>CM064561.1:5551259-5614400 GCA_032716605.1 Paralithodes platypus
CTTTCAGCAACTTGCCATCTACTCCGTATATTCTAAGTACTTTCCACATACCTTCTTTATCCACTCTGTCATAGACCTACTCCAAGTCCATAAAGGCAACATACAGCTTTTGTTGCTTCTCCAGATATTTCTCCACAACACATTTCAGGGTAAAAATCTGATCTACACATCCTATTCCCTTCACCCTTAAAAAGCGGCTCACCACATAAGTCGAGTTGAAAAAACTGGCAAAAAACGGGTGAAAAAAGGGTGGAAATCGAGTGAAAATGGGTGGGATAGTAATGATCCATACGTCCGACATCTGTGGCCTCCCGGCCCACACTAACTCCAGTACCCCCACCGCGCGTGTGGATGACAGTGTAACCAATAGTTCGCTAAAAGTGAGCAAGGTAGCAAAATCCGCTAAACTTCCATCTTCGAGGTAACACTGTCAGTGCTCCACGAGCGCTACGTAGCTGTATGTGGCGTCATTGTGTAGCGATTTCCACCTAGTTTTCGGCGCAATACAGTTCCTTTCATACTGATGGTTGATATAGCAGTCAGAACGGCCCAGAAAGGCCCAAAACGGCTACAGAGCACCCGCTAGAGGAGGGTTAAACCCGCCCTGTTCATTACCTATCCATTTCTCCGTTTTCACTCTCACTCTTTCAATCACTACCTTCCTGTACACCTTCCCTACTTCGCTTAGAAGATATATTCCTTGGTGGTTTCCATACACTCCTCTTTCCCCTTTACCATTATATAGGGGGACTATTATGCCTGTCTTCCAGTCATCGGGTGCATTCCCCTTCTCCCATGCTAGTTTGTACATTTTCCATACCCATTCGATCACTATCTCACCACCATACCTCAGCATTTCCCCACACACTCCATCTATTCCTGGTGCTTTCCCCAACTTCACTCGTTTCATGGCTTCCCACACTTCTGACCTCCTGATCCCCACCTCCTCCTCCACTACTTCTCTTCTTATCCCTCCCATACCCCATCCAACTATGTTTGCTGGCGCTTCATTCCTTACATTCAGCAATTCGTTGAAGTACTCCCTCCATCTTTCGACTCTCTCTTGCTTCTCGGCTAGCATTCTCCCATTCTTATCTTTCACACCCTTACTGTTTCCCTTGCTACCTTCCCTAACATTCTTGACTTCTTTCCAGAACAGTTTCTTACACTCCCTCCACTTTATACTCAGATTCCTTTCAAATTCCTCATCTATTCTTCTCTTAAGCCGCTGTCACACGAGCGCTTTTTTTGTCAATTTTCCATGAGCAAGTTTGTCCTAGTTATATTTCGGGACTTTTATGCACTGATATCGGTAACTAAACTGAAGGTAGATTATGTTAGGTGGCTGAATTCTGATAAAGTGTAATTTTTTAAGCTTCCAGGCCGTAATTGCCCGTAAAAATTGGTCGAAAAAGGGCTTGTGTGATTCTGGCTTTACTTTCCTCCTTTACTTTTCTCCAAGTGCCTCGCTCCTTTCTATCTCTCCAAATCTTTATTCCCTCTACTACCCAACCACTCTCTTTACGCTTTCTTCTTGTCTTCCACAGCTATTTTTGCCTCTTCTGTACAATTTTATCGTAGGTATTGATTGAAAAATGAGCTTATTAACATACAAAATATGGTAACCCTAAAGCAGGTATCACACGAGCGCTTTTTCACTCAACATTTATATGGCAGCTTATGAGGTCAACATTAATAATATTTCGGTTACCTAAATTTATCTATCATCGGTACAGTTTCCGATACCAGTGCAAAATATCCCAGAAATGCTGCCAGAACTTTTTTGATTATCGAATGTTGACTATAAAAGCTCTAATGTGATACCGGCTTAAGTAGTATTAAATACAATGCAGTACATTTGTCAACCAGTAACACATATCTGTATAAGATATGCAATGTATTAAGCCCTTCTGTACCGGCTAAGTTTTTTTCAATTTCATTTTGGCTACTATTAGACGATTCTATGCAGCTTAGAAAGGGCCTCCAGCAATCAACAGGCTTCAAAATATCTCACGTAACCCTTTTTACTATCACAGATCATTCTAAAACTGCACAAAATATCTCACGTAACCCTTTTTACTATCACAGATCATTCTAAAACTGCACAAAATATCTCACGTAACCCTTTTTACTATCACAGATCATTCTAAAACTGCACAAAATCGCCTAAATATAGCTAGACAAATATTAACGCTTTCACGCCTTTATGACGCAGAGGTTGCCAGATTAGCAATAAGAAAGAGTTCTCTCACCCTTATAATTACCTCTCCAAAATTAGTTTTCTGCCCACAGCTAACTCAAAGACAACTGCAGAGGTTGAAGTAACTAAACTAAAGGTTTCTAAATACCCCTGATGGTAACAAAGGCTTTAAAGTATCTCCAATAGGCTCAACACAGCTAACTCAAAGACAACTGCAGAGGTTGAAGTAACTAAACTAAAGGTTTATAAATACCCCTGATGGTAACAAAGGCTTTAAAGTATCTCCAATAGGCTCAAAATCGCGTCATATGCGTGAAAGGGTTAACAAGACGTCTCGGTACAGAAGGAGTTAAAGTCATTACACAAATATAGTTGGTTTACTGCAGAGTTATATAATTATCTATGTTGGAGGTTTGGCTACCTCCATTAAAATTAGATCCTGACCGCCTCGCTTGGATCGTAAGGTCTGTGTTGTCCGTGTGTCTATGTAAATCTCTCTCCCTCTCTCTCTTTCACTTTCACTCACTCACTCACTCTCTCTTTCACTCTCCCTCTCTCTTTCACTCTCTCACTTTTACTCCCTCACTCGCTCTCTCTCACTCTCACACACTCTTTCTCCATTATGTCCAAACCATTGAGGCTAATTCTCCCATTGGCTCCACTCTTATATTTACCTCGACAAATTCTCACTTTTAGTTCTCGCTTCTTTTTGTTCTAGTTCAATATATTTCCCTTGCATGCCAGGAGAGAGAGAGAGAGAGAGAGAGAGAGAGAGAGAGAGAGATTTAAATAGATACACCCTTCCGTGATTTCTATGTGTTTCTATATTGGGTCGGTTATTTGGTTCACACTCTTGGTTTTACTATCTCTCTCGCTCTCTCTCTCTCTTCTCGTCTTCTTTTCTATCCTTTCCTTCAACTTTCCTTTTCTATCGGATATGCCATCTCTGCTAGAATTAAGTCCTGACCACCTCGTTTGGATCGTAAGGTCTGTGTGGCCAGTGTATCTATGTAAATCTATGTACATCTCTCTCGTGATTTGTATGTGTTATTATATTGGTTAAGTCATTTTGTTCACACTATTGGTTTTACAATCTCACTCACTCACTCACTCTCACTGTCTCTTGTGCCAGTGTTATGAAAATATACTGGTTTTTTCATTCATTCCTACATTTCTGAAAGGTTGATGAAAATGACCATGTCTGACCTACTGTAGATATTAGCTAGTTAGTTAAAATAGGACTTCAGAGGCTATCAACCCTATTGGATTATTAATTAAGCCAGCACACAGCTGTAAGTCAAGAATAACGTCAGGACTGGAGCCTCTCTGCGAAAACTCCAGTCCCTTGAGATATTAGCGATATAGCATTGTAGCGGTACAGCTGGAATAGACCAAGTTGCGGAACCACTAAAGAGGGATATTTTCTGGACCCCCTTCTCCTTCATGTTTAGCCCATTTGTCTCGAAATGTTAAGATGTTCACCTCATTAGAAACGATTTTAAGACCTTTTGCTCCATTTCTGTCAATCTTACAACCTTTAGTGCCATTTAGCTGTCGATGTTTTCCTGACGAACGATAGCGAGCCTGTAATTTAGGAGGAATTGCCCTTCGGCCAGGACATTTGTTCTACTGAAAAATTTACAAATTTATCTTGAATTAATACTTGGAGGTATTTTTATTAAAGGTGGGTGTGCATGCTATTATTTTCCTCCACAATCATTACCGGCAGTGTGCACTATAGCTTTTGGTGCAATATTGTCTGCTACAATTGCTTAATTATTTATAGAATGGCCAAAATAGGATATAGGTGACACTTTTCTGGATTCGGAGTTTAAGCGCTCTGATGACGTATGCCCAGGAACACAACAAGCTCTTCTGACAGGTGGAAATGGAGGATAGTGACAGTAGTTCCGATTCGTTTGCCAATACTGAGGGTGATAACCGTGATTATGGCGAAGAACCTCAAGTAATGAATATTGGTGGTGTCCAGGCTTATATGTATGAACCTGTAGGACGAGATCCAGCAGCAGGAGAGGAGGGAGAAGCAGCTGTGATTACCGCCCGCCTTGTTTACACTACTCGGAGCGGCGGCGGACGCTAGCGATCATGTCCCCGTCTATTTTGACTGCATTTGGATACAATAATGAAAGCCCGCCCCTCACGCTTCCATGACTTATTGTCATCATCATATACATTGCCAACAGGGTGCAAATAACAGAAAAAATAGCCGTAAAAATAGACGGGAACTTAACCTCGGCGATCAACTTATGTAAACATGATGACCCTGGTCTGGCCTGGTCACTACATATCCTTCCCCAACAATGTTTGCGCCACTCACTGTTTTTTTTTTTTTTTTTTTTTTTGTTAGCCTAGTTGCTAGTAGTTGAATTTCAGCCAATACATTTCTTTAGCCTAGGTTAGGCCTATATCCATCGACGCTGACTGTATAATTTGAGCTAGGCTTAAGTTAGCCCATATTATCCACTTTCCTGAAATTGGCAAGCACTTGGGCCTAGACTAGGGCCTACCGGCCTACATGCACATTTTCCTTAATTTCTGATCTTACAAGCCTAGGCTAATTCTATTTCTGTCACTAAGCTAGTTAGCTAGGCTATCTAAAATATCATAATTTGCTAATGCCCGGTAGCCTACCGTACTTTAAGGAAAGATGTAGCCTACCCAATGCTGTAGCCTACAGGGAAATTTCCCCACCCCCCAAAATTATCACTCACTTCTTGGACTTGACGCTTCCTTGCAGCGCCATGGTCTCTGCTCTGATGACACTGTAGGAACACTTGTAGCACATGTACCTGCAGGGTAAATTGTGGGTATGGCATCAGCTTTTAGGTATAACCCGCTGAGTGCCAGCTAATTAGTGAAGCTGTGTCACCGCCAGTGCCAGAGTATTTTGTATTTTTATTTTTTTGGCTAAATCTATCAAGTTGGGTGAGAAAGGAAGGATAATGGTAACAAAAACACTCCCCTTGTCCATTTTCGCCAGAAATCAGGTCCCCTATGGTCGCGAATGTAGCTGAAATTTTCAGAGTAAACACCGTGACTTTTATGGTATCGGAAAATATAGGTGGGAGGGTGGTTTGGGGGATGGTGGGCGGAAGGTAGAAGGGTAATTGACTGTGTTACAAATATGAAGCCGATTGGTGAGGTAGTTTCGCCACCACGGATTTTCCTTTTTTTCCTTTTCTTCGTACGGATACGCTGGAAGTGGGTGGTGGGACGGAGGTGGGGGTGTGGTGGGGGGAAGACAGAAGGGTAGGGGACTTGTCACACAAATATGGAACCGATTGGTTCAGTCGTTTCGCCGCCACATATTTTCCTTTTGTTTTTCTTTGTGAGGCGACCGATAGTCAGCGAGTGGGTGGGGGGAGGGAGTTGTGTTGGTGGTGGCAAGAAGCCAGAAGGGTAGGGTACATGTGGTAGAAATATGAAAGCCATAGCTGCAGTAAGCATCTAGCCATACCCATACTCCACCGTACTTTATTGTCAAAGCATTCATCACGAAAATGTCCATTGCATATGAAGCTTGTTTTGGGCTTTGCCTCCCACACTCTGGTTCTTTGTATAAACTTCACCCATTTGTTACACTGGTATATGGATCACTTGGAAACTTGTGTAGTGCTATGTTTGGTCCAGGGATGTTGCTACACCCGAAAACAGCACACCTATTCACCATTGTTGCTATACTTGCTAATGTTTACTTCCCAAATGTTGGCCTGGGCCTACGTCACATCCTCACGTGAGTACTAGTTGCAAAGGGTTGCAATTCAATATCTATTTTTGATTTGTTCTCTAATATTGAAGATTAGTTTTGACAAAGGAGTAGTCAGGTTGATTACTGGAGATCTAAACATCTCTTTAAATACATTATAAATTAATTTTTATTTTGCATGCACACCCACCTTTAACCCTTCCAGCCCGGGTGTCCTTTTAAAAGGACACCGCGGCAGATGGGCCGGTACCCGGGTGTCCTTTTAACAGACAGTAAGCTTGAAAGCCTATTCAGCTTGGTCTGAATGCCGTGCGTCCGACGCATGTAAACAAAGCCGATCGTTGCGTCACCGCACCTCCGAAAACAAGAAGGAGAAGACTCTTTTGTTTTTGTATGTCTGTATGTCGTTGTTTCAGTAGTGAAAAGATCGTCGTATTGCTAACATCGCCTGAAAATGCTCTCTACTGAAATCGTCATCACAACTGAACCAGTTGACTTAGAGAGCTCTACTCAACGCCAGTCTACAGATTGGAAACCGCACTACATTTATAGATGCGTGGGAAATTTCTAGCAGTTAAAATTAACTAAAATACGGTAGCCTAGGCCTAGACGTTTTTCGGCCAGATCGCCCGAGTAGCCCACCCTGTCCTTTGGAGATACAGCCCGGGCCAGGAGGGTTATCCCCTGGGTTTGCCCAGGGTTTGCCCCTGGGCCATGCAAAATATCACTCCTCTACCTCCCCTCCTTTCCCACTTTCCTCCCCTCCTTCAGTTATCACCTATTTTCCCTGTTATTCCCTTATTCTGTGGTATATTTTCATGCTAACATTAGCGAGTTGCAAGCAGGGTATTGTCATCACTGTTAGCAAGCGACTGCAAGCGAGTCTCCACAATAGTTTAATGTTATTATAGTAATATATGTTTGGTGAGGGCTGGTCCTACCCAGAGTGAGGTTTGGCTTCCTCTACCCCACCTTAGCCATTTCTGTCTGTTTCTCTTACTGTCTTACCTTTTTATCCAGGGGCGGGAGCTAGGAATTCTTCTCCCCTTGTCAAATTCACCTAAGAGACGAAGCAGAGTTAGGGGTGAGGGAATGCGAAAGCAGTCCCGGACCATATGGAGTGAAACTTTAAATGTTGTTTCTGTCCGGACTCTGTCTCGAGATGGCCACCTCAAGCTATGGGGTATGTGCCTTAATTAGTATACACATTCTATTGTATTCTAGTTACTCAGACCCATTCCCCATTTGTTCTATTTTTATTTTTATACATACATACATACATTGAGTATTGTTCACATGTGTGGGGAGGTTCCTCTCACACCGCTCTCCTAGACAAGGTTGAAAGGAAGGCCTTTCGTATCATTAACTCCCGTCCACTCACCAACTCTCTGCAATCTCTCTCTCTCTCCGCCGCAATGTTGCATCTCTCTCGCTATTCTATCGCTACTATAATAATCAGTGTTCCTCAGAGCTATCCCAGTGCATACCACCTCCTTTACGTAGGGCACGTGGTACCCGTCTTGCAACTCAATCCCACCCCTACTCTGTGCAACTCTCCAACCCAAGAGTGAAACGTTACTCTCAAACTTTCTTCTACTCAACAGCTGAGCTCTGGAACTCTCTCCCAGAATCAGTCTTTCCCTCTTCCTACGACTTAAATTGCTTCAAACTCCGTGTGTCCAGGCATTTTGGCTCGAACGTCCCTTGATTTTGGCCCTGTCACTTGTTCAACTATGGGGGAGGCACTCGCTATAGGCAGTTATGCCTTTTGCCTCCCTCAATCACATAGAAAAAAAAAAAAAAAAAAAAAAAAACATACGTACATACAGTACATACAAACATACAAAAAAAAACACACACACACACACACACACACACACATACATACATACACAGATACATACATAGATACATACATATACATAGAAACATAGGTACATGCATACATACACACATACATACATACATACATACACACATCTGTTTAAGGGGGGTCACCGGCTTTTTTTATCTTTCTCTCCTTTTCTCTGGCTTGTATCCATTCGGCTCCATTCAGCCAACTGTTTTAAGACGTTTATCCCCATCCAGGTGTCGATTTCTTCCTAGCGAGCGATAGCGAACCAGCATTTTATGGAGAAATCCGGCTTCGCCGGAGAAATTTTTCTATCGAAAAATGTACAAAATTAGCTTGCTGTCAAAATAAAATATATATATGCTGGCTCGCTACCGCTCGCCAGGAAAATATTGACACCTGGATGGTGGTAAACGTCTTAAAACAGTAGGCTGAATGGGGCCGAATGGATACAAACCAAAGAGAGAGAGAGAGAGAGAAAGAGAAAACAAAAGCGAGGTGGGCGCCCTTAAGGGGGGTGACCTGCTTTTTGTTATTTCTGTCCTTTTCTCTCTTTCTCTGGCTTGTATCCATTCGGCCCCATTCAGCCAACTATTTTAAGACGTTTATCCCCATCTAGGTGTCGATTTCTTCCTGGCGAGCGATAGCGAGCCAGCATTATATGAAGAAATCCGGGTTCGCCGGAGAAATTTTTCTATCGAAAAATGTACAAATTTAGCCTGCTGTCAAACAAAAATAAAAAATATGCTGGCTCGCTACCGCTCACCAGTAAAAAATGACACCTGGATGGGGATAAACGTCTTAAAACAGTAGGCTGAATGGGGCCAAATGGATACAAGCCAGAGAAAGATAGAAAAGGACAGAACAAAAACAGGTCACCCCGCTTAAAGATATATATTGCATTCCCGGGCCGGGCTCTGTATAAAGAGATAACTGGCTCGATAATAGACCCGTTTTATGGTTAGATTTATTTGGCGCGGTAGCATTCCATGCGATATGTATGGGAATAATGGCAGGTTCAGGAGCTTCATTGGAATTACGGGGAGGCAGACCGTTTTTCTGGACCCCCTTCTCCCTCATGTTTAGACACATTAGTTTTTGCGATTTTAAGACATTCGTTCACTAGTTTGGTGATCTTGAGACCTTTTGCTCCATTACTTTGTCAATATTAAGATCTTTCGTGCCGTTTCGGTGTCGATTATGTTCCTGGCGAGCGATAGCGAGCCTGTCATTTATTAATAAACCGGCCTTCGGCCGGGACATTTTTCTACCGAAAAATATACAAATATATCTTGAATGGGGGTATATATTTTTGTTTAAGCTTGATGGAGGACTAGCAAAGAAACTATAAACAGAAATGGACAAATATATATAAAATAGTATGGTTAGTGAAAGAATAACACTAATGTGGTTTCGGCAAGAATCTATCTATATCTATGGGGGGGAGGAGGGGGGGGGGGGGGGAGGGGGGGGGGAGGGGGCGTACAACAATAATAATAATAATGGATACTGGTAATAATAATCTATCTATCTATCTATATATATGGGGGGAGGGGAGGGGAGGGGAGGGGAGGGGGGTACAACAATAATAATAATAATGGATACTGGTAATAATAATCTATCTATCTATCTATATATATGCTCAGGCCCAATCCCCATTTTGGGGGTAGCCGACTCAAGACAGAGCAAGAACAGGGAAAACACAAAAACAACAAAAAACAACGAACAAACACAGATAAAAAACACAAATTCACACACATCCAGGTCACCCAGGAGAAGACCCAGAGACCAGGGTCACCAAGGTCGCTCCAGCACTCCCCCGGCCCCCGACCACCCGGAGAGGTTCCGATCTCGGCAGGCAGACATGCAGCGGAGCCAAAGCCAGAAGCCCTCCCACCACACTTCCAGGCACACCCTTCATATTAATCGTC
The DNA here is from genome assembly GCA_032716605.1 of Paralithodes platypus. Lineage (NCBI taxonomy): Eukaryota > Metazoa > Arthropoda > Malacostraca > Decapoda > Lithodidae > Paralithodes > Paralithodes platypus. The sequence continues at coordinate 5,560,970 of CM064561.1, forward strand.
TCCCCGGGCCAGGCGCCTGATGGACTATTATCTAGTCCAACTTGCGCCCGACCCCTTACTCCAAATGACCACGTGTTCACTCAACTATTCACAAGCATTCTCCATTCACTCCTGTCCACCACCACTTCCCCTGCCTGATCTATAGTCATTCCTCTATCATCCAAAGCCTTTCTTACACAGTCTCTCCATCTCAATGGGGGTCTTCCTGCCCTTCTATCTCCCCTTGTATCTGACTCACATATTCTCTTTGTAAGCCTTTCATCTCCCATTCGTTCAACATGACGGCAAGAATGCCAAGCTGTATTGTAATATAATTATAGCATTATAATATACGAAGCCGTTATTTTATATAAGTAGTTAGTTGAAACACATATTATGAATTGTAACAGGCATGCACGGAAGACCAACTATCGAATAACAGAGGAAACACGAAAAATAAAGTGCAAACAAGAAGAGAACGAAGGTGATACAGAATAGGAAAGGAGTGAGCAAACAACGGTGAGAGTAGAGAAAGGAGGCCGTTAAGGGGGGTCACCGGCATGTTTGATCTTTCTCTCCTTCCCTGGCTTGTATCCATTCGGCCCCATTCAGCCAACTGTTTTAAGACGTTTATCCCCATCCAGGTGTCGATTTCTTCCTGGCGAGCGAAAGCGAGCCAGCATTGTATGGAGAAATCCGGCTTCGCCGGAGAAATTTTTCTATCGAAAAATGTAGAAAATTAGCTTACTGTCAAAATAAAAGTATATATATGCTGGCTCGCTACCGCTCACCAGGAAAATATAGACACTTGGATGGGGTAAACGTCTTAAAACAGTAGGCTAAATGGAGCCGAATGGATACAAGCCAAAGAGAGAGGGAGAGAAAGAGAAAAAAACGAGGTGGGCTCCCTTAAGATAAGAGCCGTACATAAGAGCTGTAGTGAGGTCAAGTCAGGTGAAGGTATTGAGGAATAAGTCTTTACAACGGCACCTCATAATTACTTTCTACTTTTACTTATTTTCTGAAGTGTTGAGAGAGGAAGCTGTTGGAGTGGCTTTGTTATGTGTGTATTAGTCTGTATACGTAGTGAGGGGTGTGGAAGAATAGTGTCTGTGAAGTCAAGTGGATGGGTATATACTGTAGTGGAAGATAGGCCCCATGTGTAAACCAGGTACGGTACTGTAATAGAATAAAGGGTTGTGGAGGAATAGACAAACAACAGTCTACAGTCAGTCTACAGTCAGTCTACAGAACAGTCTACAGAGAACAGTCTACAGTCAGTCTACAGAACAGTCTACAGAGAACAGTCTACAGAACAGTCTACAGTCAGTCTACAGAACAGTCAAGTGGATGGGTATATACTGTAGTGGAAGATAGGCCCCATGTGTAAACCAGGTACGGTACTGTAGTAGAATAAAGGGTTGTGGAGGAATAGACAAACAACAGTCTACATAATAGTCTACAGAACAGTCTACAGAGAACAGTCTACAGAACAGTCTACAGTCAGTCTACAGAACAGTCAAGTGGATGGGTATATACTGTAGTGGAAGATAGGCCCCATGTGTAAACCAGGTACGGTACTGTAATAGAATAAAGGGTTGTGGAGGAATAGACAAACAACAGTCTACAGTCAGTCTACAGTCAGTCTACAGAACAGTCTACAGAGAACAGTCTACAGTCAGTCTACAGAACAGTCTACAGAGAACAGTCTACAGAACAGTCTACAGTCAGTCTACAGAACAGTCAAGTGGATGGGTATATACTGTAGTGGAAGATAGGCCTCATGTGTAAACCAGGTACGGTACTGTAGTAGAATAAAGGGTTGTGGAGGAATATACAAACAACAGTCTATATAATAGTCTACAGAACAGTCTACAGAACAGTCTACAGTCAGTCTACAGAACAGTCAAGTGGATGGGTATATACTGTAGTGGAAGATAGGCCCCATGTGTAAACAAGGTGCTGTTGAGGAATAAACAAAGAACAATTTACAGACGACTGGATGGTGGTGGAGGTGGAGGAGGCGTGTGGGGGGTGGCGAGAGTTTTTTTTTTAAAGGGGAGATTACCACTTGAGGGATTTTTAGACATTTTAAGACGTTCACCCCATTAGTTTGGCGATTTTAAGACCTTTCGTGACATTTAGGTGTAGATTTTTTCTTGGCGAGCGATAGCGAGCCTGTAATTTAAGAGGAATCGGCCTTCGGCCGGGAAATGTTTCTACCGAAAAATGTACAAATATAACTTGAAACGGGGTCAAAGGGGTGTAATTTAAAATTGTTTGATGGAAGTCTACGGAACGAAATAAAATGCTCCCATAACACACACACGCACACACACACACTCTCTCTCTCTCTCTCCTACCAGTGAGGGAATGACCCAGTGTATAACATTGTGTACCTCGTCTCTGTCCTTTATCATACCAGCTGGTCACCTTATACTATTAACACCTTCTGTACCGACGACGTCTTTGTGGTTTTATTCCGGCTACATTTAGAAGATTTTATTCAGTTTAAAAAGGGCCTCCAGCAATTAACAGGCTTCCTAGTATCTCACTTAACCCTTTTTACTACCACAAATCCTTCTTAATCTGCACAAAATCGTCTACATATAGCTAGAATAAAATTTCAAAGCGTCGCCGGTACAGAAGGGGTTATGTAACACCCCGTTCTTAATATTAGTCATCCATTACAAACCCCAATGTACAGTCAACTACTTTAATTCGCAGAGTCTCCGATTATTTTTTTAGGCTAATTAGCAGCGTCAAAGTTAATCTATGTAATATATTTGTAATGTAGAAAATGGCCAAGGGATGAACCAAGTATTATTTAAGCGATACAGTTTCCTAAACCAATCTGAAAAACTTAAATTGCATAACTACTGCCACATGTATTTGTTGATTTCATTAACTGAGTTTAGGTGTGAAGTCGGTTGGTGGAGGTAACAGAATAATTAACCCCTTGAAGCTCTGACGCGTTTTAGCAGTTTATTTTGGCTATCATAAGACGATTTTATGCAGCTTGGGAAGGATCTGAGGGTATTAAAAAGGTAAAGACTATCTCAATCAACCCTCTGACTTCCATATACCCTTCCTAATCTGAATAAAATCGCCTACTAATTACTAGAAAACATAAAATAAATGCGCATTGGATCTTGAAAGGGTTAATCGGATTAAACAAATTGACTGTACTAGAATAAGCTAATGAAAGCATATGGTCCTCCCGGGATTCAAACTCGGGACACCACACCTAGAACATAAGCATCTAAACCATTACACCAAATCAAGTCTGCTTGATAGTAAATAAATTCCGAAAATACTAGAACAACGGACCAATCTCTACAATATCTCTCTACAATGGCTCAAATCTACAGAATACCGCTAGAATAATGCCACAATCTCTACAATATCTCTCTACAATGGCTCAAATCTACAGAATACCGCTAGAATAATGCCACAATCTCTACAATATCTCTCTACAATGGCTCAAATCTACAGAACATCGCTAGAATAATGCCACAATCTCTACAATATCTCTCTACAATGGCTCAAATCTACAGAATATCGCTAGAATAATGCCACAATCTCTACAATATCTCTCTACAATGGCTCAAATCTCCAGAATACCGCTAGAATAATGCCACAATCTCTACAATATCCCTCTAAAATGGCTCAAGTCTCCAAAATAATGCCACAATCTCTACAATATCTCTCTACAAAGGCTCAAATCTCCAGAATATCGCTAGAAAAATGCCACAATCTCTACAATATCTCTATAATGACTCAAATCTCCAGAATATCGCTAGAATAATGCCACAATCTCTACAATATCTCTATAATGACTCAAATCTCCAGAATATCGCTAGAATAATGCCACAATCTCTACAATATCTCTATAATGACTCAAATCTCCAGAATATCGCTAGAATAATGCCACAATCTCTACAATATATCTCTACAATGGCTTATATCTACAGAATATCACTAGAATAATGCCACAATCTCTACAATATATCTCTACAAAGGCTCAAATCTCCAGAATATCGCTATCCTAATGCCACAATCTCTACAATATCTCTCTACAATGGCTCAAATCTACAGAATATCGCTAGAATAATGCCACAATCTCTACAATATCTCTCTACAATGGCTCATATCTACAGAATATCACTAGAATAATGCCACAATCTCCCTCTAAAATGGCTCAAGTCTTCAAAATAATGCCACAATCTCCACAATGGCTCAAATCTACAGCCTATCGCTAGAATTCATGCCACTAGATGTACAAATTTGCCTCTAGAATGAAGTAAATACCTCTAGATCTAGCGAGAAGTTGCTAAATTGGTAACACTAATGGGTTACCAAATCAAACCCGCTAGATAGTAAATAAATGCCGATAAGCGCTAGACAAATGCCACAACTTCTATAATATCGCTCTGTAATGGCTAAAATGTCCATAATAATGCTAGAATTTAAAAGCTACACGAACAAATTTGCTTCTAGATGTAAATTAAATAGCTCTAGATCTAACGTGAAAGTAGCTAATTATTGGCAACACTGTACTATACACTGACCTACCTATAAAGCCGGTATCACACGAGCGCTTTTTCCCCTAACATTCATCCTGAACACTGGTCTGGCAGCTAATGAGGTCAACATTTAAAATATTTTGGTGACCTTAACTCATCTATCATCAGTCTAGTTTTCGATACCAGTGCAAAATATTCCCGAAATGTTGCCAAAACTTAATTGATCATCGAATGTTGACGATAAAAGTTCTCGTGTGATACCAGCTTAACCCTTTCACGCTTATGACGCAATTTTGAGCCTATTTGGGATACTTTAAAGGCTTTGTTAACATCAGGGGTATTTAGAAACCTTTAGTTTAGTTACTTCAACCTCTGCAGTTTTCTTTGAGTTAGCTGTGGGCAGAAAACTAATATTGGGGAGGTAATTATAAGAGTGAGATAACTCTATTTCGCATTGCTAATCTGGCAGCCTCTGCGTCATAAAGCGTGAAAGAGTTTTAAGTCTGTATCCGTGCACACATTTAGTAACTGGTTGGTTTTAGTGGCGAGCCCTGGCATAGTCAGTCGTGTGTAGGGTGTTGATCTAGCGGATCAAGCCCGCACTGTCAACAAAAATGTTATTGGTAGAGGTCAAGCCCGGGCAACTTGACCTAGCGATACATGACAACACCTAATGTTCACGGCCACCACGGCTCAGGAATTTCGACGTCTGGCAAAATCAAATACGTAAATAAAGTAATGAATTGATTAATTAATACAAATAATGAAACAAAATACAAATAAATAAATAAATAAATAAATAATTATAATAAATGTGCAGGTATTATTTTCCCTGCACCAGTGAACGATTGTATATATATTTGGTCTAAACATATACAATTATTAGTCTTCACATACTGTAAATAAACTAAGCCTAAACCATAGTTCTTGATGCAGAAGGGCCACTTTCTCGGTCAGAAGCCAGCCCTTACTCCCACAAGGGGTAGGGAGGATCAGCAAGAGACACGAGCAAGTATAAAAGAGGTGACAGGAGAAGAAAATATAAGAGTTCGCCCACAAAAAAACAAGCACATAAGCATTCATAAACACTCATCAGCCCCTGAAATAAATGGCTTCATCCAGTGTGTATTTATATTCTTTACTCTACGGCTTGTAATACAAGCTTGTAATAATAGTGGAGCAGATAAGTGCAAAACTAGTTCACTTAATCATGCAAGCATGACATTTGGCACAAATGTTCATTAGAGTCCACTCTTTCAAAAAAGGGCATTAGGCACGCAAAAATCCAAGATGGCTACCATTTTCTCAAGATGGCCGCCGTCTACACTAAGAATGACTAAAAATTACTTTGTAAGTTGTAACTACTTCAAGTAAAACAACTTATTTCAATTCAAAACCCTACTTTATATGTCATAGAGTCTGAAAGAGGTCTCCTATTTTTTGTAAAAAATTTTTTTTAATGCTAAATCAAACCAAAATTGCACCCGCAAAACTAATATCATTCGTATCTTTGCGACTAATAAAGATTCCAGTATACATTTTTATGACAAAATAAATTTGTTTTTTATTACAGAACCAAAAAATACATAAATCTAATGAAAATTTTAGCAAAAGACAGTCGAAATTATACTTGAACTCACCTCTGCACCCAGGATAACAGAGAAACTACACTTCACATTTGCAACTGCACAAGGCTGTGCATGTGAGACCAAGCCTGTAGCATTTGCACCTGCCACGGCAGCCAGACTTGCAGCCACACTTAGTGAGCTGTTCACAACTCTTTGCAATGGGAGAGTTGGCTGTCCAGAAGACTTTCCATTCTTCGCCAATCTTCTCCCATCCCCAGTCAGCTGGACTCTCTGCTTCTGGCTGGCGCAGAATTGCCTGAGCCCACACACAGCCTGCCTGATATGCTGCACGTTTAGTGTGTTGAATCAGAGCTGCTCTGGTTGGAGGGATGGCTTCATAGGGTCTCTGCTTTCTGACAAACAAGTCCAGTCTAGCCTCATCCACACCATCTGCAGTGCTGGACCTGTCATACATGACGACCACAAACTTCTCTAGAATCTTCATGTCATCATCCTCAATGGTTGGTGGGTGCTGGCTCAGTTTGGAAAATACTGGAGTTGCCTCTGGGAAAATGTCCCATGTCTGTCAAGCTGTCTTCTTTCCTTTATTTCTAAAAGCTGAGACCACATCACAACCTGTAAAAGCATGGAAGAACAACATGCCTTTGGCCTTCTCTTGACCAACATAGTTGTGCAGGTTGTGAATGCCAATCCATCCAAGGCTCTGACCTTGGCCAAATATGAGCCACAGCTGCTGCAGACCCATGCTTTGCAGAGTTGGGAACATACTCAGGCCAATGACAAGGACATCTGTGTCATTGGCTTTGACTATGATAGATTTGCTCCCTTGTCCTGCAGCATATCTGGCATGGACAAAGATGCGGCTGTATGCCTCCTCACGAGAACATTCGTGCAGTTCAGTCAGACTCACTTTGTGTGTGCTAAGTGCTTGGGGTCCCTTGGTCACAATAACCAAGTTTGGTGCAGACATCTGGACAATCTTGTCTGCCAGGAAGTGAAACAGCTCCGACTTATTGTCATTGTGCCTCAGAAAGTTGTGCCAGTTTGAGGGAATGCTATTCTTTTCTGTCACCTTGCGTCTCCCCCCTTGTCCTCTTTTGGACCTTGTGTCTGCTTTCAGACTTGATGGACTGTACACATCAAAGACAACATGTGTTGTCTTGTATGTATTGGCATAGGCACTAATCCTTGGCAGAAAGTCAAGGGCTGCATATTCTGCAAATGTCTTAGACCTTTTGGGTGGCAGTGCATGGATCAAAGCTGAACCATCAATGATGATGTCATCTGCCTCTGACTCTTGGTCTGGAAGCGTGATGTGTTTCTCAAGTATGGAGGTCAGTTGGGACTTCTGACAGCTATACATCTTTCCACCATCACTTAGAGACGCAGGGAATGACTGATTTTCGTGCTGAAAGAACTCCTGCAGGTCGCACTCCCTGATCTGACAGGAGATGAACAGCTTTGAAAAAAGCTGACCGTCTTCTTTCAGCTGCTTCTGTTTTGATGCTTCTTTAACAGGCTTATCTTCACAGAAGAAGTTAAGTCTTTGCCTCCTGATGGGCTCATAGAATGATGTTGGATTATCTTCCAATCTTTTTACAAAGTCTTGGTATTGTGTCCTACCTTTCTGCAAGTGACTGTGAACAAGCTCAGCAGAGCTGGGATGAGCTACATCTATGGTGTCAATTGAGAACAAATCTGACACTGAACCCCATGCTGAGTTACACAGCAGTGAAGTCACCAGTGTGCCCTGGTTGTGCACTGGTTGTGCACTCTATTAGTATACCAACACCTCGTAAATAATGTTTACATCCTTTGAGAAAAGTTTTAGATCAATTAGAATCTATGACCCCAAAAACTCTCTGTAGATATAAAAAGGCATTCATTGTGGCCAGTGACAGATGCTGAGATAAGATTAATACTACGTTTGGCCGCCATATTGGACGCCATCTCTTTGTTTTAGTACTTGGAATTGAAAGCGTGACAAAAATAACTTTAATAAAGAACAAATTGGTGATTGAATGGGATTACAAACCATGATAAATGCATCAGTAACACCCATATTCTCGAAGATGATGCAATTGGCCAATGAATGGCAGCCATCTTGGATTTTTTGCGTGGCTAACGCCCTTTTATGAAAGAGTGGTCCTTTGAGAATGTCTGTGCCAAATTTTATGCTTGCATGATTAAGTGAACTATTTTTGGGTATTTTGCATTTATCTGCTCCACTATAACTGGAGGAGTAATCATGTACTTGGAAGTTTTCAAACCTAGATAATAATTAAGGGGAGGTCTTTAGTTTGTTCCCTAGACCTCCATCAAGCTTAACATTACACCCCCTAAACCCCCTTTCAAAATACATTTGTAAATTTTTCGGTAGAAAAATGTCACGGCCGAAGGCCGCTTCCTCTTAAATTACAGGCTCGCTACCGCTCGCCAGAAAAAAAATCGACACCTAAATGGCACGAAAGGTCTCAAAATTGACAGAAATGAGGAGACAGTTCTTAAAAATTGCCAAACTAATGAGGCGAACGTCTTAGTATCTCAAAAGAAATGGGGCTAATTAAAATGAGGGAGAAAGGTGTCAAGAAAAAAGTCCCTCCAGTGGAAATCCTTCCCTTAATGAAAACATATGTAACGAATTGCAATGCAACCTTTGAGGCAGGCTTAAAACACAAGTCAAACACCCTTCTGTACCACCGACATCAGTTTTATTTTATTCTAGCTATATTTAGACTATTTCATGCAGCCTAGGAGGGATCTGTGTTAGTTAAAGGGGTTGATTGAGATAGTTCGAGGCCTTATAATGGCTAGAAATCCTTTCTATACCGAGTACATTCCATGAATAGTAGCCAGCATAGTAATAATAATAATAATAATAATAATAATAATGATAAGCCATCGCCGGTATAAAAGGGATTAAACCTACCTGTTAACCCCTTCTGTACCGGCGACGACTGTTGTATTTTATTCTACCTATATTTAGACGATTTTGTGCAGTTTAAGAAGGATGTGTGGTAGTAAAAAGGGTTAAGTGAGATAGTTCGAAGCCTGTTAATTGCTGGAGGCCCTTTTTAAACTGACAACAAAAACTCCTAATACTATCCAGAATAAAGACATAAGGACGGTACCGGTACTTAAGGGGTTAACATTCTTAATAAATATGCTTTCACTGCTTGGGTTCGTGTCATTAAGGGCAGATTTCCACTCGAGGGAGGTGGACCTCTTTCTCCCTCATGTTTAGTCCCATTGTTTTATTTTATATTATAAGACGTTCGCCCTATTAGTTTGGCGATTTTACGAACTTTCGCCCCATTTGTCAATTTTAAGACCTTTCGTGCCATTTAGGTGTCGATATTTTCCTGGCGAGCGATAGCAAGCCTGTAATTTAACCCTCTCCAACATATGACGCGATTTTGAGCCTATTAGGGATACTTTAAAGCCTTTGTTACCATCAGGGTATTTAGAAACCCTTAGTTTAGTTACTTCAACCTCTGCAGTTGTCTTTGAGTTAGCTGTGGGCAGAACACTAATTTTGGAGAGGTAATTATACGAGTGAGAGAACTCTATATCTTATTGCTAATCTGGCAACCTCTGCGTCATATGTCCGTGAAAGGGTTAAGAGGAACCTGCCTTCGGCCAGGACATTTTCTACCGAAAAACGTACAAAATTATCTTGAAAGGGGGTCTAGGGGGTGTAATTTTAAACTTGAAAATCCAGGGAACAAAATACAAACCTCCCATTAATACATTTCCTGCCGACCTAAACCCGATGTGATTGGTGGGTGGGAAGAGTGCTCTCAACTTGTCCATCCTTTTCTCCAACTCCATAGCAATTACTATTTTAGACTTAAGGCCAAACTGCCGAGTAACGACTGCAAAGTTTGTGTCTGTGTAGCTAGCTGTAACACACACACACATACATACATACATACATACATACATACACTTACACACACACACACACACACGCACAGACACTCTTTCACTCTTCCATAGTGGATTAGTGTCACAGAGGAGGACAATTCCAGAGCCGTGAACCACACTCCGTCGTCAGTGAAGAGGAAATATTTGGCCAGACAATATATAACTCACACGCACACTCTCTCTCTCTCACACACGCACACACTCACTCACTCTCATTCTCTCTCTCTCTCTCTCTCTCTCTCTCTCTCTCTCTCTCTCTCTCTCTCTCTCTCTCTCTCTCTCTCTCTCTCTTCATTTAGTGTCAAACAGGAGGAAAGTTTCCCGAGGCGAGAACCACCAGACAATAATTATTACAATTCCAACCCCCCTAACTTAAGGGAAGGTATTAAGTTTTTCTGGACACCCTTCTTCCACATGATTAGCCCCATTAGTTATGAGATTGTAAGAATTCACCTCATTAGTTTGACGATTTTAAAACGTTTCGCTCCATGTTTTTGTCAACATTAAAAGCTTTAGTGCCATTTAGGTGTCAATTTTTTCCTGGCGAACGGTAGCCAGCCTTCGCCTGGGACATTTTTCTACCGAAAAATGTATACATTTATCTTGTAGAGGGGTCTTGGGGGTGTTTTTTTAAGATTGATGGAGGCCTAGCGAGGTAAATTCAAAACTATATGATTGAATTGATAGGTATAACCCCACCCCCCCTATAAAAAAAAAAAAAAAAAAAAATCCTTAAGGTCAGAACCAGAAGCCGCCTATTGTATGCTAAGAATACTTGTGTGAAACCCTTTCTTTGATATGTTTAGTTAATACATTAGTTAATACATTTGATATGTTTAGTTAATACATTCATATATTTATTCATCATTATTTAAGTTTTATATGTTGTATTATTATGTGTTGTTGATAATAATGTTTGCTTTATCGATGACATCCAAGATCACCAGTTCAAAAAACATTATTATAAATGTCAAATAAGGGCTCTGGAAAGATAGTTTACCTGTCTCCAATGACCATCAATCAACCAACTTGTTAAGGGGAGATGGGTAGTTATTCTGGACTCCCTTCTCCCTCGTGTTTAGCCCCATTAGTTCTGAGATTATAAGACGTTCGGCCCATTAGTTTGGCATTTTAAAACCCTTTCGTCAGGAAAAAATCGACACTTAAATGACGCAAAAAGTCTCAATATTGACAAAGAAATGGGGTGAAATGTCTTAATATCACCAAACGTCATAAAATCTGAAAACTAATGGGGCTAAGCACGAGGAAGAAAGGGGCCCAGAACCATCACTAGCCAATACCCGGTAATAAGGCGGAGTTGGAACCAATATCAATATATACAGTTGGTGTTATTTTGGCCACAACCGATCTTTATAAAGGGGGGATTGGCGTATTTATCTGCTCATTTATGTATCCTTTCATTATGTTTATAGCTTCCTCCCTAGACCTCCATCAAGCTTAAAAAAACACCTCCCCAAAACTCTCCTTCAAGATAATTATATTTGTACATTTTCCTCTTGAACTACAGGCTCGCTATCGCTCGCCAGAAATCGATACCTAAAATGACGTGAAAAGTCTTAATGACAAAGAAATGGGACGAAATATCTTAATATGGCCAAACTAATGGGCCGAACGTCATAAAATCTGTAAACTAATGGGGCTAAACATGAGGAAGAAGGGGGCCCAGAAAACTATTTGTCCGTCTCCCCATAATAGTCTAAAACATCAACAGCCAATAACCAATATCACTAAATCAAGTTCGTAATATGTTTATATAATACAAATTAGCAATGATGATGAGAGAGAGAGAGAGAGAGAGAGAGAGAGAGAGAGAGAGAGAGAGAGAGAGAGAGAGAGAGAGAGAGAGAGAGAGATATTTACAAAGATACATAACTGTCCATTTTCGTAGAGAATCTAGGGGGAATTATTTCCACTTGAAGGATTTTTTTTTACCCCTTTCTCCCTCATGTTTAGCCCCGTTGCTTTCGAGATTTTAATGACGTTTGCTCCAATAGTTTGGCGATTTTCATCATTTTCGTCCCATTTCTGTCAATTTCGTGACATTTAGGTGTCGATTTATTCATGGCGAGCGATAGTGAGCCTGTAATTTAAGAGAATTCGGCCTTCGGCCGGGACATTTTTCTACCGAAAAATGTACAAATTTATCTCGAAGGGGGGGGGGGGGGGGCTTGTGACTATTCGGCCCCATTCGGCCTACAGTTTGTTTTAAAATGCTTATCCCATTCCAGGTGTCGATTTTTTTCTGGCGAGTGATAGCAAGCCAGCATTGTATGGAGAAATCCAGCTTCGCCGAAGAAATTTTTCTATCGAAAAATTTACAAATTTAGCCTGCTGTCAAAATCGTTTTTTTTTTTTAAATATGCTGGCTGGCAAGTTGCTGAAAGCAGTGAAGAGCATGTATGAGGGTGCAAAGGCGGCAGTACGTGTGGAGAATGAGCAGAGCAAGTTCTTTGATCTGAATGTTGGGTTGAAAGAGGGGTGTGTGATGTCCCCGTAGTTGTTTACCGTATATATGGATGGAGTCATGAAAGAAGTACTAGGAAGAGCAGTGGATGTTGGTGTATCGCTGAAAAGGGAGGGAAATGAGTGGAAGCTGCCTATACTGCTGTTTGCTGATGATGCAGATCTGATGAGCATTAATGAATGAGAGTTGCAGGGTCTGGTCAATATGTTTGGAACAGTGTGCGAAAAATGGAATCTGAAGGTAAATGTGGGGAAGAGCAAGGTTATGGCCTTCGAAAGGGGTGAAGTCACAGAGTGTGAGTTGAAGATGAACGGTCAGGCTATGGAGATTGTCAGCTCATTTAACTATTTGGGCAGTGTGCTGAATAAAGATTGGAGTATGGATGAAGAAGTGCGGGAGAGGGTGCAACAGGGGAAGAGGGTTGTAGGAACGCTGAAAGCATTAAGAAGAAATAAGGTGGTCAGCATGGAAGTGAAAAAGTCCTTGCATGACAGTGTGGTAATCCCAACATTGACTTACGGGAGCGAAGCATGGACGTTCGGGAAGAGATTCAGACCAAGGGTGAGAAGGGTGGAAATTAGTTACTTGAGAAGTGCGTGCAGAGTTACATGGAGGGATAGACAGACGAATGAGGAAGCAAGAGGGAGGTGTGGTGTGGAGGTAGATGTGCTGGAAAGTGTGAAAAGGAACACCTTGAGATGGTTTGGCCATATGGAACGTATAGGAAGCAAGAGAATGACTAAGAGGGTGTACGAGAGCGAAGTGGAAGGACAGAGAGGGAGAGGTAAACCGAGAGAGAGGTGGAAGGATGGAGTGAAGAAGTATATGAATGAAGGCGGTGCTGGATGGGAGGAGGGGCGTCGACTCACTGGGGACAGAGGTGCATGGGGACGCTTCGTTCGTGGCTACTCCTTCGGGTATCACGGCGTCAGGCAATAGATAGATAGTTAGACATCCCCAAGTTATTATATAACTAATAAATAAATATCTGTTAACAACACCAGATAATATTGTCACACCACAACCTGTTAAGGGGAGGCAGTTGGTTTTTCGAGTCCTCCTCCTCCCTCATGTTTAACCCTATTAGTTATGAGATTTCAAGACATTCGCCCTATTAGTTTGGCGATTTTCAGACCTTTTGCCCCATTTATTTGTCAATATTAAGACCTTTCGTGCCATTTAGGTGTCGAGGAACCGGCCTTCGGCCGGCACAGTTTCTACCGAAAAATGAAAATATTTATGTTGAAGGGGGTCTTGTGGGTGTTTTTTAAAGTTTGATAGAGGTTTAGAGAGCAAACTAACCCCCTCCTTAAACCATTGAGCCGAACCAGTAAATTATGGTGCACAATACCGTCTGAGCTCCCTTAAGACCACCAGTGCCATTCATCGTAGCCCTATATAGCGGAAGTGGAGTTTATTGGTGGATTGAGCCGCCATAAACAACAGGTTAGCTGCCAATAACGGGCCGTTAATCTGGGTTATCACAGGTTCTAACGGCTCTCACTATCTGGGGAAAACACTGAGGTTTTGACTTTATAAAATATAAACCTTACAATGTTCACTATGTTTACCCTATATATTAACCTTACAATGTTCACTATGTTTACCCTATATATAAACCTTGCAATGTTCACTATGTTTACCCTATATATAAACCTTACAATGTTCACTATGTTTACCCTATATATTAACCTTACAATGTTCACTATGTTTACCCTATATATATTAACCTTACAATGTTCACTATGTTTACCCTATATATTAACCTTACAATGTTCACTATGTTTACCCTATATATATTAACCTTACAATGTTCACTATGTTTACCCTATATATTAACCTTACAATGTTCACTATGTTTACCCTATATATTAACCTTACAATGTTCACTATGTTTACCCTATATATTAACCTTACAATGTTCACTATGTTTACCCTATATATTAACCTTACAATGTTCACTATGTTTACCCTATATATATTAACCTTACAATGTTCACTATGTTTACCCTATATATTAACCTTACAATGTTCACTATGTTTACCCTATATATTAACCTTACAATGTTCACTATGTTTACCCTATATATATTAACCTTACAATGTTCACTATGTTTACCCTATATATATTAACCTTACAATGTTCACTATGTTTACCCTATATATTAACCTTACAATGTTCACTATGTTTACCCTATATATATTTAGGAATGATCTCTCTCATTCATATGTTTACTTTCTATTGAGTTTCCATCTCTGTAGATTTTACTCGACAATATAATGCTAATATAATAAAATGATTACATTCATATAATATGCCTACTCTCACACGCTCTCCCTCTCTCTTTCTACCATTGTGTGTGTGAGACTGTTCTCTCTCTCGCTCTCGCTCTCTCTTTCTACCATTGTGTGTGTCAGACTGTTCTCTCTCTCGCTCTCTCTCTCTCTTTCTCTCTCTCTCTACCAATATAATTATGTATGGTACTGAAGAGGTAGGTTTGGCAGAGCGTGAACCACTCTGCCGACAGCCAAGGGTGCAGGTGCGGGAGAAAGGTTTCCCTATCAACAATTTAGACAAACAAAAAATAATTAAATTAATATAATATGCTCAACCGCTCTCTCTCTACCATTGTGTGTGTGGGACTGCGCGCTCTCTCTCTCTCTCTCTCTCTCTCTCTTAACCATTATACTGCCTGTGTGGTACTGAAGAGGAAGGTTTGGCAGAGCGTGAATCAGGCGCGGGAGAATAGTTTTCCCAATCAACAATTAAGGGGAGGCAGTGGCTTTTTCGGGACCTCCTTCTCCCTCATGTTTAGCCCTATTAGTTTTGAGATTTCAAGACATTCGCCCCATTAGTTTGGCGTTTTCAGACCTTTTGACCCATTTATTTGCCAATATTAAGACCTTTCGTGCCATTTAGGTGTCGATTTTTTTCATGGCGAGCGATAGCGAGCCTGTATTTGAAGGGCAATCGGCCTTCGGCCGGGAAATTTATATCGAAGGGGGGTCTTGCGGGTTTTTTTAAAAGTTTGATAGAGGTTTAGAGAGCATATTAACTAAAACCCCCTCCTTAACCCCTTATTGGCGGGGCCCGACTTAAGTCCGTATGGAGAAGAAAGGATAATGTGGCGGGGCCCAACTTAAGTCTGTGTGCAATTTTGGCACAATACTGGCTCTGAGAGAGAGACGAGCGGTGGGAGGAGCGTAGGCCCGAGTCTGACCGCTCGCCACGGCTGGCGTGGGCCTACTGACGTTTATTCCACATACATCCACCTTCCCTCTCTCGCTCCACAGTGAATTATATAATGAAATTACCGTATTTTAGCGATTTTGCCCTTCGGTTGCATGATCGTTGCAAGACAACCAGTGATCATAGGAGGATGGTTCTGGTGTCATTGGAAAGCTCAATTAACGCCCTTTCAGGGATACATAATTGTATTACGCTCTCGCTCTTGTTTATGCATGAAAAAGAGCACGGAAACAAGGCCATTTAGGGTAAAACCACCCGCTGGGCGGTACGTAGAAGTTACCGCCTAGGCCGCTCGTGAGGTGTTAAACCATTGAGCCGTACCAGTAAATTATGCTGCACAATACCGTCTGGGCTTCCTTAAGAATAAGAAAAAACATAAAAAAATAATGCATATAACAAACAAAATATTGATTGAGATTTGCATGAGAGAAATCTTTCGCTCCCAAAAAATAGGGATAAGAAAAAGCCATCAAAAGATACTGCATAATTATAACAAAAACAAAATAGCGATTGAGATTTGAATGAGAGCTTTATACGGTACCATATTATAGTGTATTTGTATTTCGTCAGTGTCAGTAAAACTTGGAAATGGTATAAATGTTTTCAATTAAACCTGTTACTTCCACAAATCCGTCTTAAAATTAATTCAGTCATGTAATGATTTTATCTAATTTATTAATCTCACTCCCAACACCGAACTAAACAGCTTACCAAAAGCTAGGTGTGCTCAACTGTCTCCGTGGGTTCTACACCCCCGCAAAGCTTCTTGCTCTGTATCGGGGCACAGTGTGCCCCTGTATTAAGTATTGTTCACATGTGTGGGAAGGTTCCACCCATACCGCACTTCTCAAATGAGTATAATCAAAAGCACTTCCCCTAATCAACTCACCTTCTCTAACTAGTTCACTACAATCTCTTTCTATGTGCCGCAATGTTGCATCTCTTTCACTCTTCTATCGCTATTACAACAATCAGTGTTCTTCAGAGCTCTCTCCATGCATATCCCCTCCCTTGCGGCGAGTGTGAGGCACCCGCCTTGCAACACAGTCTCACTCCCATTCTGTTCAGCTCTCCAACCCAAGAATTGGCAAATTTTCTCAGTCTTTCTTCAACTCAACAAGTGAACTCTGGAGTTCTCTCCCTCAATCAACCTTTACTTCATCCTATGACTTACACTGCTTTAAACGTCACATGTTCAGGCATTTTGACCCCAACGTCCCTTAAATTTGTCTCTCTGTAACTCCTTTGGATCTGGAGGAGACACTAGTTACAGGCAACCTGTCTTTTGTCTCCTTAACGCACATAGACAAAATGTATAGGTATATATATATATATATACCGGTATATATATATATATATATATATATATATACAGTATACAGTATATAGCAAGAATAATATAAATAAAAGTCGCTAACATATTTAATATATTAGATATCTTACAACATTAACCCATTGGGTACCAGCGACGTGTGTATTATTTTGTTTCTAGCTATATGTATACGATAATATGCAGCTTAGGGAGGAACTGTGGCAATTAAAAGGGTTGGTTGAGATAGTTTGAAGCCATACTATTGCTAGAGGTCCTTCCTAAGCTGAATATAATCGTCTACTAGTCACCAGAATATAATGCAGAGTACATCACCGGTACTGACGGGGTTAATAAGACTACCCTCCCCCCCCCCCCCCCCTTACCACTCTCCCCAGAACACACACACACACAGCTCATGAGGCTGCCATTCTTTAATAAACCGTTTATTATTATTATTATTATTATTACACACACACCCTTCATATCCTCCGGTTCTGCGGCTCTGTGTTGACTGTGTTCTCTCCAGTGTTTGGCTTACTTTAGTTAAGGGAGCCCACCTCGCTTTTTTTCTCTTTCTCTCCCTCTCTCTTTGGCTTGTATTCATTTGGCCCCATTCAGCCTACTGTTTTAAGACGTTTACCCCCATCCAGGTGTCAATATTTTCCTGGTGAGCGGCAGCGAGCCAGCATATACAGTATATATTTTTGTTTTTGACAGCAAGCTAAAGTTGTAAATTTTTCGACAGAAAAATATCTCCGACGAAGCCGGATTTCTCCATACAATGCTGGCTCGCTATCGCTCGCCAGAAAGATATCGACACCTGGATGGGGATAAACGTCTTAACACAGTTGGCTGCATGGGGCCGAATGGATACAAGCCAGGGAAAGAGAGAAAAGGAGAGAGAGATAAACAAAAGCTGGTGACCCCCCTTAACTTATCGCCTGTCAAAATGTTTTCCTACACAGTTGTGGCATCCCAATAGTCTACACAGTTGTGGCATCCCAATAGTCTACACAGTTGTGGCATCCCAATAGTCTACACAGTTGTGGCAGCCCAATAGTCTACACAGTTGTGGCAGCCCAATAGCCTACACAGTTGTGGCAGCCCAATAGCCTACACAGTTGTGGCTGCCCAATAGTCTACACAGTTGTGGCAGCCCAATAGTCTACACAGTTGTGGCAGCCCAATAGTCTACACAGTTGTGGCAGCCCAATAGTCTACACAGTTGTGGCATCCCAATAGTCTACACAGTTGTGGCATCCCAATAGTCTACACAGTTGTGGCAGCCCAATAGTCTACACAGTTGTGGCAGCCCAATAGTCTACACAGTTGTGGCATCCCAATAGTCTACACAGTTGTGGCATCCCAATAGTCTACACAGTTGTGGCAGCCCAATAGTCTACACAGTTGTGGCATCCCAATAGTCTACACAGTTGTGGCATCCCAATAGTCTACACAGTTGTGGCAGCCCAATAGTCTACACAGTTGTGGCATCCCAATAGTCTACACAGTTGTGGCAGCCCAATAGTCTACACAGTTGTGGCATCCCAATAGTCTACACAGTTGTGGCATCCCAATAGTCTACACAGTTGTGGCAGCCCAATAGTCTACACAGTTGTGGCAGCCCAATAGCCTACACAGTTGTGGCAGCCCAATAGCCTACACAGTTGTGGCTGCCCAATAGTCTACACAGTTGTGGCAGCCCAATAGTCTACACAGTTGTGGCAGCCCAATAGTCTACACAGTTGTGGCAGCCCAATAGTCTACACAGTTGTGGCAGCCCAATAGTCTACACAGTTGTGGCAGCCCAATAGTCTACACAGTTGTGGCAGCCCAATAGTCTACACAGTTGTGGCAGCCCAATAGTCTAGAAGCGTTAGAGGGTTAAGGGGGGATGGCCGTATTGATTTGCTCATCTCCCTCTCTCTCTCTCTCTCTCTCTCTCTTTATATATATATATATATATATATATATATATATATATATATATATATACCGGTATAGTAGTTTCCTCTCTAGAACTTCATCAAGCTTAAAAAAACACTGCCCAAGACCATCCTTCAAGATAAATTTGTACATTTTTTATAGAAAAATGTCCTGACCGAAGGCCGTTTCCTCTTAAAATAATGCCTCGCTATTGCTCGCCAGGTAAAAATAGACACCTAAAATTCACGAAAAGTCTTAATTATAACAAATCAATGGGACGAAATGTCTTAAAATCGCCAAAGTAATTGGCCGAACGTCTAAAAATCTGAAAACTAATGGGGCTAAACATGAGGAACAAGGGGGACCAGTAAAACGAACCATCTCCCCCATAAGACCGCCTGGTGATATATGTCAACCCTCGTCTAGGAGTGTGTGTGTGTGTGTGGAGAGAGAGAGAGAGAGAGTACAAAGGAGTACAAAGGAAATCAAGCAACAACAGTCCTAGTGAACCTTCTAGGCTGCTTGTCCTCCAAAACACTGAGGATCATGTGTCCAAACAGTGGTTTAGAGTGGGTAAGGGAACATTGGAAAGGGAACTACTGCCCTGGAACTAATGTCCGTGGCGGGATTAGGAAGTTAGTAGGGGACGGATGGGTTAGTAACTGAGGGGGGGATAAATTAAAGTTATTCATATACAAACGCAGTCAGTCGCGGGTTTGATGCGAGATATTTGTCTATGCGGAGTTTAAATGAATCAACAGTGCTGCAGTCTATAACATCTCGGGGAAGCCCATTCCACAAGTTGACAACTCGATTGAAGAAGAAATTCTTAGATTCGTGTGAGTTAAAAGATTTACCAATAATTTTGCAACCGTTTCCCCGCGTGTAATTAGATTGGTCGATAGTGAAGTACTTACTACAGTTCATATTGTCGATGACTTTGATGATTTTGAACACTTGAATTAAGTCACCTCTTAATCTGCGCTGGGTTAAAGGAAATAGATTTAATTCTCTAAGACGCTCTTCGCTCTTCGTATGGTTTGTTCTTCAGACTAGGTATCATTTTGGTAACTCTACGTTGAACTCGTTCTAGCTTGTTTATATCTTTTTGGTAATAAGGGCACCAGGATTGAACGCAGTATTCCAGAAGAGGGCGGACTAAGGAATTGTAAAGGGTTAGGATAACTTCTTTGGATTTATGCTCAAATGACCTGCCTATAAAGCCAATTATTTTGTTTGCCTTCTTAACAACTTCTGAACATTGTTGACTCGGTTTTAGGTTACTTGATATTGTTACTCCCAGATCGGTTTCTCTGTTTACATTCTTAAGCTGAGTGCCATTCATCGAATAGTTTGCTTTCTCATTTAGGTATCCGATATGTAGTACTTTACATTTATCCGCATTGAAACTCATTTGCCAAATTTGGGCCCAACATGACAATTTATCTAGATTGTGTTGCATATCGTCAACTTGTTATTTTGAGAGTACGCTATTTGCAATTTTTGTATCGTCAGCAAATTTTGAGATTGTACAGGTGAGACCCTCATCTATGTCGTTGATGTAAATTAGAAAGATAATTGGTCCTAGTACCGATCCCTTGGGTACCCCGCTACTTACATTGGTCCATTTAGATGCCTTACCGTTTATGACTACTCTTTGCTTTCTGTTGCTGAGCCAATTTTCTATCCATTTCAACACACCCGTCTTGTATTCCATGCGCTTTTAGTTTTAGCAGTAAACGTTTGTGGGGAACTTTGTCAAAGGCCTTTTGAAAATCAAGGTATATAATATCTACAGCTTTACTCTCATCGTAGAGGTTGAGAATATCGTGGAAGAAGTCTAAGAGGTTTGTTAAACAGGAACGTTTTTTACGAAAGCCGTGTTGAGTATCTTTAAGTAAGTTATTTGCCTCTAAGTGATTTACGAGTCTGTCTCTTATGACCGTTTCTAGCATTTTACATACAATTGAGGTTAAGCTAATTGGACGATAGTTACTGGGTAGGGATTTGCTGCTTTTTTTAATATCGGTGTTACGTTGGCTAGCTTCCACTGATCAGGCATAGTCCCAGACTGCAAGGATTCATTGAATAGCAATGTCAGTGATTTGGAGAGCTCATCCTTAGCTTCCTTTAGAACTCTAGACGAGATTGTATCAGGTCCAGGCGTTTTATTTACCTTGAGTTTATCTAAACAATTCAATACTTCTCTCTCTGTAACGGTGATATTGCTTAGAACATCTGAATTATCAATCTGAATCGGCGATGGTGTAGGGATATCACTGAGGTCTTCGGTTGTAAAAACTGATGCAAAGAGGGTATTGAGGGCATTACTCATTTGTACTTCGTCTTTGGTGTATTCTCCATTTTCATCGACTAACGGTCCAACAGTTGAAGTAACTACTTTTTTCTTTCTGATATAACTATAGAATTCTTTCGGGTTTGTTTTACTTTGATTCGCAACATGTAACTCCAGGGTCTTTTTACTTTGCTTAATTAACTTTTTGGCTTTGCGTCGTAGCTCTACAAATTTCACCCGTTCTTCGTCATTTTGTGAGGATTTTAATCTATCATTAGCAAATTTTTTAGCAAGCAAACAGTCTGAAATATCTTTATTCCACCATGTAGGCTTATCATTATGGCCTGGATGCCGTATTTTCGATGGTATGCAGTCTTGCACTGCCTTAAGGTAAGTGGTTGTGAAACACTCCCAAGATGTATTTATGTCGTTATTGTTAGTCAGAAAGCTCCAGTCAGTTTCTTTAAGCTTAGATTTAAGTTTATGAAAATTTGCTTTCTTGAAATTAGGGACTTTCTCAATGCTGCTATTTGATTTGTTACTAGTAAACTTTAAAGTGAAAGTTATCGTACGATGGTCGCTGTTACTGAATTCATCACCAACATTCAAATTCTCTATTAATTCTTCTTTTGTTGCGAGTACAAGGTAAAGCACATTATTACCACGGGTCGGAGATTGTACAAATTGAAAAGTGAACTCTCTTGCAAGTTAGCATAGAGGTCGTGTCCAGAGTGTGAAGTAAGAATATCGCCCCATTTAGTCACGGGTAAGTTGAAATCGCCAAGAATTACGGTATCTTGTATGTTAGTTATTTCTGCAATTTGTTCATAAATTTCACTGTCAGTTTGCACTGATTGAGCTGGGGGTCTGTATAATAAAGCTAGTATTATTTTAGTTCCTCATTTATTATCTAATAGTACGTAAGATATGTCTATATTCGCAATTTGAGGTTTTGACATTAAGACGGGATTCAGACTTTCCTTTATAAAAATCAGAACTCCTCCTCCATTTCTATTGATCCGACTTTTCTCAAACATTGTATAACCAAGAAGCGTATATTCGGCTAAAAAGTCTCTGTCTTCCGTATTTAACCAAGATTCTGTAATGCCGATTATATCATAATGTTCTGTAAACACGATTTCTTCTAGATCTGAAAATGTATTGCGTATGCTACGAGCATTTACATAAAACACCTTAAGAGTATTAGAGTTGGATGTTACTGATTGTGCATTGTCTGAATTTTCAATTCGTATTTGACTTACACTACCCCCGGATACCTCCGGTTGACCCCGTTTTTTTAATGGAAATCCTTGACTGCATCGTTCAGCAGACGACCAAGACGTGCAGCTCCTACTTCATTGAGATGTACACCATCTCCTGAAAACAAAGATTTATCATAGTAAAAATGATCCCACGTGTCGACAAAGCCGATGTCCTCCTCCCTGCAGAGTTTGGCTAGTCGGCGATTTGTACTGGTATCTATGTTGTAGAATCGGTTTTCTACATCAATCCGGGGAACAATTCCTGAAATTAAGATTCTATTAGATTTTTCCTTGAAGGACCTGATCAGCCGCCGGTACTTGCAAAGTAGTTCCTCTGACCGCGTCCGTTGGACATCATTAGATCCAACGTGGATGACGTAAATAGTGCTTGCGGGGGCGAGCCTGGAAACCTCTTCCACAGCCGCAACAATGTCGTCCACGCCGCCACCTGGGATACAGAATCGCTTCCTGGTCCTGGATGCCCTGGCGCAGAACTCGGTTAATTGGCCACGGACCATGGAGTCGCCCAAAAGCCGAACTTCTTCCGTTTCCTCTTCCTCGTCAATAGTAAGAATTTTGAAGCGGTTTTGGCATGTTGTCGGGATGACCTTCCTGGTACTGGTACTGGGATGCACATTGTTTCTCACTAACTGAAAGTTGTCCTGGGGGGGAGTGAGAGTAGAGTCATTATTATTTTCTGCAACATCTAAGGTAGCTGCTGGTGTGGGTACCGGTACCGGTACTGTATGCACTGGAATGGCGGTTGACATCGTAGTGGTTTCTTGGGCCGAGGGCACTCCTACGTTGAGTGTGGCAAATTCTTGAAGGGATTCAAGCTTCGTAGTCAGGGCATCGATCTTGCGGTGAGCTGCATTCAATTCATCCGCAATCTCCTCTCGGAGCTGGCAAAATCTACAAATTTGGACATCAGTATCAACAAACATGGTAGGGCCAAATTTACCGGAACAGCTCGTGCAGGTTCGTTGCGGCGGTATGACGATATAATCACAATATGCCTGAAAATCACACAAATTTATGTGAGCAAAATGGTACAATTAAAGCCTGAAAATCACAAAATTTTTATGTTAGCAATGTGATACAATTAATTCCTGAAAATCACACAAAATTTTGTTAGCAATATGATAAAATTAATATGCCTGTAAATCACAAAAAGAGAGAGAGAGAGAACGGGGGGGGGGGGGGGGAATCAGCAACCAAGATAATTATGAAGATATATAACATGAACGAGGCAGTGAAAATTATGCCTGTCAATACCAGACAATATCTCACATAATTAACACATTTATTACCTCCTAAAAGCTATGGGTTCTAAATTTATAATCAAGATTACATCAGGGTTGCAGACTTGTTCTATTTTGCACCACACAGACATAAGAAAACTTATATCCAAATTCATGCAAAACAATTTCACTTATTCCAATCATGCGCTAGTTATCATGTTCCATCCATTTCCTTTTCAGTTTTAATTACACAATAATACACCATATCATATCATCTTCTGAATCCTCCCTTCCTCGCGAAGACAGAGCCCACCTGGCCAGGCTGAGATGTGGGCACCATCCAGCTATTCTGAGCTATCAGAAAAGACTGGATATCTTCGTCGACGACACCTGCCCAGGATGCAACACAGCATTCCATACTATTAAACACATCATAGAAGACTGCATGCTACACAATCCCTTACGCCAACAACACTTCTTGAGAGCTCTGTGGGAAAGCCCGATCATGGCCATGGCCTTCCATAAGGACTCGGGGCTGTTCGGCCAGTCAGCTTAGGGAACGACAACAACAACAACCTTCAGCTTAAACTTCCACGCTGGGTCCTTCCTTCGTACAAAGTACATACAACAATCCTTCCCTCTTTTTCTACTACTCTCTATAAATAGTATGCCATATCTTGATGCTCGCATTTACGTTTCCTTATAAGATACTCCCTCTGCTTTAATTAAAAAAAAATCTACACCAGATGGTAATAAAAAATATCCCAGCCACCAATGAAGGTTTGAAGCATAATAATTATAATGTATGCAAGATATGATTTGATATTTCATATATATTAGCGATCATACCCTAATCTAGATTGTTATAGCATTAACTATTATTTAATTATTCTGTCCGATTATCAATCATTTATTATCACTAGTATTCCCAGTATCAAAATATTATTTATCATTCGTTTTAACTTAATTATGAATGCTATATTAATATTCACAGTTGTATTTTTCTATCTCTTTCTTTTTATCCATGTCTTCCACTTTCCAGCAGCAATATTGGACTAGACTCTACCCTCGTCACTCTGTCGTTCATCACCATTAATCAATCAACTCTTCCATTTCTCTCCGTCTCTCCCCTTCCTCACAACCCTATCATCAGTCTCTCTCTCTCTCTCTCTCTCTCTCTCTCTCTCTCTCTCTCTCTCTCTCTCTCTCTCTCTCTCATCAGTGTCCATCTTCAGGCTACTTTTCTTGTGTATCATCTGTCATAAGCCTCAACTCTATTTATATCGATATATATATATATATATATATATATATATATATAAATATTTATATATTTTATAGTATGTGTACTGGAGATCTAGGACCAGTAAGACTCCTTATGGTCCTAGGTCTTTGGGTCTTCTCCTGAGTGACCTACAGTAGGTGTGATTCTATTATTTCCAATTAATTTTGATGTTTCTGGTCGGGATCTATCTCGAGTCGGCCACCCCCAACTATGGGGTATGTGACCGAGTACGTACATACAGTACATGTATACTGTACATACATACATACATACATACATACATGTATACTGTATATGCAGGATACTAGTGTAGACAATCATACATCTCCTCAGCAAACTATCAACCTACCCACAGTCATACATACATACATACATACATACATACATACATACATACCTTATCTACCTACCCACAGTCTGGTTATATTTGTATTCCTCTCGTTGGATAAAAGAGACATTACGCTCTGCGGGAATCCATTATGAACTTACCCAACAGTAAACAGTCAAACACTCAACAGGTATCTTTCTCCCTCACCCTCCACGGCTCTCCTTTATAAACCCAACCTCTATAGTACCTTTACACATATATATTTCCATATGTTACACATCCACACGCATTAATTGTTTACGTGCTCAGTACACCTGTTTGTACTATCATCATAACATTATTTTGGGGGGTCATTAATTTGTCCTAAGGGGTCAATTATTGTCCGGGGGGCAATTATCTTAGTACCAAATAACATGGGGGTGACAATATGGTTGTAAGCGTTAGTACAAAGGAGTACAAAGGCAATCAAGCAACACCAGATCCAGCGACCCCTCAAGGCTGCTTGCCCTCCAAAACACTGATGGTCAAGTGTCCAAACAGTAGTTTAGAGTGGGTAAGGGAAAAATGGAAAGGGAAGACTGCCCTGGGACAAATGTCCCTGGCAGGATTAGGAGATGTTAGTAGGGGACAGTTGTTAGTAATATAATAGAGAGGAAAAACACACTTTATTCATTTACAAATGCAGTCAGTCGTGGATTTAAGGCAAGGTGTTTGTCTAGGAGAAGTTAAAAAGAATCAACGGTGTTGCAGTCTATGAAATCTTGGGGAAGCCCATTCCACAAGTTGGCAACTCGATTGAAGGAGAAATTCTTAGACTTGTGTGAGTTAAAAGATTTACCAATAATTTTGCAACCGTTCCCCCGCGTGTAATTTGATTGGTCAATAGTGAAATATTTATTAAGAGTTCATATTGTCCATGCCTTTGATGATTTTGAACACTTGAATTAAGTCGCCTCTTAATCTGCGCTGGGTTAAAGGAAATTAAATATAATTCTCTAAGACGCTCCTCGTAAAGTTTGTTCTTTAACCCTTCCAGCCCGGGCATCATTTTAAAATGACAGTGCGGCAGAATGGCCGGAGCCCGGGTGTCCTTTTAAAATCCCTGTGCTTGAAAGCGTGCTTTAAAATTCGCGCGGCCAAATTTTACTTTGCAGGGGCGATCGCAGCGCCACCAAGCCTCAACTACTACCGTTATCAGTTCCTACATGGCCGCCATAGCGAGTTATAGTGGAAATATGAATTCCAACGCGTCCGATTCGGTGCAACCTCTCACGGGCCCCACTGCTACCACGCTCGCAACTTCGACGCCTGTTGCAACCGAGAAGAAAGCTCAACGAAAGAAAGTGAAGCGTTTGTGGAGTGATAGTGCTATACAGGGAGAACTTTTTGATATTGAAGAGAGCAGTGGCGAAATCTTGGTGGACAAAGAACAATTTATAAGTGCAAGCGAAGATGACGATTTCGTTGGCTTTGGAGACGACGATAATGTAGATTTATTTGAGGGAGGCGACAGTAGTGATGATCCTGATGTGGAAGTCTTTCAGGAAGGTGCTATTGAACTTCCAAGTGTGCTAGAACCTAGCTGGCCTACCCCCTCGCCAGCCTTGCTAGGTCAGCCTAGGCCTAGTACTAGCCCAGGACCTTCCCCTTTGCCTGCCCATACGCCCTTGAAAGTGGGCAAATATTTTTATAAACAATCTTTGGTGAAAAGTGCAGATCAAAAAGCACACAGGGCAGCAGCAGAAAAGGCTAGGGAAGTGGGAGACAGTGATAGTGACGCCGACCCTGGTCTAGCAACCACCCGCATTCCTTTGTCCCGACGCCTTGACCTGGGACGCCGCGTGGGTCACCCACAGCCCTCGGCTTCATCTCTCCTTCAGGATGAGCAAAGGGCCTCTTCAAGTGCTATTAGTAGTGTGCCACAGCCCTCAACACACCGCAGAGCATTATTTGATGCGGAGAAGCCCTCGGCTCGCCGCAAAATGAGCCCAACTCCCGAGGCCGAGGCTCCCATTGTTGAACCTCCCGCAGCCTCCCGCGCCCCACGCCGCCGACACCCGGTCACTTCTTGACCAGAATTGTCTCCTGAAGAGGATGCTGACGACCCCAACATTGCCCCAGATGACCTGACGTCGCCTGAGGAGGAAGAGGAAGAGGAAGAGGAAGTCCCGACAAGACGAGTTAGAGGGCGAGGTCGTGGACATGGTCAGCCTGCCGACGCTGCTGCCCCTGGGCGTGGGCGTGCAGGGCGTCTGCGTTTCCAAGGGCGTGTGCCAGGGCGTCCAGGGCGTGTGCCTGCTGCACCTGCACGTGCTCGAGCATCAGCATCCGACCTGTTTGTGTGGACAGATGGGGCTGATTTTGAGCCAGATTGTCCTGCCTTTGATGAGGTACAGATGGGTTCCGGGGTGTCACCAACATATCCCTGTGGCTGAGATGCTACCCCCAGTGAACTTTTCTGTGGCTTCTATGACAATGAAGTCATGGAATACCTCGTCGAGGAGACCAACAACCATCATGACATCTGTGCCAACTTTCTTGGGAGGAAGACCAGTGCCAAGATGGTGGCATGGAGAGCTGTCACTGTGGCAGAACTATATGTGTTCTTGGCACTCACAATGCTGATGACACATATCAGGAAGCACGCTCTGGCAGACTACTGGATCACTGCCGACCTCATAACAACTCCAGCATTTGGCAAGTACATGTCCAGGGATAGGTACTTCGACATCCTCTCCTATCTCCACCTGACAAACAACATGGCAGTCCACCTTCCCGACTCATTATGGAAGATCAGGAAGCTATATGACATGATTCGTCATCGGTTCACCACCTACCTGATTCCTTTCCAGAAGATGTGCCTCGACGAGTCTCTGGTCCTGTTCCGTGGTAGGCTGCACTTCCGACAGTATATCCCGTCCAAGAAACACCGCTTCGGCATCAAGCTCTTCGTCCTCTGCGACTGCAAGACAGGGTATGTGCTGGACTTTGTGGTCTACAGCGGCAAGGGTGGAAAAATTGTGACTGACCCCCTCATTGGCTTTGGCGGCGCTGTAGTGAAGAAGATGATGGAGAGGCACTTCAATCAAAACCACATCCTCTACACAGATAATTATTACACGTCGCCTATCCTGACCAAGTACCTCCATGACCGCAAGACCGGAACTGTCGGCATAGTCAAAGCCAAGAGGAAGGGCATGCCAGGCTACCCAACAAAGACCAAGAAGACGGACATCTTCCACAAGAAGAGTGGCCCCATCCTCTCCATCCACTGGTATGACCAGCGGAAGGTCAACCTCCTCAGCACATGCCACAAGGCCCAGATGGTCGCCACAGGGAAGGTGGACCGAAAAATCAAGAACCCCGTCCGGAAACCAGCTGCTGTCCTGGATTACAACCTCAACATGCGCCTCGTTGACAAGTCCGACATGCAGATGGGCTTCATCAACTGCCTGCGAACATCTTGCAGGTGGTACAAGAAGTTTATCCTGCATACGGTAGATATGTCGGTCCTCAATGCCTACAACATCTACCGTCTGAGGACTCCAGGAGCCAAGAAGTACAAGTCCCTGCGGAAGTTCCACAAGCAGGTGATACTTGAGCTCCTGGCTAAGCATGCGGAACCTGGGAGGCCGCTACAAGGACCAGGCCAGCTGGACAGAACAGGGTGTGCCGACTTCTTCAGGAGGCACCAGCTCCACCCCCTTCCTTTCAAAGCACCAGGTAGTAAAGTTAGGAGTCAGAAGAGGTGCCATGTGTGAAGCCACACAACTCGCAGACCCCGCAAAGTGAGCAAAACCACATGGGAATGCCTCGAGTGTGAAGTGGCACTGTGTGCTGGATGGTGCTTCAATGACTTTCACACTCTGCAACAATTTTGAAGTGCCTGTGACAATAACAGTGAAAGTGACACTATGAATTATCATAGTCCAGTGAAAGTGACACTATAATAATATTAAAACTAAGTATAAGTGAAAGAGACACACATAAGTAATAATAAGTGACTTCGTAACAATATGAACAATTGAAAGTGACACTATATATATATATTATTAGCTTACCTAACAATACATACAAGTGAAAATGACACCATCAACTATCAAAGTCCAGTGAAAGTGACACTATAATCATAATAATAATAATACAACTAAGTAATAAGTGACAGAGACACAAAGAACTTCATGGAAATAACTTGATTGAGTGAAAATAACATAATAACTATAATAAATGGCATAATAAACAATAAAACACTATCAAATCGCTTCCCGGCATAATTGCGGGTGGAGCGACGAGTGCAACTGGGCATCGTAGCCGGGGCCGTGGTTGAGTGTTCGGACGCGCCGAGGTAAATACGCGGCAAAAGTTACCTCCACTTCCATCATCATCACTCCGGAACCAGTTGGGCTAGAGAGCTCTACTCAACGCCATTCGACGCGGTAAGGTAAGGCGCACATTTCTATATATCTTTCATTAATGTAGGTAATATATTAAGCGAGATTAGCCTTAGTTTACTTTTGTTCATTTTCAGCCAGATCGCCCGGATACGACTTCCGTCATTTAGAAAAGCAGCCCGGGCCACGAGGGTTAGGCAAAGTATCATTTTAGTAACTCTACGTCGTTCTAGTTTGTCTATAATTATCTTCTTGGCAGTAAGGGCACCAGGATTGAACGCAATATTCAAGGAGAGGGCGGACTAAAGAATTGTAAAGAGTTAAGATTACATCTTTGGTTTTATGTTCAAATGACCTGCCTATAAAGCCAATTATTTTGTTTGTCTTCTTAACAACTTCTGAACATTGTTGACTAGGTTTTAGGTTACTCGATATGTTACTCCCAAATCAGTTTCTCTGTCTACACTCTTAAGCTGAGTGTCATTCACTGAATAGTTTGCTTTCTCATTTCGATTTCTGATATGGAGCACTTTACATTCATCCGCATTGAAACAAATTTGCCAAATTTGAGCCCAATGTGACAACTTATCTAGATTATTTTGCATATCTTGAACATGTTAATTTGAGTTAGTGAATGGGGTTGCGTTAAGGAGTGGTGATGGTGGTGCTTAATACCATCATAGTTAGCTTTTTGACTCCTACAGAACTTTCCTAAGTTGCATACAATTGTATAGATATGGTTAATGAAGAATATAACACGACGCTAACTGTAGGTAGCATGCTAAATAAACTCTTATGTGTCTGTGTGTGTGTGTGTGTTTCTGCGTGTGTGTGTGTGTGTGTCTGCGTGTGTGTGTGTGTCTGTGTGTGTGTCTGTGTGTGTGTGTGTCTGCGTGTGTGTGTCTGCGTGTGTGTGTGTGTCTGTGTCTGTGTGTATATGTGAGTGTGTGTGTGTGTGTGTCTTTATCAGCCAACAATACAAAGTAAACCCATAAAGCCTTCATTAACGGGATAGTGGCTGTCTTGTCTGTGTGTCTGTGTCTGTGTCTCTGTGTGTGCATCTGTGTGTGTATCTGTGTGTGTCTGCGTGTGTGTGTGTGTGTGTATGTGAGTGTCTTTATCAACCAACAATACACAGTAAACCCATAAAGCCTTCATTAACGGGATAGTGTCTGTTTTTTGTTTGGTCTATTTATTTCAGTTATTCATATAATTTTTAGTTTCCTCCCTAGACCTCCATCAAACTGTACAAAACACCCTCAAGATAAATTTGTAGCCTACATTTTTCGGTAGAAACATTTCCTGGCCGAAGGCCGACCTCTTAATATTACAGGCTCGCTATCGCTCGCCAGAAAAAAAAGACACATAAATGGCACGAAAGGTCTTAAAATTGACAACAAAATGGGGCAAAAACTGTTAAAATCGTCAAACTAATGGTCTGAACGCTTTACAATCTCAAAACTAATGGGGCTAAGCACGAGGGAGAAAGTGGTCCAGAAAACCTCTTAACCAGTAATTATCACGCTGCCCCACACACTATATTCGGTTTATTTTCAACTGACCATAAATTGAATCCCTTAAGCCGCTGTCACACGAGCGCTTTTTCCGTCAATTTTCCATGAGCAAGCTTTTTCTCGGATTATTTCGGGACTTTTTTGCACTGGTATCGGCAACTGGACTGACGGTAGATTATGTTAGGCGGCCGAATTCTGATAAAGTGTAATTATTGAAGCTTCCAGACCATAATTGCCCGTAAAAATTGCTCGAAAAAGGGCTCGTGTGACTCCGGCTTCCTCGATAATTAATGGATAAATATGCAACTACTATGTCTCTGCATCAAAGTAACCCTTTGAGTACCAGCGACGTGTGTTCTAGTGTATCCTACCTATATTTAGATGATATTATGCAGCTTAGGAAGGACCTGTGGTATCGGTAGTTAAAAGGGTTGGTTGAGTGTTTTTGAAGCCTTAACCCCTTCACCACCATGACGTAATTTTCATCATATTCTGGTTACCATTAGATGATTTTCTTTAGTTTATAATCTACTTCTATGACTCAAATGGGTGGATACAAACTCAATACACCCTCTTAGTAACATAGGTCCTTCTTAAACTGCATAAAACCATCTAATTTTAGCCAGAATCAAAGTTAAAAATCCGTCATGGTGCTGAAGGGGTTAATATTGCTAGGGGTCCTTCCTGAGCTGAATTTAATTGTCTAATCAATGCCATAATATAATTAATAGGATGGCACCGGTACTGAACGGGTTAAGGACAAGTTTACATAATTAATAGGATGGCACCGGTACTGAACGGGTTAAGGACAAGTTTACATAATTAGCACCATATTTCACTACAAAATCTTCAAAATATCTGAGAAATCTTGATAGGAACTTTGCAATGTACCGTCATTTGAAAAGGAACAGAGTATAGTGCCATACATTATATCCAGGGATTATAGTGCCATACATTATATCCAGGGATTATAGTGCCATACATTATATCCAGGGATTATAGTGCCATACATTATATCCAGGGATTATAGTGCCATACATTATATCCAGGGATTATAGTGCCATACATTATATCCAGGGATTATAGTGCCATACATTATATCCAGGGATTATAGTGCCATACATTATATCCAGGGATTATAGTGCCATACATTATATCCAGGGATTATAGTGCCATACATTATATCCAGGGATTATAGTGCCATACATTATATCCAGGGATTATAGTGCCATACATTATATCCAGGGATTATAGTGCCATACATTATATCCAGGGATTATAGTGCCATACATTATATCCAGGGATTATAGTGCCATGCATTATATCCAGGGATTTTCAGATAACCCTTTGAGTACCAACGACGTGGGATCTATTATATGACAGCTAGATAATATGCAGCTTAGGAAGGATCTGTGGTTGTTAAAAGTGTTGGCTGAGATAGTCGGAAGCCTTACTATTGCTAGAGGTCCTTCCTAAGCTGAATAAACTCATCTAATAGTTGCCAGAATATGATGAAAAGGACGTCACTTGTACTGCATGGGCTAGAGGACGTCACTTGTACTGCATGGTCTAAAGGACGTCCCTTGTACTGCATGAGCTAAAGGACGTCCCTTGTACTGCACGGGCTAAAGGACGTCCCTTGTACTGCATGGGCTAAAGGACGTCCCTTGTACTGCATGGGCTAAAGGACGTCCCTTGTACTGCATGAGCTAAAGGACGTCCCTTGTACTGCATGGGCTAAAGGACGTCCCTTGTACTGCATGGGCTAAAGGACGTCCCTTGTACTGCATGGGCTAAAGGACGTCCCTTGTACTGCATGGGCTAAAGGACGTCCCTTGTACTGCATGGACTAAAGGACGTCCCTTGTACTGCATGGGCTAAAGGACGTCACTTGTACTGCATGGGCTAAAGGACGTCCCTTGTACTGCATGGGCTAAAGGACGTCCCTTGTACTGCATGGGCTAAAGGACGTCCCTTGTACTGCATGGGCTAAAGGACGTCCCTTGTACTGCATGGGCTAAAGGACGTCCCTTGTACTGCATGGGCTAAAGGACGTCCCTTGTACTGCATGGGCTAAAGGACGTCCCTTGTACTGCATGGGCTAAAGGACGTCCCTTGTACTGCATGGGCTAAAGGACGTCACTTGTACTGCATGGTCTAAAGGACTTCCCTTGTACTGCATGGACTAAAGGACGTCCCTTGTACTGCATGGGCTAAAGGACGTCCCTTGTACTGCATGGCCTAAAGGACGTCCCTTGTACTGCATGGGCTAAAGGACGTCCCTTGTACTGCATGGGCTAAAGGACGTCCCTTGTACTGCATGGCCTAAAGGACTCCCTTGTACTGCATGGGCTAAAGGACGTCCCTTGTACTGCATGGGCTAAAGGACGTCCCTTGTACTGCATGGGCTAAAGGACGTCCCTTGTACTGCATGGGCTAAAGGACGTCCCTTGTACTGCATGGGCTAAAGGACGTCCCTTGTACTGCATGGGCTAAAGGACGTCCCTTGTACTGCATGGGCTAAAGGACGTCCCTTGTACTGCATGGGCTAAAGGACGTCCCTTGTACTGCATGGGCTAAAGGATGTCCCTTGTACTACATGGGCTAAATTAAAGTTTCGTTGTTGTCAATAATTAAGAAACAAAACAGTTGTAGGATCTCCAGGAGTGACTGACCGTATTGACCTAACTGTGTATGACTTTGATAGTTAAACATATATAAAGAGGTACACTAAAGCTAGATATGTCAAGCTTAAAAAAACACCCACTAGACCCCCTTTTAAGATAAAGCTGTATATTTTTCGGTAGAAAAATGGCCCGGCCAAAGGCCGGGTTCTTTTAAATTAACAGGCTCGCTATCGCTCGCCAGGAAAATATCGACACCTATATGGCACGAAATGTCGTAAAATTGACAACGAAATGGGGAGAAAGATGTTAAAATCGCCAAACTAATGGGCCGAACTTCTTCAAATCTGAAAACTAATGGGGTTTAAACACGAGGTTTGCTTCTTTCCCTGGAAAGAAGCAAACATCCATCCAGTTCCTAAAAAAGGTGCCTCTTCAGATCCATCAAACTACAGACCAATAGCTATAACTTCCACTCTTGGCAAAGTTTTTGAAATTATATTAAATAATCACATAATTAAGCATCTGGAGAATAATAAATTAATCAGTGATAGGCAATATGGTTTTAGACGATGTCGATCAACTGCAGACATTCTTTGCCTTCTTACGCATCAAATCAACCAAGCTACAGACCAACATGGTGAAACACATACAATAGCACTGGATATATCAAAGGCATTTGATAGAGTCTGGCATCAATCCTTATTGTCGAAGATGTCACACTACGGCCTTGCATCATTAGTTCCACTAATTTCTTCTTATCTTCATAACAGAAAAATACGTGTAATGGTAGATGGCCTTTATTCTCAATTTCACTCAATAAATGCTGGTGTTCTCCAGGGATCAGTTTTGGCCCCAACTCTGTTCCTCATTCATATCAATGATCTCATATCTACCACTCATAATCCAATACATTCCTACGCAGATGACTCAACACTCCACAGTTCCTTCACATTTACCAATTCTTTCACCCAACCCGATCTTATAAATTCAAAAATAAACACTGCAATTTCTCTGAACCAGGACCTTTCTAGAATTAATGAATGGGGACAAGAGAATCTAGTTTCCTTTAATGCACAGAAAACCAATATCAATTTTCTAACCGACAGAATCTCACTGACTCCCATATATTTTTTAATGATGTAAATATTCCCACTTCCCCTAGTATTGACATTCTCGGTGTAACATTAACTACTAACTTGAGCTGGACACATTATGTTAGAAGCATTGCTAAGAATGCCTCTAAAAACTGGGACTCCTGTACAGAGTTCGAGAATTCTTCACTGACGAGCAGTTGGCCGTAATATATAAAAGTCATGTGCGCTCTCAGATGGATTACTGTTCACCTCTGTGGGGTGGAAGTGGAGTGGTTGCATGGAGGCAGTTGGACAAAATTCAAAATAAAGCTATTAGATTAATCAATAACCCTGCAATCACACAGGACCTTCCTACATTAGCCATACGAAGAAACGTTGCATCCCTTGCATTATTCTACAGATATTTTCACAGCAATTGTTCCGAGGAACTTGCTTCAATTGTGCCGCCTCTCCACATCTTTCCCCGTAGAACTAGGGCAGCTGAGAGCGCCCATGAATTTACACTTTCTCCTCCACAATGCAGAACTTCTGCTTATCAGAATTCATTTATCCCCAGAGCTACTACTCTTTGGAATTCACTTCCCTCGAATTGCTTTCCACAAACTTACAATCAACAAATGTTTAAATCCAGTTGTTACAAACATTTTATGAATGGAGGATGCCTTTAGGCACATGGACCTTTTTGTTTTATCTGTGTTTTTCCTTCCTCCGTTCATTGTCTCTTAAAAAAAAAAAAAAAAAAAGGTCCAGAAAAACGACCCATCTCCCCATATTGTCGCGATTAAATACGTCAAATAATAGCGATATACTGTATATGAAGTATCTGACTTCTTTCAAATAATAGCGATATACTGTATATGAAGTATCTGACTTCTTTCGATTTTTTGTTTAGTCATAGGATATAATAGATTGCCCTCTGTATGGCACTGCGATTGTATACAGTATGTTAAGGAGAGGCAGTTAGTTTATTAGTCATAGGATATAATAGATTGCTCTCTGTATGGCACTGCGATTGTATACAGTATGTTAAGGGGAGGCAGTTAGTTTATTAGTCATAGGATATAATAGATTGCTCTCTGTATGGCACTGCGATTGTATACAGTATGTTAAGGGGAGGCAGTTAGTTTATTAGTCATAGGATATAATAGATTGCTCTCTGTATGGCACTGCGATTGTATACAGTATGTTAAGGAGAGGCAGTTAGTTTATTAGTCATAGGATATAATAGATTGCTCTCTGTATGGCACTGCGATTGTATACAGTATGTTAAGGGGAGGCAGTTAGTTTATTAGTCATAGGATATAATAGATTGCTCTCTGTATGGCACTGCGATTGTATACAGTATGTTAAGGGGAGGCAGTTAGTTTATTAGTCATAGGATATAATAGATTGCTCTCTGTATGGCACTGCGATTGTATACAGTATGTTAAGGGGAGGCAGTTAGTTTATTAGTCATAGGATATAATAGATTGCTCTCTGTATGGCACTGCGATTGTATACAGTATGTTAAGGGGAGGCAGTTAGTTTATTAGTCATAGGATATAATAGATTGCTCTCTGTATGGCACTGCGATTGTATACAGTATGTTAAGGGGAGGCAGTTAGTTTATTAGTCATAGGATATAATAGATTGCTCTCTGTATGGCACTGCGATTGTATACAGTATGTTAAGGGGAGGCAGTTAGTTTATTAGTCATAGGATATAATAGATTGCTCTCTGTATGGCACTGCGATTGTATACAGTATGTTAAGGAGAGGCAGTTAGTTTATTAGTCATAGGATATAATAGATTGCTCTCTGTATGGCACTGCGATTGTATACAGTATGTTAAGGGGAGGCAGTTAGTTTATTAGTCATAGGATATAATAGATTGCTCTCTGTATGGCACTGCGATTGTATACAGTATGTTAAGGGGAGGCAGTTAGTTTATTAGTCATAGGATATAATAGATTGCTCTCTGTATGGCACTGCGATTGTATACAGTATGTTAAGGGGAGGCAGTTAGTTTATTAGTCATAGGATATAATAGATTGCTCTCTGTATGGCACTGCGATTGTATACAGTATGTTAAGGGGAGGCAGTTAGTTTATTAGTCATAGGATATAATAGATTGCTCTCTGTATGGCACTGCGATTGTATACACTATGTTAAGGGGAGGCAGTTAGTTTATTAGTCATAGGATATAATAGATTGCTCTCTGTATGGCACTGCGATTGTATACAGTATGTTAAGGGGAGGCAGTTAGTTTATTAGTCATAGGATATAATAGATTGCTCTCTGTATGGCACTGCGATTGTATACACTATGTTAAGGGGAGGCAGTTAGTTTTTCGAGTCCTCCTCCTCCCTCATGTTTAGCCCTATTAGTTATGAGATTTCAAGTCATTCGCCCCACTAGTTTGGCGATTTTCAGATCTTTTGCCCCATTTCTTTACCAATATTAAGACCTTTCGTGCCATTTAGGTGACGATGTTTTCCTGGCGAGCGATAGCGAGCCTGTATTTGAAGAGGAATCGGCCTTCGGACGGGACATTGTTCTACCTAAAATGTACAAATGTACTGTATATCGAAGGGGGGTCTTGTGGGTGTTTTTTTAAAGTTTGATGGAGGTTTAGAGAGCAAACTAAACCCCCTCCTTAAACCATTGAGCCAAACCAGTAAATTATGCTGCACAATACCGTCTGAGCTCCCTTAATTCGTCTAATCAATTAACCCGTTCAGTACCGGTGACATCCAATTAATTATATTCTGGCAATGATTAGACAATTTTAATCAGCTTTGGAATATTTAGGCTTCAAACGCTCTCAACCAACCCTTTTAACTACCACAGATCCTTCCTAAGCTGCATAATATCGTCTATATATAGCTAGGATACACTAGAACACACGTCGCTGGCACTCAAAGGGTTAAGATTGCTTTCTGCAGTTAATAGCAAACATTTGCATCCTAAGCGGGAAGAACAATACCATAAATGTGTACTAAGCTTCTCTACATTAACATTTGGTAACCGATAACCAATTAATTATATTGTATTATAGTTGAAGAACAATACCATAAATGTGTACTAAGCTTCTCTACATTAACATTTGGTAACCGATAACCAATTAATTATATTGTATTATAGTTGAAGAACAATACCATAAATGTGTACTAAGCTTCTCTACATTAACATTTGGTAACCGATAACCAATTAATTATATTGTATTATAGTTGAAGAACAATACCATAAATGTGTACTAAGCTTCTCTACATTAACATTTGGTAACCGATAACCAATTAATTATATTGTATTATAGTTGAAGAACAATACCATAAATGTGTACTAAGCTTCTCTACATTAACATTTGGTAACCGATAACCAATTAATTATATTGTATTATAGTTGAAGAACAATACCATAAATGTGTACTAAGCTTCTCTACATTAACATTTGGTAACCGATAACCAATTAATTATATTGTATTATAGTTGAAGAACAATACCATAAATGTGTACTAAGCTTCTCTACATTAACATTTGGTAACCGATAACCAATTAATTATATTGTATTATAGTTGAAGAACAATACCATAAATGTGTACTAAGCTTCTCTACATTAACATTTGGTAACCGATAACCAATTAATTATATTGTATTATAGTTGAAGAACATGTACTGTATACAAAAGGCATGAAAAGAATAATGAAGTAAAAAACTTCACTGTAGGTGGCGCCAACGAACTTGACAACAAACTCGATCCCTCACCTACTGTATGTGTAACTCTAGAGGGTCTAGAGCAAACTGGCTGTAAATGTCCACACCTATTTCCTGGTGGACTCTTCCCAAATGATAGAAACGTCAGCCCAATAATCGGTGTCTCTTTTTCTTCTGATCTCTCTTGGAAATATCATATTACCACTCTTGCTAAAAACAGCTTCCCAGAAGCTGGGTATGCTCAACCGCCTCCAGGGGTTCTTTATCCCTGTGCAACTTCTTGTAGGGGCACAGTGCGCCGACACAATACGTAAGACAAATGGAAAAGCCAAGTTGACCAAGAGACTATATTATGTGCTGAATGGAAATTGTAAATCTTGAAATATCCAAAATTTCATTTAAACGTCCAGATCTGTACATAATGGCGGAGGTACCAGGGATGACAAATACAGTGACATTCAAGCGTCATTATCGTTCTCTAATATTGAATGTTGCATGTTCCTTTAACCCCTTCTGTACCAGTGACGTTTTGTCATTACATTCTGGCTATATTTAGACGATGTTGTGCAACTTAAGAAGAATCACACACATACACATACATACACACACAAAACACAGACACACCCACACACATACAGTACATACACACAAACACACACACACACACAAAACACAGACACACCCACACACATACAGTACATACACACAAACACACACAACACAGACACACCCACACACATACAGTACATACACACACACAACACAGACACACCCACACACATACACATACATACACACACAAAACACAGACACACCCACACACATACAGTACATACACACAAACACACACACCCACACACATGCAGTACATACACACAAACACACAAAACACAGACACACCCACACACATACACACAAACACACACATATATACATACATACGCACACACACATATATACATACATACATACATACACACACACATACATATACACACACACACACAACCCAAGTCCTTCAATGGCGGCAGATAGAGTGGTTCACGGTCTGGTTAACTTTACTCTGGGGGGGGGGAGCCTTACATACACACACATAGAGAGAGAGAGAGAGAGAGAGAGAGAGAGAGAGAGAGAGAGAGAGAGAGAGAGAGAGAGAGAGAGAGAGACACACACACACACACACATATACATACATACATGCTATCAAAGACGAAGTACAAATGAGTCATGCCCTCAATACCTTCTTTGCATCAGTTTTTACAACGGAAGACCTCAGTGATATCCCTACATCATCGCCGATTCAGAT
This sequence comes from Paralithodes platypus, assembly GCA_032716605.1. Classification (NCBI taxonomy): domain Eukaryota; kingdom Metazoa; phylum Arthropoda; class Malacostraca; order Decapoda; family Lithodidae; genus Paralithodes; species Paralithodes platypus. Next base: position 5,600,999 of record CM064561.1, read on the forward strand.
TGATAATTCAGATGTTCTAAGCAATATCACTGTTACAGACAGATAAGTATTGAATTGTTTAGATAAACTCAAGGTAAATAAAACGCCTGGACCTGATAAAATCTCACCTAGAGTTCTAAAGGAAGCTAAGGATGAGCTCTCCAAACCACTGACATTCCTATTTAATAAATCCTTGCAGTCTGGAAGTATGCCTGATCAGTGGAAACTAGCCAACGTAACACCGATATTAAAAAAAGGCAGCAAATCCCTACCCAGTATCTATCGTCCAATTAGCTTAACCTCAGTTGTATGTAAAATGTTAGAAACACTCATAAGAGACAGACTCGTAAATCACTTAGAGGAAAATAACATACTTAAAGATACTCGACACGGCTTTCGTAAAAAACGTTCCTGTTTAACAAACCTCTTAGACTTCTTCCACGATATCCTCAACCTCTACGATGAGAGTAAAGCTGTAGATATTATATACCTTGATTTTCAAAAGGCCTTTGACAAAGTTCCCCACAAACGTTTACTGCTAAAACTAAAAGCGTATGGAATACAAGATGGTGTGTTGAAAAGGATAGAAAGTTGGCTCAGCGACAGAAAGCAAATAGTAGTCATAAACAGTAAGGCATCGAAATGGACCAATGTAAGTAGCGGGGTACCCCAGGGATCGGTACTAGGACCAATTCTCTTTCTAATTTACATCAATGACATAGATGAGGGTCTCACCTGTACAATCTCAAAATTTGCTGACGATACAAAAATTGCAAATAGCGTACTCTCAAAAGAACAAGTTGACGATATGCAACACAATCTAGATAACTTGTTGGGCCCAAATTTGGTAAATGAGTTTCAATGCGGATAAATGTAAAGTACTACATATCGGATACCAAATTGAGAAAGCAAACTATTTGAAGAATGGCACTCAGCTTAAGAATGTAAACAGAGAAACCGATCTGGGAGTAACAATATCGAGTAACCTAAAACCGAGCCAACAATGTTCAGATGTTGTTAAGAAGGCAAACAAAATAATTGGCTTTATAGGCAGGTCATTTGAGCATAAATCCAAAGACGTTATCCTAACCCTTTACAATTCCTTAGTCCGCCCTCTTCTGGAATACTGCGTTCAATCCTGGTGCCTTTATTACCAAAAAGATATAGACAAGCTAGAATGAGTTCAACGTAGAGTTACCAAAATGATACCTAGCCTAAAGAACAAACCATACGAAGAGCGTCTTAGAGAATTAAATCTATTTCCTTTAACCCAGCGCAGATTAAGAGGCGACTTAATTCAAGTGTTCAAAATCATCAAAGGCATCGACAATTTGAACTGTAGTAAGTACTTCACTATCGACCAATCTAATTACACGCGGGGAAACTGTTGCAAAATTATTGGTAAATCTTTTAACTCACACGAAGCTAAGAATTTCTTCTTCAATCGAGTTGTCAACTTATGGAATGGGCTTCCCCGAGATGTCATAGATTGCAGCACCGTTGATTCATTTAAACTTCGCCGAGCCAAATATCTCGCATCAAACCCGCGACTGACTGCGTTTGTAAATGAATAACTTTATTTTATGCTCCCATCAGTTACTAACCCATTTGTCCCCTACTAACTTCCTAATCCTGCCACGGACATTAGTTCCAGGGCAGTAGTTCCCTTACCCACTCTAAACCACTGTTTGGACACTTGATCCTCAGTGTTTTGGAGGACAAGCAGCCTAGAAGGGTCACTAGACCTGTTGTTGCTTGATTTCCTTTGTACTCCTTTGTACATACACACACACATACATATACACACACACACACAACCCAAGTCCTTCAATGGCGGCAGATAGAGTGGTTCACGGTCTGGTTAACTTTACTCTGGGGGGGGGGGAGAGCCTTACATACACACAAAGGAGTACAAAGGAGTACAAAGGAGTACAAAGGAAATCAAGCAACAACAGGTCTAGTGACCCTTCTAGGCTGCTTGTCCTCCAAAATTAACACTGAGGATCAAGTGTCCAAACAGTGGTTTAGAGTGGGTAAGGGAACGTTGGAAAGGGAACTACTGCCCTGGAACTAATGTCCGTGGCAGGACTAGGAAGTTAGTAGGGGACATAGGGGTTAGTAACTGAGGGGAGGATAAAATAAAGTTATTAATTTACAAACGCAGTCAGTCGCGGGTTAGATGCAAGATATTTGTCTATGCGGAGTTTAAATGAATCAACGGTGCTGCAGTCTATAACGTCTCGGGGAAGCCCATTCCACGAGTTGACAATTCGATTGAAGAAGAAATTCTTAGATTCGTGTGAGTTAAAAGATTTACCAATAATTTTGCAACCGTTTGTTTCCCCGTGTGTAATTAGATTGGTCGATAGTGAAGTACTTACTACAGTTCATATTGTCGATGCCTTTGATGATTTTGAACACTTGAATTAAGTCACCTCTTAATCTGCGCTGGGTTAAAGGAAATAGATTTAATTCTCTAAGACGCTCTTCGTATGGTTTGTTCTTTAGGCTAGGTATCATTTTGGGAACTCTACGTTGAACTCGTTCTAGCTTGTTTATGTCTTTTTGGTAATAAGGGCACCAGCATTGAACGCAGTATTCCAGAAGAGGGCGGACTAAGGAATTGTAAAGGGTTAGGATAACGTCTTTGGATTTATGCTCAAATGACCTGCCTATAAAGCCAATAATTGTGTTGCCTTCTTAACAACTTCTGAACATTGTTGACTCGGTTTTAGGTTACTCGATATTGTTACTCCCAGCTCGGTTTCTCGGTTTACATTCTTAAGCTGAGTGCCATTCATCGAATAGTTTTCTTTCTCATTTAGGTATCCGATATGTAGTACTTTACATTTATCCGCATTGAAACTCATTTGCCAAATTTGGGCCCAATGTGACAATTTATCTAGATTGGGTTGCATATCATCAACTTGTTCTTTTGAGAGTACGCTATTTGCAATTTTTGTATCGTCAGCAAATTTTGATATTGTACAGGTGAGACCCTCATCTATGTCGTTGATGTAAATTAGAAAGATAATTGGTCCTAGTACCGATCCCTGGGGTACCCCGCTACTTACATTGGTCCATTTAGATGCCTTACATACACATAGTACACATGTGTACACATGCCTTAGTACACATAGAGAGAGAGAGAGAGAGAGAGAGAGAGAGAGAGAGAGAGAGAGAGAGACATACACACACACATCTACTGTATAATATCAGTGTTTGTATGTAATCTTCCTGATATTACAAGCGATAATTGCAATACATATTTACCGAATTACGACATTTACATAAATGTCCTTGTTTAACTAATTGCATTGCAGCTCCTAATACCACGTCCATGATTGTGTACGTATTTCTTAAGGGGGGTCACCGGCTTTTATTATCTTTCTCTCCTTTCCTCTCTTTCCCTGGTTTGTATCAATTCGGCCCCATTCAGCCAACGTTTATCCCCATCCAGGTGTCGATTGTTTCCTGGCGAGCGATAGCGAGCCAGTATTGTATGGAGAGATCCGGCTTCGTCGGAGACATTTTTCTATCGAAAAATGTACAAATTTAGCTTGCTGTCAAAACTAAAATATATATATAATGGCTCGCTACCGCTCGCCAGGACAATATTGACACCTGGATGTGGGTAAATGTCTTAAAACAGTAGGTTGAATGGGGCCGAATGGATACAAGCCAAAAAGAGAGGGAGAGAAAGAGAACAATAAAGCAAGGTGGGCTCCCTTAATTTACTTAGCAGATATTTTGTTGTATTATAAGTTAGCAAACTATATTTAATATATATTTAAGTTAGCAAACTATATTTAATCTATCTATCTATCTATCTATATGCTCAGGCCCAATCCCCATTTTGGGGGTAGCCGACTCAAGACAGAGCAAGAACAGGGAAAACACAAAAACAACATAAAACAAAAAATAAACACAGATAAAAAACACAAACTCACACACATCCATGTCACCCAGGAGAAGACCCAGAGACCAGGGTTACCAAGGTCGCTCCAGCACTCCCCCGGCCCCTGACCACCCGGAGAGGTTCCGATCTCGGCAGGCAGACATGCAGCGGAGCCAAAGCCAAAAAGCCCTCACCACACTTCCAGGCAAACCATTCATATTAATCGTCCCCCGGGCCAGGCGCCTGATGGACTATATCTAGTCGAACTTGCGCCGACCCCTTACTCCAAATGACCACGTGTTCACTCAACTATTCACAAGCATTCTCCATTCACTCCTGTCCACCACCACTTCCCTGCCTGATCTATAGTCATTCCTCTATCATCCAAAGCCTTTCTTGCACAGTCTCTCCATCTCAATGGGGGTCTTCCTGCCCTTCTATCTCCCCTTGTACCTGACTACATATTCTCTTTGTAAGCCTTTCATCTCCCATTCGTTCAACATGACCATACCAGCTCAGCACCCTTCTCCACTCTGGCTGACAAATGTTCCTGCTGCCCACTCTCCTACGTATCTCTTCATTCCTCAATCTGTCTCTACGAGTAACTCCACACATACTCCTCAAGCAGCTCATCTCCATCACATCCAGCCCTCTTTTCTCCTTTTTCTTCAGAGCCCATGTCTCAGCCCCGTACATCACTGTTGGCACAACAATTCCTTGATACAGTGCACTTTTTACTTTCACTCCGAGATTTCTCGTCTTCCACATACTTCCCATTGCTCCGAAAACCTTCCTTCCTTCACACACTCTCTGTTTTACTCCACTTCCATACCTCCACTCCTGCTTATCGTTCCTCCTAGAATTTAAAACACTCTACTTGTTCCAATATTCCCCATCCAACCTCACATCTAGATTCACCCTATGCTCTCCCTATTACACACCATTACTTTACTTTTATTGACGTTCACCTTCAGTTTCCTCTTCCACAAACCACACCAAAATTTGACTACCGCTGCAGTTTCTCATCAGAATCCGCCACCAATGCTGTGTCATCAGCGAACAGCAAATGATTCAACTCCCAATCTCTACCATTCTTTCCTACTAAACCCAATTCTCTTCCCATAGTTCTCCTTTTCACCTCCCTCACCACACCATCCATAAACATATTAAACAGCCATGGTGACATTACACAACCCTGTTGCAAACCTACCTTTACCTCAAACCATTCACTCAACTCACTATTCCTACTCTCACACATGCTCTGCTCCCTCATAAAATCTCTTAACTGCTTCTAACAAAATTCCTCCTATTTCATAAATCCTTAACACCTTCCACATTGCTTCACGGTCCACACGATCATACGCTTTTTCAAGTCCATAAAAGCCCAAATATTCCTTATGCTTCTCTAAATACTTCTCGCATAACTGTCTTACTGCAAACATCTGATCCACGCACCCTCTTCCTCCTAAAACCGCACTGTTCTTCTCCTATTGCAACTTCCGTACACTTTATTCCTCTCTATCAACACCATGCCATACAGCTTTCCAACCACTGACAATAAACTAATACCTCTATAACTTGAACACTCCTGCCGATCTCCCTTCCCCTTGTACAACGGCACAATACATGCACTCTTCCAGTCTATTGGTACCATTGACACAACAAAGCACACATTGAAAAGTCTCCAACCAATCTATTATCCCATCTCCACCCTTTATACACTCCACAGCAATATTTTTTTTTTAGTTTCATTGAATTCGCGCTTGGTCTTTGTGTTCTCTTTATAATTAAATTTTTAATTGTTCTGAGGGTGATTATCATAAACATTTCTCCTTTCATATATTATCCTTGGTTAACATGTACCGTTGGCCTAATAAGTCGTGTCTCCGCTGTCATTACGTTTGGTCGCTGTATGTTTTATTAATGTCTGTCAGATGTTCAATAGGGTGTTTAAAGATACGAATATGTTTTATCTCTCTCGAAATGCTGATTAATGCTTAGATTGTGCTGATACCAATGATTGATCGAAATATACTTGGTGCTGCGACATCACTTATTTGGGCAACTGTACAGATTGTTTAGTTGTGTCTAGTGTGGTCACATAGTTTATAGTGTCTAACATAATAGAGCATCTGACATTCTCGTATTCCTCGTTTTTAATAATATAATATATAATATTATAAATATATAATATAATTATATAATTATAATATAAAATATAATATATTTTACTTACTTTACTGCAATAATATATTGTGCAGACTCGGGTTATTGTATTGTTCAATAATATATGTTTTTATGAGACATGGCCATTACATTTGTATGTAACTATTATTGTTCATGTTGTCAGAATTATGAGTGTCTCTACTCTCTCTCTTATATTAATGTTCCTCTACATCAGCCTCATATATCTGTTGTTGGAATTAAGACACAATTGCAGAGCAGGGACCCAGTTTATTCAACGTTTCGCCGTCTAGGCTTCTTCAGGAATAACATACAGTAGGAATAACAGGAATAACATACAGTCAACAAAATATATCTCTTACCATAAGGAAACCACACAACAAAAACAGCCAATGCTGTTTCTTCACCACAATATCTGTTGTTACTGCAGTTTTTGTTGTTTACTCTGTTTGTTGGGCCCTCATAATTATGTGTGCCAAATATACACTGGTGGCATTAGTCTGTCTGAATGGTTCATCCATCACAGCGAGGGGGGTCCTTTGTTTACATAGTTCTGGTTATATTGTCTTTGTCCCAGTTTTGGTTGTTTAGTTTGCAAGTTTTACATTTAATTAATATATCCTGTTTGTACTATATAAGGGAAGCTGTTAATCAAGGCGAAGGACTGGTAAGACGAACAAGAAGAACTGATACAACTGGGAAGATACCTTTCATTATTATACGGTTTCATGAGTAGAGCTCATGGAAGTGCTGTACATATGTGGCAATTGTAAGTGCAAAACTATAAAGTGAAATGTTAGTTGAAACGAGGATTTACAGAAAGGAACTACAGTTAACTAGAGACACTTGGAGTGTGTTTAATGAAGTATATGGGAGCAATAATTATATAAGATATTATGGGATAACAAGTTGTAAAATGTGTATGGAAGAAGACAAATGGCCGGACATTATAAATTAGTATCTGGTACAGAAACTATTATATTAAGGGGAGATGGTTCACGTTTTGGTCGATTTTTGTCATTTATTATTTATGTTTCTAGTTTCCTCACTAGGCCTCCATAAAACATTAAAACAAACATCCATTAGATCCCCCTTCTAGATTAATTTGTACCTTTTTCGGTAGCGGTTCTTCCCAAATTACAGGCTCACTAACGTTCATCAGGAAAAACAATCGACACCAAAATATCACGAAAGGTCGAATTGACAAAGAAATGGGGCTGAAGGCCTTAAAATCGACAAACTAATGGGGCAAACATCATAAAATCTGAAAACTAAAGGGGCTAAACATAAGGAAGAAGGGTGTTACGACTGAGGTTTAAATATATCAGGGTTCTTATTCATTGGACTAGTAATGGCATAAATGCTACAACGGAAAGCGCTAGATCCAACCTCTGATGTATATTCCCAGTGAACAAAGAACACAAATACTCTTCAGAGTTCTATATGCAATAATAGGTTATTAAACTCTCAATAAATGTGCGTCTACTGTAGGCTTAATGTTATGTGAAAACAGCCTATTACTACCTATAACCGAAGGTGCTTGGTTATGGTATGCAAAGTAAGGTGGTAAGAGAAGTTACAGCTTACGTTACTTTAATCAATAAATGTCAGGCACCCCTGCATGAAAGAAAGTGCACTAAAGTCCTTCAACATCAACAAGGAATCTTCTTTAAATGTTAGATGCTATCAAGATGCTCGAATCAGAAATGGAACCCCAAAAAGGCTGGCAGCGGAACAATGCTCGTGCAGGCTATGCACAAAAAAAGGCAGGAGATATAATGCAGTCGGAGCCAAGAATATCCTAAACGCCACAACAATAATAATAATCGCCACGACAATGCAGTATTCCTATCAACAAAAAGAGCCTAAGTCGTTTGTGTCTCAATACATCAAACTAGGCTGCGAAATGCTTGTGTAATCATATACGGGTATGCATAAAAGAGTAATTGGTTTAAAATACTTAATGTCTACTGTGACTGATAAAGTCTAGCTAGAGTCAATGATACGAGATACTGGTGCGCATGGCATGCCGCATAGCCTAGTGCAAATCTTAAGTCTGTGCGTCAAATATACGTTATAATGAAGGGTAGCTCTCTTGAGAAACCTTAATACCGAAGTATTAAGCGTTCTCCTGGCGTACCTCAAAGACAAACAACGAGCTTAGAACAGTGCAGAATGGTATAGGCAAAAAGTCCCTCATTCGTGCCTGCTCTTCCCTCAATGGCCCACAGACTAGAATTTACCCAATCAACTCCAGTTCCCAGGTAAGTCGTGCCGCTTTTAACTAAAGCCAACACCCATCGGAAAACAATACCTTATAGTATCAGACTCCTAGTCTAGCATTATATAATCCAGCCAGAACACTAATAATTATAGGAAGCAGTACTGAACAATATGAATGCCAAACAATGCTTCGTGATCAACTTATCTTAACAACTAACATACATGGGTTATATCAGACCTTAACGCACAATACCACTGGCCAGCATTAAGCTGATTATGCAGATTTAACCAGAGGGGGTATAATATTAATAAAAGGTGGTGAAAGATATGGAAACTGAGAGAGATAGGCAGAGGAAAAGGTTCTCAGGTGCAGGAAGGGGGACAGATATCAAAGGGATAAGAGGGATGCGTTCTAGAAAACCAGATCTGAGGGAGAGAGTGGCGAGGAGCTGTATATATACTAGCACTAGCTCGAGCCGCGTGGAAAAAAGCGGTAACAAGTCCTCCAGCCAATACTAAAGAAGCCAGCCAAACATGACGTCACAAAGCATGGTAACTCCCTCAACGAATCCCCACGAGGCCAGCCAGCTATGACATCATCGAATATAGCAAAAACACTGCGAGTCTCCTCTCACTCTGTTCTACTCTCTCTCTCTCTCTCTCAATCCTATCATTACTACTTAATGATAAAACATATACTTTGCAATTAAATATATAAAGCCTTGACATGGCGAAAACAAAGAGCCTTTCTGGGACTGCCCATGACACAAGCTTTCATATGAAATAAAGCACACAATAATACATCAACTGTAGCCACATCCACTGCCCTGGCGATCCTAGCGAGTCACTGTAGGACAAGCCATGCGGTTCTAACGGAGTGGTTAACGTCACATCCCCCAAGATTGTTCTCAGAGGCCCAAAGCTCAAAAAAATCTGATTGTTAGAACCCATGCTATATCTCTACTTCCAATCACCCAGCGGCAGTAAAATATCTGGCACCGTTCTCAATAAAACATTTTACAAAATTATAACCCTCCCCATCACAATAGGTTAAATCATATGTAGTTATGCTCCTCAAGAGCGAGCTTCTCTAGCCCAGCATTCTGAGAGGAGTGCAACTCAGAATTACTGCTATGAAATACTGAAAAAATTCAACTATCAAAGAAAGAGTTTTTTATTTGATTTTATGTTTTTATTTGTTTATTTCGGCTGCACTATAGGGGCAAGCCTAGTTTTTTCTTCTATACCAAACGCTCAACTCCTGCTTTACGACCCAATACGCTGGGCTACAACCGCGAGCCAACAAGCACCAAGCGCAAAATACTATTCAAACTAAAGCAGGAGGCTACCTGTGTGTCAATCTACCCAGGATCATATACCCTTGAAAGACAATCTGCATTCACGTTGTCACAACCGGCAATATGGCGTATGTCCAGGTTATATACCAATAACCTTCGTGACCACCTGGTCAGCCTCATATTCCGATTGTGAAACTGGTCCAAGAACTTGAGAGGGTGATGATCTGTGTAAACTACAACGACAGGGAACATAGACCTCGAAATGCCCAAGCACAACAGCCATTGCTCCTCCTCGACAACAGAGCAGCTCCCCTGGGCTGAATTGAACTTCTTGAGCAGAAACTAACAGGATGTTCAAGCCCATCATCGTCCTTTTCATAAGGACGGCACAGCCCCAACACCACTAGCATCCGTTGCTAGTTGGAAAGGTAGGCTAAAGTCAGGGGCCATGAGGATCGGGTGAGTGCACAACAGGTGTTTTACTACTCTAAACGCCTTCTCACACTCAGGCGCCCATTTGACTTTCTTATCCTTCCAGGTATCCTCAACCTGAGCTTGACTGTCCCGTTCTCCTTCTCCACATTGACTGCTAAACGTCATCACAGGCACAGTGAGAGGCTCAAGGGGGTGCCTCACACATCCTTCATGAGATCAACGTGACATAACTGATTGCGCTACGTCTGTCTGGACAGGCCACCAAGCAATCCTCCGATAGCCTCACCACCCTATAAGGAACAGTGTACTTCGCGGGATAAGGGATGACCCTCAAGGGGCGGTAGAATCAACACCTCCTGACCCACGTGAAACTCCCTGAGTTTAACCTTGAGGTCCATGTCCTTCATGAGGGCCTGAGAGCTAGTCAAATTACGGCCAGCCAACCTCCAGACTGCGCAAAATCCGTTCTCGACTGTCGAGGACATACTGGAGCATAGAACAAGGTTTTTCTGCGCCCTCCCATATTTGTTCAAGCATATGGAGAGGCCCTCTGACAGGGTGTCCAAAGACGAGGTGATTAGGGGTGAATGGCAAACTTTCCCCAGGTACCTCCGTGCAGCAAGTGAACATATGGCAGGCCAAGATCCCAACCCTTCCCACTCTCAAAGCAACAACAACGAAGCATAGATTTCAAGGCTGAGTGCCATCGCTCTAACACACCCTGGCTCTCCGGATGATACGCAGATGACACAACCGTAACAATCCCATGCTGCGGCATTGCTCGAACAAAGAGGCTAGAAGTGAAGTTGGATCCTTGGTCTGACTGAATCCCCTGAGGGTAACCATACCGGGAAAAAATACTCTAGCAAGCTTCGGACCACCGTCTTCGCTGACCCATTTCTCATAGGGTACGCGTCAGGGTACCTTGTGCTACATCTCGACTGTGCATCACTGTCCTCCTCCAACTCGACAGCACCGGTACCACATTCAAGAACCTCCGGGTCTTCTAATCGCAATTTACGAATGTCCGGAGGAGCAAGCTTATCTAAGTGTTTGCGAAACAATCATGCCCCCCTCCTACATGAATTTAGCCTCCCGTTGCTCTCTCTCTGTTGTATCGTTGCTGTCTCTTCATCTTTTAAGCCCATCCTCTGACATCATAGTAACAGTTAATGGGTCTTCTCCAGACTCGAAAATCGGTCCTAATAATGAGTCCCCGAGAATGTCCGTTGATGCTAAACTCTCAACCGCAGAAACTTTCAGCACCTTCTCGGTACCTTTCCTCCGCTTGTCGAAAGACTGTTGACCAGAATGTGACTCCCTGGATGCAAGAGATCTGGTGGCAACACACGCCATAGGTTGCACCGGACACTTCTCAACCCACTCTGCTCCTCCCTACTCACGTCGGCCGGCTTCTCGGCAACGACCAAGCGTGGAGCCTCAGAAGTAGGCACGCAAAGTCGTTGCCGAGAAGGAGGTCGGCGCCCCCAACAGGAAACTTCTCCACAATTCCTACATCCAGGTCACGAGTCACACCATCAACTTCCATCTTCATTCGTAAAAGCGGGTATGACCTTGTTGCATTAACTCCCTGAAAACACAACCACCCGCGCCGTAATTTAGCAGGGTTAGCCAGGGAAATTCCTCAAACAGTGTTTGCGATGCCCCCAGGTGTCACGCAAAAATTCTCACCTCATGTCTTCTACCCCCCCACTCCACACAACCGAGTCCCTGTGGTCACTAAAGGGCAATCACGGGACAGGGAATAATGCCTTCCAGGATCCTTCTGCACTGGCAGTGTAGTTACCTCGGAAGGAATTGCCTCTCAACAAACTTCCGATTACCTCTTGAAACCACTCCAATGCCGTGAGAAAAAGACACGGCTGAAGGAGGAGGTCGACTAGGTCACTCATGGGCCTTATGACCCTCCTGGTGGCACTTAAAACACATAAATTTCGTTTCGGCTTATACTGTGATGTAAAAGGCCCCTGACTTTTCTCATACGGCGTGGGTGGTAGGTTTGGATTCAGTTTTAGTTTCATTGCTCTTTTGTTGAAATGTGTAATTGATACGGGGAGGGGGAGGATAACGGGCCCTAGCCACTTTCATCGGACTAATGTGGAGGACCAGCAACCCAGAATCAACGGACAGCCGTCGATCAGCCATTTCTGCTGCTTAGACTAGAGTTCTTGGGTTTTTCTCCTTTAAGTTCAAAGTTAGATCAACGCCCGTGCTCTTAAAGAATAACTGCTCCAACATAATTAACTGCTTAATCCATCAAATGTTTTTAATTCTCAGATCGGAGCCAGTTCCCCATAGCATCGGACCAAGTACAGGGCGTGTTCCAAAAAGGTGCATATCTCTTCCTTAAGTTACACCCCGGAACTTCAAACGGTACGTTTTCTGGTTGCAGTTCAAAGCCATCAGGACAGCCTCCTTGAGATCCTCATACACAATACATGACTCCAGAGGTAACGTATCTTTTTTTTGTTGTTTTTTATTGTAGGCTTTAAGACCCTTGCCTATTAATCTAGAGGATACAAGTGCTTGCCATTTATTCTCTGGCCACTGGTGGTCCTGGCACTTCTTCTCAAAGCGTGCGGAAAAAATCTGTTACACCACTCTCATCAAACACCGGAACCAGTTTGAATGAGTGCGAGAGAGATTGATCATGAGCACGGTTACCAGCACCAAGTCGCTGTCCCGGTTGCCTCTACCCGCGACTTCTCTACGTCCATGTCGGCACAGTACCTAGTCGGCTCTAAATCAGCTTGGAATTTTGCTAGCTCTATGTGCTGGTGACTTTTTCTCTCTCTATCTTGGCCAAGTCTATTTGCTGATGAAGCTTAGCTAATTCGAGCTGAAGCAATAATTCTGGAGTTAAACCCTTGAGGGAGGTGAAGGTGCTACAATGTTTGAAATTACCGGGGGTCCCCATAGGGGCAACCCACCCTGCCAGGCACCACCCAACTGTGGACGCGTAACTCGGGGTCGGAAAACTACTGGGATGGCTGGGAGTCGAGTGTAGGGGAAGCATGGCCGAAGGGATCTGAGCACTCAAACCATCTCGCTCACCAGTCACCCTGCCCAGTACACACGTTATCAAGTTATCCCTGGTCATACTGCTAGTACCAGCATCCACCGATAGCTGTGGCCAGGAATTGAAGGGACGTTACCGATCCATCCCACTCCAAACGCTCGGCCAGTAACAGGCCATTGCAAAAATATACTAGCATCCTCCCTCACAGTTCACCTGATTAACCGTTCATCCTGCTGACTGTTCCTCAGTTTCGACAATTACGTACTGTTCCCATTCTCCTCTGATCCGGTATAAAGACATGATACTCACAACCAATTTCCCACCTCAATATTCAGACCCCAACAC
>CM064561.1:5614500-5649500 GCA_032716605.1 Paralithodes platypus
TGTATTTGGAGAGGAATCGGCCTTCGGACGGGACAGTGTTCTGCCTAACTTATGAATACAAATGTACTGTATATCGAAGGGGGGTCTAGAGGGTGTTTTTGTTTAAAGTTTGATGGAGTGTCAGGAGAGCAAACTAAAACCCCCCCTTAAACCATTGAAGCCGAACCAGTAAATTATGCTGCACAAAAAAAAAAAAAATAAAAAACGCGTTAGCTCCCGTAATGCGTCTAATCAATTAACCCGTTCAGTACCGGTGACATCCAATTAATTATATTCTGGCAATGATTAGACAAAGTTATTAAGCTTAGGAAGGACCCGTAGCAATATTTAGGCTTCAAAAGCTCTCAACCAACCCTTTTAACTACCACAATCCTTCCTAAGCTGAAAAATATCGTCTATTTATAGCTAGCATATACTATAACACACGTCGCTGGTACTCAGAGGGTTAAGATTGCTTTCTGCAGTTAATAGCAAACATTTGCAACCTAAGCAGGAAGAACAATACCATTTAAATGTACTAAACTTCTCTACATTAACATTTGGTAACCGATAACCAATTAATTATATTGTATTAGGTTGAAGAAACCAAAATACCATAAGATGTGTACTAAGCGTTCTCTACATTAACATTTGGTAACCGATAACCAATTAGATTATATTGTATTATAGTTTGAGAACAATACCATACATGTATACTACTCTTCTCTACGTAACATTTGGTAACCGCTAACCAATTAATTATCTTGTAGATATCAGTTGAAGAACCTACCATAAATGTTTACTAAGCTTCTCTACATTCAAACATTTGGTAACCGATTAACCAATTAACTTGTATTGTATTATAGTTTTAGACCAATACCATAAATGTGTACTCGCTTCTCGACATGAACATTTGGTAACCGATAACGCAATTAATTTTATTGTATTTTAGTTGGACGAACATGTACTGTATACAAAAGTCATGAAAAGACTAATGAAGTAAAAAACTTCACTGTAGGTGGCGCCAACGAACTTGACAACAAACTGGATCCCTCACCTATCGTACGTTTAACTCTAGAGGGTCTAGAGCAAACTGGCTGTAAATGTCCACAAACCTATTTCCTGGTGGACTCTTCCCCAAATGATAGACACGTCAGCCCACTAATCGGTGTCTCTTTGTCTGTCTGATCTCTCTTGGAAATATCATATTACCACTCTTGCTAAAAACAGCTTTCCCATAACTGGGTATGCTCAACCGCCTCCAGGGGTTCCTTTATCCCTGTGCAACTTCTTGTACGGGGCACAGTGCGCCGACACAATACGTAAGACAAATGGAAAAGCCAAGTTGACCAAGAGACTACTATTATGGTTCTTTTGAATGGAAATTGTAAATCTTGAAATAATCCAAAGTTTCATGTTAACGTCCAGATCTGTACATACTGGCGGAGCTACCAAGGGATTACAACTACAGTGCCATTCAAGCGTCAGTGATCGGTCTCTAATATTGAATGTTGCATGTTCCTTTAACCCCCCTTCTTTACCAGTGACGTTTTTATCATTACCTTCTGGCTATAGTTTGACGATGCTTTGCAAACGTAAGAAGAATCACACACATACACACACAAAACACAGACACACCCACACACATACAGTACATACACACAAACACACACAAAACACAGACACACCCACACACATACAGTACATACACACAAACACACACATATATACATACATACGCACACACACACATACTTACATACATACATCCATACACACAACACATACATATACACACACACACACAACCCAAGTCCTTCAATGGTGGCAGATAGAGTGGTTCACGGTCTGGTTAACTTTACTCTGGGGGGGGGTGGGGAGCCTTACATACACACACATAGAGAGAGAGAGAGAGAGAGAGAGAGAGAGAGAGAGAGAGAGAGAGAGAGAGAGAGAGAGAGAGAGACACACACATATACATACATACTGTTATCAAAGACGAAGTACAAATGAGTCATGCCCTCAATACCTTCTTTGCATCAGTTTTTACAACGGAAGACCTCAGTGATATCCCTATAACATCGCCGATTCAGATTGATAATTCAGATGTTCTAAGCAATATCACTGTTACAGACAAATAAGTATTGAATTGTTTAGATAAACTCAAGGTAAATAAAACGCCTGGACCTGATAAAATCTCACCTAGAGTTCTAAAGGAAGCTAAGGATGAGCTCTCCAAACCACTGACATTGCTATTTAATAAATCCTTGCAGTCTGGAAGTATGCCTGATCAGTGGAAACTAGCCAACGTAACACCGATATTAAAAAAAGGCAGCAAATCCCTACCCAGTATCTATCGTCCAATTAGCTTAACCTCAGTTGTATGTAAAATGTTAGAAACACTCATAAGAGACAGACTCGTAAATCACTTAGAGGAAAATAACATACTTAAAGATACTCAACACGGCTTTCGTAAAAAACGTTCCTGTTTAACAAACCTCTTAGACTTCTTCCACGACATCCTCAACTTCTACGATGAGAGTAAAGCTGTAGATATTATATACCTTGATTTTCAAAAGGCCTTTGACAAAGTTCCCCACAAACGTTTACTGCTAAAACTAAAAGCGTATGGAATACAAGATGGTGTGTTGAAAAGGATAGAAAGTTGGCTCAGCGACAGAAAGCAAATAGTAGTCATAAACAGTAAGGCATCGAAATGGACCAATGTAAGTAGCGGGGTACCCCAGGGGTCGGTACTAGGACCAATTCTCTTTCTAATTTACATCAACGACATAGATGAGGGTCTCACCTGTACAATCTCAAAATTTGCTGACGATACAAAAATTGCAAATAGCGTACTCTCAAAAGAACAAGTTGACGATATGCAACACAATCTAGATAACTTGTTGGGCCCAAATTTGGTAAATGAGTTTCAATGCGGATAAATGTAAAGTACTACACATCGGATACCAAAATGAGAAAGCAAACTATTTGAAGAATGGCACTCAGCTTAAGAATGTAAACAGAGAAACCGATCTGGGAGTAACAATATCGAGTAACCTAAAACCGAGCCAACAATGTTCAGATGTTGTTAAGAAGGCAAACAAAATAATTGGCTTTATAGGCAGGTCATTTGAGCATAAATCCAAAGACGTTATCCAAACCCTTTACAATTCCTTAGTCCGCCCTCTTCTGGAATACTGCGTTCAATCCTGGTGCCTTTGTTACCAAAAAGATATAGACAAGCTAGAACGAGTTCAACGTAGAGTTACCAAAATGATACCTAGCCTAAAGAACAAACCATACGAAGAGCATCTTAGAGAATTAAATCTATTTCCTTTAACCCAGCGCAGATTAAGAGGCGACTTAATTCAAGTATTCAAAATCATCAAAGGCATCGACAATATGAACTGTAGTAAGTACTTCACTATCGACCAATCTAATTACACGCGGGGAAACTGTTGCAAAATTATTGGTAAATCTTTTAACTCACACGAAGCTAAGAATTTCTTCTTCAATCGAGTTGTCAACTTATGGAATGGGCTTCCCCGAGATGTCATAGATTGCAGCACCGTTGATTCATTTAAACTTCGCCGAGCCAAATATCTCGCATCAAACCCGCGACTGACTGCGTTTGTAAATGAATAACTTTATTTTATGCTCCCATCAGTTACTAACCCATTTGTCCCCTACTAACTTCCTAATCCTGCCACGGACATTAGTTCCAGGGCAGTAGTTCCCTTTCCAATGTTCCCTTACCCACTCTAAACCACTGTTTGGACACTTGATCCTCAGTGTTTTGGAGGACAAGCAGCCTAGAAGGGTCACTAGACCTGTTGTTGCTTGATTTCCCTTTGTACTCCTTTGTACATCACACACATACATATCCACACACACACAACCCAAGTCCTTCAATGGCGGCAGATAGAGTGGTTCACGGTCTGGTTAACTTTACTCTGGGGGGGGGGGGAGAGCCATACATACACACAAAGGAGTACAAAGGAGTACAAAGGAGTACAAAGGAAATCAAGCAACAACAGTTCTACTGACCCTTCTAGGTTGCTTGTCCTCCAAAATTAACACTGAGGAGCAAGTGTCCAAACAGTGGTTTAGAGTGGGTAAGGGAACGTGGGAAAGGGAACTACTGCCCTGGAACTAATGTCCGTGGCAGGACTAGGAAGTTAGTAGGGGACATAGGGGTTAGTAACTGAGGGGAGGATAAAATAAAGTTATTAATTTACAAACGCAGTCAGTCGCGGGTTAGATGCAAGATATTTGTCTAGGCGGAGTTTAAATGAATCAACGGTGCTGCAGTCTATAACGTCTCGGGGAAGCCCATTCCACAAGTTGACAATTCGATTGAAGAAGAAATTCTTAGATTCGTGTGAGTTAAAAGATTTACCAATAATTTTGCAACCGTTTGTTTCCCCGTGTGTAATTAGATTGGTCGATAGTGAAGTACTTACTACAGTTCATACTGTAGATGCCTTTGATGATTTTGAACACTTGAATTAAGTCACCTCTTAATCTGCGCTGGGTTAAAGGAAATAGATTTAATTCTCTAAGACGCTCTTCGTATGGTTTGTTCTTTAGGCTAGGTATCATTTTGGTAACTCTACGTTGAACTCGTTCTAGCTTGTTTATGTCTTTTTGGTAATAAGGGCACCATCATTGAACGCAGTATTCCAGAAGAGGGCGGACTAAGGAATTGTAAAGGGTTAGGATAACGTCTTTGGATTTATGCTCAAATGACCTGCCTATAAAGCCAATAATTTTGTTGCCTTCTTAACAACTTCTGAACATTGTTGACTCGGTTTTAGGTTACTCGATATTGTTACTCCCAGATCGGTTTCTCTGTTTACATTCTTAAGCTGAGTGCCATTCATCGAATAGTTTGCTTTCTCATTTAGGTATCCGATATGTAGTACTTTACATTTATCCGCATTGAAACTCATTTGCCAAATTTGGGCCCAATGTGACAATTTATCTAGATTGTGTTGCATATCATCAACTTGTTCTTTTGAGAGTACGCTATTTGCAATTTTTGTATCGTCAGCAAATTTTGAGATTGTACAGGTGAGACCCTCATCTATGTCGTTGATGTAAATTAGAAAGATAATTGGTCCTAGTACCGATCCCTGGGGTACCCCGCTACTTACATTGGTCCATTTAGATGCCTTACATACACATAGTACACATGTGTACACATGCCTTAGTACACATAGAGAGAGAGAGAGAGAGAGAGAGAGAGACATACACACACACATCTACTGTATAATATCAGTGTTTGTATGTAATCTTCCTGATATTACAAGCGATAATTGCAATACATATTTACCGAATTACGACATTTACAAAAATGTCCTTGTTTAACTAATTGCATTGCAGCTCCTAATACCACGTCCATGATTGTGTACGTATTTCTTAAGGGGGGTCACCGGCTTTTATTATCTTTCTCTCCTTTCCTCTCTTTCCCTGGTTTGTATCCATTCGGCCCCATTCAGCCAACGTTTATCCCCATCCAGGTGTCGATTGTTTCCTGGCGAGCGATAGCGAGCCAGTATTGTATGGAGAGATCCGGCTTCGTCGGAGACATTTTTCTATCGAAAAATGTACAAATTTAGCTTGCTGTCAAAACAAAACAAAATATATAATGGCTCGCTACCGCTCGCCAGGACAATATTGACACCTGGATGTGGGTAAATGTCTTAAAACAGTAGGTTGAATGGGGCCGAATGGATACAAGCCAAAAAGAGAGGGAGAGAAAGAGAACAATAAAGCAAGGTGGGCTCCCTTAATTTACTTAGCAGATATTTTGTTGTATTATAAGTTAGCAAACTATATTTAATATATATTTAAGTTGGCAAACTATATTTAATATATATTTAAGTTAGCAAACTATATTTAATATATATTTAAGTTAGCAAACTATATTTAATCTATCTATCTATCTATCTATATGCTCAGGCCCAATCCCCATTTTGGGGGTAGCCGACTCAAGACAGAGCAAGAACAGGGAAAACACAAAAACAACATAAAACAAAAAATAAACACAGATAAAAAACACAAACTCACACACATCCATGTCACCCAGGAGAAGACCCAGAGACCAGGGTTACCCAGGTCGCTCCAGCACTCCCCCGGCCCCTGACCACCCGGAGAGGTTCCGATCTCGGCAGGCAGACATGCAGCGGAGCCAAAGCCAAAAAGCCCTCCCACCACACTTCCAGGCACACCCTTCATATTAATCGTCCCCCCGGGCCAGGCGCCTGATGGACTATTATCTAGTCGAACTTGCGCCCGACCCCTTACTCCAAATGACCACGTGTTCACTCAACTATTCACAAGCATTCTCCATTCACTCCTGTCCACCACCACTTCCCCTGCCTGATCTATAGTCATTCCTCTATCATCCAAAGCCTTTCTTACACAGTCTCTCCATCTCAATGGGGGTCTTCCTGCCCTTCTATCTCCCCTTGTACCTGACTCACATATTCTCTTTGTAAGCCTTTCATCTCCCATTCGTTCAACATGACCATACCAGCTCAGCACCCTTCTGTCCACTCTGGCTGACAAATGTTCCTGCTGCCCACTCTCCTACGTATCTCTTCATTCCTCAATCTGTCTCTACGAGTAACTCCACACATACTCCTCAAGCAGCTCATCTCCATCACATCCAGCCCTCTTTTCTCCTTTTTCTTCAGAGCCCATGTCTCAGCCCCATACATCACTGTTGGCACAACAATTCCTTGATACAGTGCACTTTTTACTTTCACTCCGAGATTTCTCGTCTTCCACATACTTCCCATTGCTCCGAAAACCTTCCTTCCTTCACACACTCTCTGTTTTACCTCCACTTCCATACCTCCACTCCTGCTTATCGTTCCTCCTAGATATTTAAAACACTCTACTTGTTCCAATATTTCCCCATCCAGCAGATTCACCCTATGCTCTCCCCTATTACACACCATTACTTTACTTTTATTGACGTTCACCTTCAGTTTCCTCCTTCCACAAACCACACCAAACTCTTTGACTACCCGCTGCAGTTTCTCATCAGAATCCGCCACCAATGCTGTGTCATCAGCGAACAGCAACTGATTCAACTCCCAATCTCTACCATTCTTTCCTACTAAACCCAATTCTCTTCCCATAGTTCTCCTTTTCACCTCCCTCACCACACCATCCATAAACATATTAAACAGCCATGGTGACATTACACAACCCTGTCGCAAACCTACCTTTACCTCAAACCATTCACTCAACTCACTATTTCCTACTCTCACACATGCTCTGCTCCCTTCATAAAATCTCTTAACTGCTTCTAACAAAATTCCTCCTATTTCATAAATCCTTAACACCTTCCACATTGCTTCACGGTCCACACGATCATCATACGCTTTTTCCAAGTCCATAAAAGCCCAAAATATCTCCTTATGCTTCTCTAAATACTTCTCGCATAACTGTCTTACTGCAAACATCTGATCCACGCACCCTCTTCCCCTCCTAAAACCGCACTGTTCTTCTCCTATTGCAACTTCCGTACACTTTATTATCCTCTCTATCAACACCCTGCCATACAGCTTTCCAACCACTGACAATAAACTAATACCTCTATAACTTGAACACTCCTGCCGATCTCCCTTCCCCTTGTACAACGGCACAATACATGCACTCTTCCAGTCTATTGGTACCATTGACACAACAAAGCACACATTGAAAAGTCTCACCAACCAATCTATTATCCCATCTCCACCCTTCTGTATACACTCCACAGCAATATATTTTTTTTTTTAGTTTCATTGAATTCGCGCTTTGGTCTTTGTGTTCTCTTTATAATTTAAATTTTTAATTGTTCTGAGGGTGATTATCATAAACATTTCTCCTTTCATATATTATCCTTGGTTAACATGTACAGTTGGCCAAATAAGTCGTGTCGCCGCTGTCATTACGTTTTGCTCGCTGTATGATGTGTTAATGTCTGTCAGATGTTGAATAAGGTGTTTAAAGATACGAATATGTTTTTATATCTCTCTCGAAATGCTGATTTAATGCTTAGATAGTGCTGATACCAATGATTGATCAAAATATACTTGGTGCTGCGACATCACTTTTTGGGCAACTGTACAGATTGTTTAGTTGTGTCTAGTGTGGTCACATACGTTTATATGTGTCTAACATAATAGAGCATCTGACATTCTCGTATTCCTCGTTTTTAATAATATAATATATAATATTATAAATATATAATATAATTATATAATTATAATATAAAATATAATATATTTTACTTACTTTACTGCAATAATATATTGTGCAGACTCGGGTTATTGTATTGTTCAATAATATATGTTTTTATGAGACATGGCCATTACATTTGTATGTAACTATTATTGTTCATGTTGTCAGAATTATGAGTGTCTCTACTCTCTCTCTTATATTAATGTTCCTCTACATCAGCCTCATATATCTGTTGTTGGAATTAAGACACAATTGCAGAGCAGGGACCCAGTTTATTCAACGTTTCGCCGTCTAGGCTTCTTCAGGAATAACATACAGTAGGGAAGTACAGTCAACAAAATATATCTCTTACCATAAGGAAACCACACAACAAAAAGAGCCAATGCTGTTTCTTCACCACAATATCTGTTGTTACTGCAGTTTTTGTTGTTTACTCTGTTTGTTGGGCCCTCATAATTATGTGTGCCAAATATACACTGGTGGCATTAGTCTGTCTGAATGGTTCATCCATCACAGCGAGGGGGGTCCTTTGTTTACATAGTTCTGGTTATATTGTCTTTGTCCCAGTTTTTGGTTTGTTTAGTTTGCAAGTTTTACATTTTAATTAATATATCCTGTTTGTACTATATAAGGGAGCTGTTAATCAAGGCGAAGGACTGGTAAGACGAACAAGAAGAACTGATACAACTGGGAAGATACCCTTTCATTATTAATACTGTTTCATGAGTAGAGCTGCTCATGGAAGTTCTGTACATTATGTGGCAATTGTAAGTGCAAAACTATTAAAGTGAAATGTTAGTTGAAACGAGGATTTACAGAAAGGAACATACAGTTAAATAGAGACACTTGGAGTTGTTGTTTAATGAAGTATATGGGAGCAATAAGCGTATATATAAGATATTATGGATAACAAGTTGTAAAATGTGTATGGAAGAAGACAAATGGCCGGGACATTATAAATTAGTATCTGGTACAGAAACTATTATATTAAGGGGAGATGGTTCACGTTTTGGTCGATTTTTTTCATTTATTATTTATGTTTTCTAGTTTCCTCACTAGGCCTCCATAAAACATTTAAACAAACATCCATTAGATCCCCCTTCTAGATTAATTTGTACCTTTTTCGGTAGCGGTTCTTCCCAAATTACAGGCTCACTAACGTTCATCAGGAAAAACAATCGACACCAAAATATCACGAAAGGTCTTAATATTGACAAGGAAATGGGGCGGAAGGCCTTAAAATCGACAAACTAATGGGGCAAACATCATAAAATCTGAAAACTAAAGGGGCTAAACATAAGGAAGAAGGGTGTTACGACTGAGGTTTAAATATATCAGGGTTCTTATTCATTGGACTAGTAATGGCATAAATGCTACAACGGAAAGCGCTAGATCCAACCTCTGATGTATATTCCCAGTGAACAAAGAACACAAATACTCTTCAGAGTTCTATATGCAATAATAGGTTATTAAACTCTCAATAAATGTGCGTCTTCTGTAGGCTTAATGTTATGTGAAAACAGCCTATTACTACCTATAACCGAAGGTGCTTGGTTATGGTATGCAAAGTAAGGTGGTAAGAGAAGTTACAGCTTACGTTACTTTAATCAATAAATGTCAGGCACCCCTGCATGAAAGAAAGTGCACTAAAGTCCTTCAACATCAACAAGGAATCTTCTTTAAATGTTAGATGCTATCAAGATGCTCGAATCAGAAATGGAACCCCAAAAAGGCTGGCAGCGGAACAATGCTCGTGCAGGCTATGCACACAAAAAGGCAGGAGATATAATGCAGTCGGAGCCAAGAATATCCTAAACGCCACAACAATAATAATAATCGCCACGACAATGCAGTATTCCTATCAACAAAAAGAGCCTAAGTCGTTTGTGTCTCAATACATCAAACTAGGCTGCGAAATGCTTGTGTAATCATATACGGGTATGCATAAAAGAGTAATTGGTTTAAAATACTTAATGTCTACTGTGACTGATAAAGTCTAGCTAGAGTCAATGATACGAGATACTGGTGCGCATGGCATGCCGCATAGCCTAGTGCAAATCTTAAGTCTGTGCGTCAAATATTACGTTATAATGAAGGGTAGCTCTCTTGAGAAACCTTAATACCGAAGTATTAAGCGTTCTCCTGGCGTACCTCAAAGACAAACAACGAGCTTAGAACAGTGCAGAATGGTATAGGCAAAAAGTCCTCATTCGTGCCTGCTCTACTCTCAATGGCACACAGACTAGAATTTACCCAATCAACTCCAGTTCTCAGGTATGTCGTGCAGCTTTTAACTAAAGCCAACACCCATCGGAAACAATACCTTATAGTATCAGACTCCTAGTCTAGCATTATCTAATCCAGCAGAACACTAATAATTATAGGAAGCGGTACTGAACAATATGAATGCCAACCAATGCTTCGTGATCAACTTATCTTAACAACTAACATACATGGGTTATATCAGACCTTAACGCACAATACAACTGGCCAGCATGAAGCTGATTATGCAGAGTTAACCAGAGGGGTATAATATTAATAAAAGGTGGTGAAAGATATGGAAAATGAGAGAGATAGGCAGAGGAAAAGGTTCTCAGGTGCAGGAAGGGGGACAGATATCAAAGGGATAAGAGGGATGCGTTCTAGAAACCAGATCTGAGGGAGAGAGTGGCGAGGGAGCTGTATATATACTAGCACTAGCTCGAGCCGCGTGGGAAAAAGCGGTAACAAGTCCTCCAGCCAATACTAAAGAAGCCAGCCAAACATGACGTCACAAAGCATGGTAAAAAACTCCCTCAACGAATCCCCACGAGGCCAGCCAGCTATGACATCATCGAATATAGCAAAACACTGCGCGTCTCCTCTCACTCTGTTCTACTCTCTCTCTCTCTCTCTCAATTCCTATCATTACTACTTAATGATAAAACATATACTTTGCAATTAAATATATAAAGCCTTGACATGGGCGAAAACAAAGAGCCTTTCTGGACTGCCCATGACACAAGCTTTCATATGAAATAAAGCACACAATAATACATCAACTGTAGCCACATCCACTGCCCTGGCGATCCTAGCGAGTCACTGTAGGACAAGCCATGCGGTTCTAACGGAGTGGTTAACGTCACATCCCCCCCAAGATTGTTCTCAGAGGCCCAAAGCTCAAAAAAATCTGATTGTTAGAACCCATGCTATATCTCTACTTCCCATCACCCAGCGGCAGTAAAATATCTGGCACCGTTCTCAATAAAACATTTTACAAAATTATAACCCTCCCCATCACAATAGGTTAAATCATATGTAGTTATGCTCCTCAAGAGCGAGCTTCTCTAGCCCAGCATTCTGAGAGGAGTGCAACTCAGAATTACTGCTATGAAATACTGAAAAAATTCAACTATCAAAGAAAGAGTTTTTTATTTGATTTTTATTTTTATTTCGGCTGCACTATAGGGGCAAGCCTAGTTTTTTCTTCTATACCAAACGCTCAACTCCTTGCTTTATGACCCAATACGCTGGGCTACAACCGCGAGCCAACAAGCACCAAGCGCAAAATACTATTCAAACTAAAGCAGGAGGCTACCTGTGTGTCAATCTACCCAGGATCATATACCCTTGAAAGACAATCTGCATTCACGTTGTCACAACCGGCAATATGGCGTATGTCCAGGTTATATACCAATAACCTTTGTGACCACCTGGTCAGCCTTATATTCCGATTGTGAAACTGGTCCAAGAACTTGAGAGGGTGATGATCTGTGTAAACTACAACGACCGGACCATAGACCTCGAAATGCCCAAGCACAACAGCCATTAGCTCCTCCTCGACAACAGAGCAGCTCCCCTGGGCTGAATTGAACTTCTCTGAGCAGAAACTAACAGGATGTTCCAGCCCATCATCGTCCATTTTCATAAGGACGGCACCAGCCCCCACACCACTAGCATCCGTTGCTAGTTGGAAAGGTAGGCTAAAGTCAGGGGCCCTGAGGATCGGGTGAGTGCACAACAGGTGTTTTACTACTCTAAACGCCTTCTCACACTCAGGCGCCCATTTGACTTTCTTATCCTTCCAGTTATCCTCCACCTGAGCTTGACTGTCCCGTTCTCCTTCTCCACCTTGACTGCTAAACGTCATCACAGGCACAGTGAGAGGCTCAAGGGGGTGCCTCACACACTCCTTCATGAGATCAACGTGACATAACTGATTGCGCTTACGTCTGTCTGGAGAGGACACCAAGCAATCCTCCGATAGCCTCTAAACCACCCTATAAGGACCAGTGTACTTCGCGGATAAGGGATGACCCTCAAGGGGCGGTAGAATCAACACCTCCTGACCCACGTGAAACTCCCTGAGTTTAACCTTGAGGTCCTGTCCTTCATGAGGGCCTGAGAGCTAGTCAAATTACGGCCAGCCAACTCCAGACTGCGCAACATCCGTTCTCGACTGTCGAGGACATACTTGAGCATAGAACAAGGTTTTTCTGCGCCCTCCCATATTTCTTCAACCATATGGAGAGGCCCTCTGACATGGTGTCCAAAGACGAGCTCATTAGGGCTGAATCCCAAACTTTCCCCAGGTACCTCCCGTGCAGCAAGTGAAACATATGGCAGGCCAAGATCCCAACCCTTCCCATCCTCAAAGCAACAACAACGAAGCATAGATTTCAAGGCTGAGTGCCATCGCTCTAACACACCCTGGCTCTCCGGATGATACGCAGATGACACAACCGTAACAATCCCATGCTGCGGCATTGCTCGAACAAAGAGGCTAGAAGTGAAGTTGGATCCTTGGTCTGACTGAATCCCCTGCGGGTAACCATACCGGGAAAAATACTCTAGCAAGTTTCGGACCACCGTCTTCGCTGACCCATTTCTCATAGGGTACGCGTCAGGGTACCTTGTTGCTACATCTCCCGACTGTGCATCACTGTCCTCCTCCAACTCGACAGCACCGGTACCACATTCAAGAACCTCCGGGTCTTCTAATTTCAATTTACGAATGTCCGAAGGAGCAAGCTTATCTAAGTGTTTGCGAAACAACTCATGCCCCCCTCCTACATTGAATTTAGCCTCCCGTTGCTCTCTCTCTGTGTATCGTTGCTGTCTCTTCATCTTTTTAAGCCCATCCTCTGCCTTCATAGTAACAGTTAATGGGTCTTCTCCAGACTCGAAAATCGGTCCTAATAATGAGTCCCCGAGAATGTCCGTTGATACTAAACTCTCAACCGCATCAACTTTCAACACCTTCTCGGTACCTTTCCTCCGCTTGTCTAAAGACTGTTGACCAGAATGTGACTCCCTGGATGCAAGAGATCTGGTGGCAACACACGCCATAGGTTGCACCGGACACTTCTCAACCCACTCCTGCTCCTCCCTACTCACGTCGGCCGGCTTCTCGGCAACGACCAAGCGTGGAGCCTCAGAAGTAGGCCCCGCAAAGTCGTTGCCGAGAAGGAGGTCGACGCCCCCAACAGGCAACTTCTCCACAATTCCTACATCCAGGTCACGAGTCACACCATCAACTTCCATCTTCATTCTTACAAGCGGGTATGACCTTGTTGCATTAACTCCCTGAACCACAACCATCCGCGCCGTATTTACAGGTTTACCAGTAAAATTCCTCAACAGTGTTTGCGATGCCCCAGTGTCACGCAAAATTCTCACCTCATGTCTTCTACCCCCCCACTCCACACAACCGAGTCCCCTGTGGTCACTAAAGGCATCATGGACAGGGAATAAGCCTTCCGGATCCTTCTGCACTGGCAGTGTATTTACCTCGGAAGAATTGCCTCTAACAAACTCCGATGTACTCTTGAACACTCCAATGCCGTGAGCAAAAGACACGGCTGCCGGAGGAGGTCGACTAGGGCACTCATTTGCCTTATGACCCTCCTGGTGGCACTTAAAACACATAAATTTCGGTTTCGGCTTATACTGTGATGTAAAAAGCCCCTGACTTTTCTCATACGGCGTGGTGTTAGGTTTGGATTCAGTTTTAGTTTCATTGCTCTTTTGTTTAAATGTGTCATTGCTACGGGGAGGGGGAGGATAACGGTCCCTAGCACTTTCATCGTACTAATGTGAGGACCCGCAACCCCGAATCAACGACAGCCGTCGATCAGCCATTTCTGCTGCTTCGACTAGAGTTCTTGGGTTTTTCTCCTTTAACCCGTTGAGACCCAGCGTCGCACGTGTTGCGTCGGCAGTCTTTGATCACCAACTCCCAGCGACGCATCACGTGCGTCCGACATATAAAAAACACTTACGTGGCTCGTAAGGTAGGAAATGGCGGGAGAATAGGAGGGGGCGGTACCGTAGTGTGTGGGGGAGCCGGGCCAGTAGGTGTGAGCGGGCCGAGACAGCCGCGCGGCTGGTGGTGGTGGGCTTAGTGGGGATAGTTTACACCCCTTTGAACCGCCACTTTGAACCTTCATTACTCCGGTCGTATGGGAGCTAGAGGCTTGAGATTTATGCGAGATACTCCTTAGGATGTATGCCGTACAATGCCATACTCAGTTTTTACCCTAGTGCTCCCGGGCGGGTGGTCATGCGGGGGAGACGAACTATTGAAACCCCGCCCCCCAAATGACCGAAATGAGTTTTTTTTTATTTGTGTGTTCATTTCTCACCATTCTCTTCCATTTTGGCTCAACACATTTTTTTGAAGCTCCCCCCCCCAACCCCCCCCCCGCCCCCCCCCCAAAAAAAAAAAGTCAGAGGTGATTTTTTTTTGTTTTTTTTTCATTTCTCATCCTTGTCTTCCATTTTAGCAAACAAAAAAAATAAGTGAAAATGGCTTGGGACTGGGGTGAACAAAATATTATAACTAGCCGGGGCTCAGCGGGTTAAGTTCAAAGTTAGATCATCGCCCGTGCTCTTAAAGAACTGCTCCAACATCATTAACTGCTTAATTCCATCAAATGTTTTTACCTTCTCAGATCGGAGCCAGTTCCCCATAGCATCGGACAAGTCCCGGGCGTGTTCCAAAAAGGTGCTATCTCTTCCCTTAGTTACACCCCGGAACTTCAAACGGTACGTTTCTGGTTGCAGGTCATAAGCCCTCAGGACAGCCTCCTTGAGATCCTCATACACAATACATGACTCCAGAGGTAACGCATCGTAGGCTTTAAGACCCTTGCCTATTAATCTAGAGGATACAAGTGCTGCCCATTTATTCTCTGGCCACTGGTGTTCCTGGCACTTCTTCTCAAAGCGTGCGAAAAATTCTGTTACACCACTCTCATCAAACACCGGAACCAGTTTGAATGAGTGCGAGAGAGATTGATCATGAGCACGGTTACCAGCCCCAAGTCGCTGTCCCGTTGCCTCTACCCGCGACTTCTCTACGTCCCTGTCGGCACAGTACCTAGTCGACTCTAAATCAGCTTGGATTTTTGCTAGCTCTATGTGCTGGTGACTTTTTCTCTCTTCTATCTTGGCTAATTCTATTTGCTGCTGAAGCTTAGCTAATTCGAGCTGAAGCAATAATTCTGGAGTTAACCCTTGAGGAGGTGAAGGTGCTACAATGTTTGAAATTACCGGTGGTCCCCCCATAGGCAACCCACCCTGCCAGTCACCACCCAACTGTGGACGCGTACTCGGGGTCGGCAAACTACTGGGATGGCTGGGAGTCGAGTGTAGGGGAAGCATGGCCGAAGGGCTCTGAGCACTCAACCCATCTCGCTCACCAGTCACCCTGCCCAGTACACACGTTATCAAGTTATCCCTGGTCATGCTGCTAGTACCCGCATGACCGATAGCTGTGGCCAGGCATTGAAGACCGTACCGATCCATACCCTCCAACCGCTCGGCAGTAACAGGCCATTGCAAAAATATCCTAGCATCCTCCTCACAGTTCACCTGATTAACCCTTTCATCCTGCTGCTGTTCCTCAGTTTCGACATTACGTACTGTGTCTCCATTCTCCTCTGATCCGGTATAAGACATGATACTCACAAAAATTTCCCACCTCAATATTCAGAAAAGAAGCACCCCAAACTCTTATACCTCAATATACACACAAAAATTCTCGGAAATACTCAAGGGCTATACTATGTTGCAAAAACAAATTATTCTTGCTGATCCCCGCAAAATATTCCCCAAAACAACAAATGTTCCCTGCTAATAAATGTAGGTTCACCAAATCCTAGGTAAGGTCGCCATTTGTTACGACTGAGGTTTAAATATATCAGGGTTCTTATTCATTGGACTAGTAATGGCATACATGCTACAACGGAAAGCGCTAGATCCAACCTCTGATGTATATTCCCAGTGAACAAAGAACACAAATACTCTTCAGAGTTCTATATGCAATAATAGGTTATTAAACTCTCAATAAATGTGCATCTACTCTAGGCTTAATGTTATGTGAAAACAGCCTATTACTACCTATAACCGAAGGTGCTTGGTTATGGTATGCAAAGTAAGGTGGTAAGAGAAGTTACAGCTTACGTTACTTTAATCAATAAATGTCAGGCACCCCTGCATGAAAGAAAGTGCATTAAAGTCCTTCAACACCAACAAGGAATCTTCTTTAAATGTTAGATGCTATCAAGATGCTCGAATCGGAAATGGAACCCCAAAAAGGCTGGCAGCGGAACAATGCTCGTGCAGGCTATGCACACAAAAAGGCAGGATATAATGCAGTCGGAGCCAAGAATATCCTAAACGCCACAACAATAATAATAATCGCCACGACAATGCAGTATTCCTATCAACAAAAAGAGCCTAAGTCGTTTGTGTCTCAATACATCAAACTAGGCTGCGAAATGCTTGTGTAATCATAAACGGGTATGCATAAAAGAGTAATTGGTTTAATATACTTAATGTCTACTGTGACTGATAAAGTCTAGCTAGAGTCAATGATACGAGATACTGGTGCGCATGGCATGCCGCATAGCCTAGTGCAAATCTCAAGTCTGTGCGGTCAAATATATCGTTATAATGAAGGGTAGCTCTCTTGAGAAACCTTAATACCGAAGTATTAAGCGTTCTCCTGGCGTACCTCAAAGACAAACAACGAGCTTAGAACAGTGCAGAATGGTATAGGCAAAAAGCCCTCATTCGTGCATGCTCTACTCTCAATGGCACACAGACTAGAATTTACCCAATCAACTCCAGTTCTCAGGTATGTCGTGCAGCTTTTAACTAAAGCCAACACCCATCGGAAACAATACCTTATAGTATCAAACTCCTAGTCTAGCATTATCTAATCCAGCAGAACACTAATAATTATAGGAAGCGGTACTGAACAATATGAATGCCAACCAATGCTTCGTGATCAACTTATCTTAACAACTAACATACATGGGTTATATCAGACCTTAACGCACAATACAACTGGCCAGCATGAAGCTGATTATGCAGAGTTAACCAGAGGGGGTATAATATTAATAAAAGGTGGTGAAAGATATGGAAAATGAGAGAGATAGGCAGAGGAAAAGGTTCTCAGGTGCAGGAAGGGGGACAGATATCAAAGGGATAAGAGGGATGCGTTCTAGAAACCAGATCTGAGGGAGAGAGTGGCGAGGGAGCTGTATATATACTAGCACTAGCTCGTGCCGCGTGGGAAAAAAGCGGTAACAAGTCCTCCAGCCAATACTAAAGAAGCCAGCCAAACATGACGTCACAAAGCATGGTAAAACACTCCCTCAACGAATCCCCACGAGGCCAGCCAGCTATGACATCATCGAGTATAGCAAAACACTGCGCGCCTCCTCTCACTCTGTTCTACTCTCTCTCTCTCTCTCAATTCCTATCATTACTACTTAATGATGAAACATATACTTTGCAATTAAATATATAACGCCTTGACATGGGCGAAAACAAAGAGCCTTTCTGGACTGCCCATGACACGAGCTTTCATATGAAATAAAGCACACAATAATACATCAACTGTAGCCACATCCACTGCCCTGGCGATCCTAGCGAGTCACTGTAGGACAAGCCATGCGGTTCTAACGGAGTGGTTAACGTCACAAGGGGTACAAGGAAAACGACCCATCTCCCCTTAAATTAAAGCAGTGAGAGTATCTTGTATGGAACCGTAAATGCGAGCATGAAGATATGGCATACTAATTATATATCAAGAGTGAGTAGTAGGGAAGGATGATGCTATAGTCTATTCGCTGTAAGTAGGCGAGCAATCATTATCTATATCTTCTGTAACTCAAAAAGGGCTAGAGCAAATTAGCTGTAAATGTCCACATCTATTCCTTGACTAACTCTTCCCAAATGGTAGAAATATTAGTTCGATTACTCTAGTCGTTTTTTGAGTTGCAGGAGTTAGGGGTAATTATTTTTCGCCTACTTACAGCGAATAGACTATAGTACTGTTGTGTGAGTTGTGTATGAAGGAGAGACACCACAGCATTAAGGGGAGATCGGTCGTTTTTCTGGACTCCTATCTCCCTCGTGTTTAGCTCCATTAGTATGGAAATTTTAAGACATCCGGCCCATTATTTTGGCGATATTAACACCTTTAGCTCCATTTCGTTGAAAATTTTGAGACCTATTCTGCCATTTCGGTGTCGATGTCTTCCTGGCGAGCGATAGCGAGCCTGTAATTACAAGAGGAAAAATGTACAAATATATCTTGAGGGGGGTCTAGGTTATTTGTTCTAAGTTTGAGGGAGGTCTAGCGAGGAAACTAAACACTACTTTACATGAATACATGAAGTAATAGACCAAATAAACAGTCATTATCCCCTTAAACTAACACTACTGTACATGAATACATGAAGTAATAGACCAAATAAACAGCCACTATCCCCTTAAACTAAACACTACTGCACATGAATACATGAAGTAATAGACCAAATAAACAGCCATTATCCCCTTAAACTAAACACTACTGTACATGAATACATGAAGTAATAGACCAAATAAACAGCCACTATCCCCTTAAACTAAACACTACACTACTGTACATGAATACATGAAGTAATAGACAAAATAAACAGCCACTATCCCCTTAAACTAAACAATACTGTACATGAATACATGAAGTAATAGACCAAATAAACAGTCATTATCCCCTCAAACTAAACCTCTGCAGGAAGGAAAACGTGGGATTCGTCGACACCTGGGACAATTTCTACTACGATGACTATTTGTTTTCGGACGATGGAGTTCATCTGAACCAGGTGGGAGCAGCACGTTTTGGGCGTCTTCTCAACGATGCGGTGAAGGATTTTCGGAGAAGAAATCGACTCAGCACAGGACAACCAGGAAGGAGGACCGAAGACAGCGAGGGCGGCAACCTGCGAAGGAATTAAATGCTAATCTGTCAAGAACCGCGAATTTGGATAAAGCTCCACCAACACGACCCAAATTTAAAACCGCCAGGGATAACGACCGAGGACGATGTCAGCCATGAATGTAAATGTAGATCCGATCAGAACCAAAAATTTGATTAAGAACGTTCTGTGAGTTCTAAAACTGCAACTTTAAAGGTTTTCTATGCAAACGCTCGTAGCATACGCAATAAATTTTCAGATTTAGAGGAACTAGTGTTTACTGAAAATTATGATGTGATTGGTATAACATAATGTTGGCTCAATACAGTAGATAGAGACTTTTTAGCAGAGTATTCACTTCCCGGTTATGTAATGTTTGAGAAAAGCCGAATAAAAAATGGAGGTGGCGTTTTATTTTATATCAAAGAAAGTCTTAACCCGACCCTCTTGTCAAAACCTCAAATTGTGAACGTCGACACATCTTTTGTGCTAATAAAGAATAATAAAGGTACAAATATAATACTTGCATTAATATACAGACCTCCAGCTCAATCAGTGCAAACTGACCGAGAAATTTATGAACAAATTGCAGATGTAAGTAACTCACAAGATACCGTATTTTTTGGCGACTTTAATTTACCTGTGACCAAGTGGGCGATACTCTTACTTCACACTCCGGACATGACTTGTATACGAACTTGCAAGAGAGTTCGCTTTATCAATTTGTTCGAACACCGACCCGTGGTAATAACGTTCTTGATATTGTACTTGCAACAAAAGAAGAATTAATAGAGAATTTGAATGTTGGTGATGAATTCAGTAACAGCGACCATCGTACGATAACTTTCACTTTAAACTTTACTAGTAACGAACCAAATAGTAACATCGAAAAAGTCCCTAATTTCAAGAAAGCAAACTTTCATATACTTAGAACTATGTTTAACACCTTACGAGCGGCCTATGCGGTTTATTTATATGTACCGCCCAGCGGGGTGTTTTTAGCCAAAATAGGGCTGTTTACGTGATCATTTTCATGCCTAAATAAGTCCCAGAATGTAAAACAAGTATCTATCCCTGAAAGGGCATAAACAGAGCTTTCGAATGACACCATAACGATCCTTTTATGATGGCTAGTTTTCTTGCAATAACCGTGCAACGCGAGTGCAAAAAGCATGTAATTAGGCACTTTCCCCATACAATCCGTATATAGCGAGTGAGAGAGGAAGGATTCGTGTCAGTAGGTTCGCCGCGGTGGTCTGGAGCAGTCATACGCTCGCTACTCTCCTGCCACCACTTGTCTCTCTCTCTCAGCAACATTACGTGCTGAAATTGCCACACGACCTATGTCGAGCGCCGCCACATAGTCCAGCTTTATTTAACTCGACTTATGTTGCTCGCCCTAATTAAGGGTTAAAGAAACTGGAGCTTTTTAATTAACAATAACGCAAATACATCTTGGAAGTTATTCGAAACCACTTACCTAAAAGCAGTGCAAGACTGCATACCATCGAAAATACGGCGTCCAGCTAATAATAAGCCCAAATGTGGATAAAGATATTTCAAACTGCCTGCTTGCTAAAAAATTTGCTAATGATAGATTAAAATCACAAAATGACGAAGAACGGGTGAAATTTGTAGAGCTACGACG
The DNA here is from genome assembly GCA_032716605.1 of Paralithodes platypus. NCBI lineage: Eukaryota > Metazoa > Arthropoda > Malacostraca > Decapoda > Lithodidae > Paralithodes > Paralithodes platypus. The sequence goes on from CM064561.1 coordinate 5,635,600, forward strand.
CAAAGCCAAAAAGTTATTAAGCAAAGTAAAAAGACCCTAGAGTTACATATTGCGAATCAAAGTAAAACAACCCGAAAGAATTCTATAGTTATATCCGAAAGAAAAAAGTAGTTACTTCAACTGTTGGACGTTAGTCGATGAAAATGGAGAATACACCAAAGACGAAGTACAAATGAGTAATGCCCTCAATACCTTCTTTGCATCAGTTTTTACAACAGAAGACCTCAGTGATATCCCTACACCATCGCCGATTCAGATTGATAATTCAGATGTTCTAAGCAATATCACCGTTACAGAGAGAGAAGTATTGAATTGTTTAGATAAACTCAAGGTAAATAAACGCCTGGACCTGATACAATCTCACCTAGAGTTCTAAAGGAAGCTAAGGATGAGCTCTCCAAACCACTGACATTACTATTCAAGAAATCCTTGCAGTCTGGAACTATACTTGATCAGTGGAAGATAGCCAACGTAACACCGATATTCAAAAAAGGCAGCAAATCCCTACCCAGTAACTATCGTCCAATTAGCTTAACCTCAGTTGTATGTAAAATGCTAGAAACGGTCATAAGAGACAGACTCGTAAATCACTTAGAGGAAAATAACATACTTAAAGATACTCAACACGGCTTTCGTAAAAAACGTTCCTGTTTAACAAACCTCTTAGACTTCTTCCACGATATCCTCAACCTCTACGATGAGAGTAAAGCTGTAGATATTATATACCTTGATTTTCAAAAGGCCTTTGACAAAGTTCCCCACAAACGTTTACTGCTAAAACTAAAAGCGTATGGAATACAAGATGGTGTGTTGAAATGGATAGAAAATTGGCTCAGCGACAGAAAGCAAAGAGTAGTCATAAACGGTAAGGCATCTAAATGGACCAATGTAAGGAGCGGGGTACCCAAGGGATCGGTACTAGGACCAATTCTCTTTCTAATTTACATCAACGACATAGATGAGGGTCTCACCTGTACAATCTCAAAATTTGCTGACGATACAAAAATTGCAAATAGCGTACTCTCAAAAGATCAAGTTGACGATATGCAACACAATCTAGATAAATTGTCACATTGGGCCCAAATTTGGCAAATGAGTTTCGATGCGGATAAATGTAAAGTACTACATATCGGATACGAGAAAGCAAACTATTCGATGAATGGCACTCGGCTTAAGAATGTAAACAGAGAAACCGATCTGGGAGTAACAATATCGAGTAACCTAAAACCGAGTCAACAATGTTCAGAAGTTGTTAAGAAGGCAAACAAAATAATTGGCTTTATAGGCAGGTCATTTGAGCATAAATCCAAAGACGTTATCCTAACCCTTTACAATTCCTTAGTCCGCCCTCTTCTGGAATACTGCGTTCAAGCTGGTGCCCTTATTACCAAAAAGACATAAACAAGCTAGAACGAGTTCAACGTAGAGTTACCAAAATGATACCTAGCCTAAAGAACAACCATACGAAGAGCGTCTTAGAGAATTAAATCTATTTCCTTTAACCCAGCGCAGATTAAGAGGTGACTTAATTCAAGTGTTCAAAATCATCAAAGGCATCGACAATATGAACTGTAGTAAGTACTTCACTATCGACCAATCTAATTACACGCGGGGAAACGGTTGCAAAATTATTGGTAAATCTTTTAACTCACACGAATCTAAGAATTTCTTCTTCAATCGAGTTGTCAACTTGTGGAATGGGCTTCCCCGAGACGTTATAGACTGCAACACCGTTGATTCATTTAAACTCCGCCTAGACAAATATCTCGCATCAAACCCGCGACTGACTGCGTTTGTAAATGAATAACTTTATTTTATCCTCCCCTCAGTTACTAACCCATATGTCCCCTACTAACTTCCTAGTCCTGCCACGGACATTAGTTCCAGGGCAGTAGTTCCCTTTCCAATGTTCCCTTACCCACTCTAAACCACTGTTTGGACACTTGATCCTCAGTGTTTTGGAGGACAAGCAGCCTAGAAGGGTCACTAGATCTGTTGTTGCTTGATTTCCTTGGTACTCCTTTGTACTACTGTACATGAAGTAATAGACCAAATAAACAGCCATTATCCCCTTAAACTAAACACTACTGTACATGAATACATGAAGTAATAGACCAAATAAAAAGCCACTATCCCCTTAAACTAAACACTACTGTACATGAATACATGAAGTAATAGACCAAATAAACAGCCATTATCCCCTTAAACTCAGAGCAGAAGGTGATATGATATGGTGTATTATTGTACATTAATACTGGATAAGGAATGGCTGGAACGAGATAACTACCATAGGATTGGAATCAATGCCATGGTTGACATGAATTTACATATAAGGTTTCTTAGAAAATGGAAAGATGTGCAATCCTGATTAGTATAATCTTGATGACAAAAATAGAACTCATTACTTTCTGGGGGTAAGAGTACATGTGTTGATACTGTGAGATATTACCTGGTATTGTCAGGCATCAGTTACACTACCTCGTTCATGTTACTTGTCTGTCTAATTATCTTGCCCCCCACCCACCCCACCCCCACACACTCTTTTTTGATGGTTGACATATAGCACCATGTGGTCTTCCCTCACTGACGCTTCTACACTCCTGGGCTGCCACAACTGTGTAGGAAAACAAAGTGACAGGCGAATAAACAAAAGTAAGCCTAACACTGGAGAGGACAAAGTCAACACAGAGCCGATTTTTAACACCTTTCGTTCCATTTCTTTGTTAATATAAAGACTTTTTGTGTCATTTAGGTGTCGATTTTTACCTGGTGAATGATAGCGAACCTATATTTTAAGAGTAACGGCCGGGACATTTTTCTATCGAAAAATGTACAAATTTATCTTGAAGGAGGGTCTAGGGGGTGATTTTTAAAGTTTGATGAAGGTCTAAGGAGGAAACTAAAAAAACGTAATATATAGATTGATACTTGATTAAATATATATACGGCCATCCCCCCTTAACCCACTAACGCTTATAGACTGCTGGGCTCCACAACTGAGTATAAACAAACACTTAGCCAGGCGCACAAACAACGAATTAAAGTAAGACAAACACTGGATAGGACACAGTCAACACAGAGCCGCTGATGGGTAGAACACATTTAGCCTTTCTTGTGATAATAGGAATTAAAGCATAAAGTATCGCTTGCGAAATAGGGTGGTCAGTATGGATTGAAGAAGTCCTTGCATGACAGTGTGGTAATCCCGACACTGACTTACGGAAGCGAAGCATGGACGTTGGTTGAGAGACTCAGACCAAGAGTGAGAGCAGTGGAAATTAATTACTTAAGGAGTGCGTGCGGAGTTACATGGAGGGATAGACAGACTAATGAGGAAGTAAGAAAGAGGTGTGGTGTGGAGGTAGATGTGCTGGAAAGTGTGAAAAGGAACAACTTGAGATGGTTCGGCCATATGGAACGTATGGAAAGCGAGAGAATGACTAAGAGGGTGTACGAGAGCGAGGTGGAGGGACAGAGACGGAGAGGTAGACCGAATATGAGGTGGAAGGATGGAGTGAGGAACTACATGAACAAAGGCGGTGCTGGTTGGGGGGAGGGGCGTCGACTGACTGGGGACAGAGGTGCATGGGGGCGGTTCGTTCGTGGCCACCCCTTCGGGGATCACGGCGTCAGGCAATAGATAGATAGATAGTATCGCTCTTGTTAAATAATGAATCATTAACTAAACTATATATATTACAATCGGTAGTACAATCGGAGGTATTAAGTGTTGTCATAGATTCCAGTGGTTTTCGCTCAAAAAGTGTTATTGGTATAGTTACTGGGAAAAGTGCTTGTCCCTCAGAGTATTAGTCAGTGTCCAAAACTTTGTGAAATATCTGACAACACTTAATAACCTCGACTGTACATTGTGTATCGAAAACTATTTTAATAATAATTGTCACTCGATGTATATCCTCTTCTTTGGTATAGTTTGACAATGATTGGTTATGTAAAATGTCTTATAAATATTTCTAGAACTGGGCACTATACTGTATATTATATTGAACACACTCTGCATTGAACTGGGTATTATATTGAACACACTCTGCATTGAACTGGGTACTATACTGTATATTATATTGAACACACTCTGCATTGAACTGGGCACTATACTGTATATTATATTGAACACACTCTGCATTGAACTTCCATAGTGGTCAAATATCAAATAGCTTTATTTATATTTAGCGTATTTATTTTCTCATTTATATATCTTTTTATCATTGTTTTAGTTTCCTCCATAGACCTCCATCAAGCTTACTCCCCCACCCTCATTCAAGATAATTTTGTACATTTTTCGATAGAAAAATTTCCCGGCAAAATGCCGGTTTCTAATAATTTACAGGCTCGCTATCACATGCCAGGAAAAAATCGACACCACAATTACACGAAAAGTGTTAATATTGACACAGGAATGGGGCAGACAGTCTTAATATCACCACACTAATGGGCCGAACGTCATAATATCTTAAAACTAATGGGGCTAAACATGAGGAAGGAAGGGGGACCAGAAAAGCGACCCATCTCCCCTTAATATAGCATTTGTATAAGGATCATGTGTATATTACTTGAAGAAACACACCCAAGACAAAGTGGAACAATTATCCTTATAGACAAGTGCCACCCCCTCTACCAAGACCTGCAGGGAGAGAGAGAGAGAGTAAAGATAGACAGACAGACAGAGAGAGAGAGAGAGTGAGAGTGAGAGAGTGATGATACAGACAGAGAGAGAGAGAGTGAGAGTGATGATACAGACAGAGAGAGAGAGAGTGAGTGATGATAGACAGAGAGAGAGAGAGCTACATAGATACACAGACCACACAGACCTCAAGGTCCTTACTAGGCAGTCTGGCCTTACAAACTATATATGCATATATGCATATATACACATACACACATACACACACATACATATACATATATATATATACATATACAATACATATACATATACATACACATACATACACACATACGTACACACATACATACACATATACGTACACACATACATACACATACATATACATACACACATACATACATATATATATATATATTTTTTTTTTTTTTTTTTTTTTCATATCACCCCAGCCCTCTGCAGATAGAGGTCAAGCCTTCCCTTGAAAGCGTTTATTGTGTCGCTCTCCACCACTCTCGCTGGTAGTTTATTCCACTCTGTCGCCACACTGTAGGTGAAGAAACTCTTTGTGACATCTAGGTTTGCCTTTTTGGTTTTTAATTTCATTCCATTTCCGCGAGTTTGATTAGTATTGTTTAATGTGAATAGTGCATTTACATCGACTTTGTCGAAACCTTTTAGTATCTTAAAGCACTCAATAAGCTGACCCCTCAACCTCCTCTTTTTTAATGAGAACAGGTTCAATCGTTTAAGTCTTTCTTCATATGGTTTATTTCTTAATGAGGGTATCATCTTCGTCGCTCTACGCTGTACTGACTCGAGTCTTACAATGAACTTGATCAGATAAGGTGACCAGAACTGCACACCATATTCAAGGTGGGGCCTCACCATACTTTTGAACAGTGGCACTATTACGTTTTCATGTTTATATGTAAATTTACGTTTAATAAAGCCCAATGATATGTTTGCCTTATTTGCAGCTGCTATACATTGGTCGGAAGTTTTTAGGTTTTCAGATATTAGTACCCCCAGGTCTTTTACTACCGTTGCGGTTTTTATTTGTTTGCCATTCATTTCGTATTTGTATTTCATATTTCTTCTACCAACCTGCAGCACCTGACATTTATCGACATTGAAGGGCATCTGCCATTTTTTCGACCACTCTGATATCTTGTTTAAATCAGATTGCAACGCATTTCTATCATCTTCGTTCAGATCTGTATTTCCTATTTTTGTATCGTCGGCGAATTTGGAAATGGTGTTGTTTACCCCTACATCGATATCGTTAATGTAAATGAGAAACAGGACCGGTCCAAGGACTGAACCCTGTGGAACTCCACTAGTGACAGGCTCCCACTCCGATTCCACTCCATTTATCACCACTCTCTGTCTTCTGTCTGTAAGCCAATTTTGTATCCAAGAATGAATTTCACCTTTGATACCTATCCTCTCCAGTTTAGCCAATAGTTTTCGGTGAGGCACCTTGTCGAAAGCTTTTTGAAAGTCCAAGAAGATTATATCTAGTGATTTCGTCATGTCGTTATATGTGAATAGTTTGTTATAAAATTCAATCAAATTTGTTAGGCATGACTTATTTGATCTAAAGCCGTGTTGACTATTTTTGATTAGGTTGTTTGATTCGAGGTAATCTACTATCTTATCTCTAATGATTTTTCCATGATTTTTCCTACAATTGAAGTTAGGCTAATTGGTCTGTAATTACTCGCTTTGGCCTTGCTACCCTTCTTGTATATCGGCGTAATGTTCGCATCTTTCCAATCACTCGGTACAATCCCCTGTAGTAGTGATAAGTTAAATAGTTGTGTCAGGGGTTTTGCTATTTCGTCCTTGACATTCTTAATTATTTTCGGGTGGAGCATGTCGGGTCCCGGGGTCTTATTTACATTTAAATTACTCAATTTGCTTTGTACTTCGGTAACACTGATGGTGAAATCTCCTATCACATGAGTTGAGGTGTTATTTTCAAGGGTATGATCGATAATTTCTTCTGTGAAAACTGAGCCAAAATATTTGTTGAGCAGATTTGCCGTGTTTGTGTCACCTGTTATTGTCTGGCCATCTTCTATTAGCGGTCCGATTCCGCTTTTGATCTGTTTATTTTTATTTACGTAACTGTAGAATTTGTTGGGGTTTGTGGCACTCTCTCTGGCAATAGTCATTTCGTAATTTTGTTTGTTCGCCCTAATTATTTTTTCACTTCCCTTCTACTATTTTTGTACAAGTTTTTAATTACTTCAGTGTTTGTGTTATTTTTTACAAGTTTGTGGAGTTGATTCCTTTTCCTTATTGCCTTGCCAATGTCTCTACTGTAGCAAGGGGGCATACTTGATTTCGTATTACGTTTTGGTTTCATGGGTACAAATTGTTTATGCGCTTCTGTAATTGTAGACTTAAAATGTCCCCATAGTTCATTTACTTCGTTTATATTTATGAGGTTTGAGTGTAGGTTTGATAGCGATTCCTTAAGTCCGTCATAATTTGCGTTTTTGAAGTCCGAAACCATTCCTGTTGTTTTTACTGAGGAATATTTGCTTATAACGTTGATTCTTAAGATTTTATGATCGGACGTTGCCAGATGTTCACCTACATCCAGGTTTGATAATAAATTTTCTTGGGTAGTGATTACGAGGTCTAATATATTCCTGTCTCGCGTCGGCTGTTTTACGTGTTGAGTCAAAAAATTGTCCTGGATGAAGCTTGTCATTAGGCGTGACTCAGCATTTTTTCCGGTCAGGGTATTCCAGTCAATTAGGGGGAGAGAGTGTGAGAGTGAGAGTGAGAGAGAGAGAGAGTGTGACACACACAAACACACACACACTCACACCCTCTCCCCTTTACCAAGACCTGCAGGGAAATTTATGTGTGGCAATATTTGGTCAACTCGGGAATGTTATTGGAGAAACTGCTCACCAATACTGTAAGGGACTGTTTTTTTTTTTTTTTTTTTTTTTCATTCATTAATTAATTTATTTATTTGTTTCTTTGCTAGACCTCCATCAAACTTTGAAAAACACCCCCTGGACCCCCTTCAAGGTATTTTGTTTTTATTTTTTTTCGGTAGAAAAATGTCCTGGCCGAAGGCTGGTTCCTCCTAAAATTACAGGCTCGCTATCGCTCGCCATTGAAAAATCGACACCTTAATTGCACGAAAGGTCTAAAAATTGACAGCGAAATGGGGCGAAAGGAGTTTAAATCACCAAACTAAGGGGCTGAACGTATTAAAATATCACAATGTATGGGGCTAATCATGAGGGAGAAGGGGGTCCAAAAAACAACTACTTGCCCCTTTTTGGTCGATTTTTTGTTTTCATATATTTATTATTTTTCACCTCCCTAGACCTCCATCAAACTTAAAAATACATCCATTAGATCCCCCTTCTAGATTAGTTTGTACATTTTTCGGTAGAAAATGTCCCGGCCGAAGGCCTGTTTCTCTTGAAATTTCAGGCTCGCTATCGCTCGCCAGGAAACAAATCGACACCTAAATAGCACTAAATGTCTTGAAATTGACAACAAAATGGGGCGAAAGATGTTAAAATGGCCAAATTAATGAGCCGAACGTCTTAAAATCTCAAAACTAATCGGGCTAAACACGAGGGCGAAACAAGGACCAGAAAAACGCCCCATCTCCCCTTGAACTGCCGTGTCTTTACAATATAACAAAACATTATGGAAGATGAAAATTGCCGTGGTTGTGACTGAATGGCAAACATGTTGCGAGAGAGAGAGAGAGAGAGAGAGAGAGAGAGAGAGAGAGAGAGAGAGGCTTGAGAAGAGGGTGAGCGAGAGGCTTAACAGGAGATCTTAGGGTTACCAAAAACAAAAGAACCAGCGTGTGTGTGTATGTGTGTGTTTGAGTGTGTGTGTGTGTGTGTGTGTGTGTGGTGTGTATATATATATATATATATATATATATATATATGTGTGTGTGTGTGTGTGTATTGTGTGTTTGAGTGTGTGTGTGTGTGTGTGTGTGTGTGTGTATCTATATATATATATATATATATGTGTGTGTGTTTGAGTGTGTGTGTGTGTATCTATATTTATATGTGTGTGTGTGTGTGTTTGAGTGTGTGTGTGTGTATATACAGGGTGTTCAGAAAACATGTGTACAAAATGAAATGGGTGATAGGGAACACAGAATTAAACATTTTGTACTCCATGGAGGTATGTCCATAAATGCTTCCTTGCGGTGCTACAGGGTAGACAGTTTCAACGTAATTTCCCTAAATTTGTACCCTAACTTCTCTGTGAGTAATCCGTTTACATACAAACATGGTCATTTAATGTACACAACAGTATGAACATTACTTTATTAATGTCAGTACACTGCAAAAACAAAAGAATTTTAAATTGAAGAGAAGATTAACAATAATTAATCATCAGTCAGAACTGTTTACTGAACGAAGATGTCTTATGTCATACTGTTGTGTACATTAAATTACCATGTTTGTATGTAAACGGATTACTCACAGAGAAGTTAGGGTACAAATTTAGGGAAATTACGTTGAAACTGTCTACCCTGTAGCATCGCAAGGAAGCATTTATGGACATACCTCCATGGAGTACAAGATGTTTAATTCTGTGTTCTCTATCACCCATTTCATTTTGTACACATGTTTTCTGAACACCCTGTATATATATATATATATATATATATATATGTGTGTGTGTGTGTGGGAGGGGGTGATTGAAGTCATATTTATTATTTAACCCCTTCTGTACCAGCGACGTCTATTTAACATTACTCTAGATAAAATTAGACGATTTTATGCAGCTTAAGAAGGAACTGTAGTAGTAAAAAGGTTTAGGTGAGATTGTTCGAAGCCTGTTAATTGCTGGAAACCCGTCTAACAGTTGCCAGAATCAAGGTAAACGGAGGGCACCGGTACAGAAAGGGTTAATAGTTCCAATATGTTGGTGACGGTCTTACAAAGGAATACAAAGGAAGGAAAGCTACAACAGACCTTATGGTCCTTATTAGGCTGCTTGTAAACAAAAATAATAATGCCACAACCATCAACTGAAGGGCTTGATCAGCTCCAGACCAGACCAGATGGCTGGAGTAAAGTAGGAAACAAGAGTAATTGGACAGAGGAAGAACAAGCGGAGAAGTGAGAAGTACAGTAGAAGACTGAAAGTTCTCGGGCTCAACCAAGTTGCTTCATTCAGAAAGACACAATAATTCTATTACTATATACGTTACTGAAACGGTCACATTACTATATACGTTACTGAAACGGTCACATTACTCAGGCACAAACGGTCACATTACTCAGGCACAAACGGTCACATTACTCTGGCACAAACGGTCACATTACTCAGGCACAAACGGTCACATTACTCAGGCACAAACGGTCACATTACTCAGGTACAAACGGTCACATTACTCAGGCACAAACGGTCACATTACTCAGGCACAAACGGTCACATTACTCAGGCACAAACGGTCACATTACTCAGGCACAAATGGTCACATTACTCAGGCACAAACGGTCACATTACTCTGGCACAAACGGTCACATTACTCAGGCACAAACGGTCACATTACTCTGGCACAAACGGTCACATTACTCAGGCACAAACGGTCACATTACTCAGGCACAAACGGTCACATTACTCTGGCACAAATGGTCACATTACTCAGGCACAAACGGTCACATTACTCAGGCACAAACGGTCACATTACTCAGGTACAAACGGTCACATTACTCAGGCACAAACGGTCACATTACTCAGGCACAAACGGTCACATTACTCAGGCACAAACGGTCACATTACTCAGGCACAAATGGTCACATTACTCAGGCACAAACGGTCACATTACTCTGGCACAAACGGTCACATTACTCAGGCACAAACGGTCACATTACTCAGGCACAAACGGTCACATTACTCTGGCACAAATGGTCACATTACTCAGGCACAAACGGTCACATTACTCTGGCACAAACGGTCACATTACTCAGGCACAAACGGTCACATTACTCTGGCACAAACGGTCACATTACTCAGGCACAAACGGTCACATTACTCAGGCACAAACGGTCACATTACTCTGGCACAAAGGTCACATTACTCAGGCACAAACGGTCACATTACTCAGGTACAAACGGTCACATTACTCAGGCACAAACGGTCACATTACTCAGGCACAAACGGTCACATTACTCAGGCACAAATGGTCACATTACTCAGGCACAAACGGTCACATTACTCAGGTACAAACGGTCACATTACTCAGGCACAAACGGTCACATTACTCAGGCACAAACGGTCACATTACTCTGGCACAAAGGTCACATTACTCAGGCACAAACGGTCACATTACTCAGGTACAAACGGTCACATTACTCAGGCACAAACGGTCACATTACTCAGGTACAAACGGTCACATTACTCAGGCACAAATGGTCACATTACTCAGGCACAAACGGTCACATTACTCAGGTACAAACGGTCACATTACTCAGGCACAAACGGTCACATTACTCAGACACAAACGGTCACATTACTCAGGTACAAACGGTCACATTACTCAGACACAAACGGTCACATTACTCAGGTACAAACGGTCACATTACTCAGACACAAACGGTCACATTACTCAGGTACAAACGGTCACATTACTCGGGTACAAATGGTTACATTACTCAGGCACAAACGGTCACATTACTCAGCTACAAACGGTCACATTACTCAGGTACAAACGGTCACATTACTCAGGCACAAACGGTCACATTACTCAGGTACAAACGGTCACATTACTCGGGTACAAACGGTTACATTACTCAGGGACAAACGGTCACATTACTCAGATACAAACGGTCACATTACTCAGGTACAAACGGTCACATTACTCAGGCACAAACGGTCACATTATTCAGGTACAAACGCAGTCAGTCAAGGGTTCATTGCAAGGTATGTGTCAATGTTTTGATTGTATAGCACTCTACAACACTTCTAAGCAATTTGTTCCATAAGTTGACCACTCTATTGAAAAAGAAGAGCTTCGCTCAATGTGAATTAAATGCCTTTCCAACAATTCTGTTGCCATTATTTCTTGTGTAATTTGAGTTATCTAGTGTGAACTACTTACTTGCTTCCATGATGCATGTTGTCATAGCCTTTGATAATGTTTTAAAATACCCATCTCCCCTTAATGACTCTCTGCGTCAAAGAGTTGATGTTTGTGTTATGGCAGTGGTAATGGTTCATCAAGGAGAGTGTATCGTTCTTCTCCCACAGCTCCTTCCTACCCGCGGGAGAGCTTTACCAAACTTTATGATCAAACCAAAGAGTGATAATGCCTTCCACTATTCACTGAGGAAATCTCGACTAATGCGGTTGCATTTCTTTGACTTCATTGTTTTTCTTTAATGCTAATGGCTTTCTATAGGGCTTTCACACGATATATATATATAACCTAGCAGTAACTATGTTCATAAATCTGCTGACAATCGTATATGAGAGATACTTTCAATTATTGTTAAATCAGTTCAGCTCTTATGTTCAGCCATGATTAATATATGTTGATGCTTTGTATACGCCACACTCTAAAACCATCATTAGGCGGGTGCCCAACCCCGAAAGGGGTTGAAATAGGGGAGCTATCCCCCCCCCCCCCCCCCCCCCCGCCAAAGGCGGCTTTCTTGGGCCTTTCCTAGCTGATGCTGAGAGGATTGGGTTCTAGTCATGTGGTGATGGGCTGGTCTATCAGAGTGAGAACTGAGCGATCTCTGCCATACCCACAGCTTACTCTGACTGTTCCTTTTACTTATATGTTTCTAGATCTCAAGTGAGGGCGTCTCTTCCGTGGATTGACCTCCCAATCTACCAAGATTGGAAGCCAAAGCGTCACATTTTTCCTTTGCCCCTCAACTTTCTCTTCATAATTGCTGAGGGGCACAGGGCCCTGGGTGGGGCTTTGGTTTCCCGGGCGTTTCCGCACCCTCCTCAGCTCCCCGCCATGGATTGGCGTCGGTCACCCAGGCATTATTGTGGTAGACAGGGGGGGTTCTGTAGGGGCACTCGGTTATGGCCTTGGCCTTGCTCGGGGCCTTGGGGCTGTTTGGCCAGGCAGTCCGGGAAACATCAACAACAACAACCATCATTAGAATATTTACCCTTTCACGCACAGGACGCAATTTGCGCCATTTCTGGGATACTTAAAAGCCTTTGTTACCATCAGGGGTGTTTAGAAACCTTTAGTTTAGTTACTTCAACCTCTGCAGTTGTCTTTGAGTTAGCTGTGGGCAGAAAACTATTTATGGAGAGGTAATTATGAAATTGAGAGAACTCTTTTTCTGAATGTTAAACGGCAACCCTCCCGAGTCCACAGGATAGTGAGAGGGTAAAGCCGGTATCACACCAGCGCTTTTTCACTCAACATTTATCCTTAACACTGGTCTGGCAGCTTATGAGGTCAAAATTTAGAATATTTCGGTCACTTAAATTTATCTACCAGCAGTCTAGTTTCCGATACAAGTGCAAAATATTCCAGAAATGTTGCCAACAAAATGTTGATCATCGAATGTTGACTATATATGCTCTTTTGTGATACCGGCTTTAAACTGTTCAAGAAGTTGATATCAACATATTATAGATAGTAGAGGGAGATAACCCCGCTCAGGAAAGTAATACCACCTTGAGTATTGGGAGACTAACTTTCCTTTCACTTAAATCATTAGGCTTGTGGTGATCTGAATAGCTTATGTATACTGTATATCATTCTATAGATTTTGTTTACTATCTTTTGTTTCTTATTGTTGCAGGTCATGGTGATGTTTTGATAGTCCAATAAAGCCTTGAAGAGGTTTACAGTGTTCTCATTCTACCACAAAGCTATTCGGTGTGCAGTTGGGTTTGAGTACCTTATTAGATTGATATCCAGTATTCGAAAAATGGATATAAAATGATAGTCATGTACGGTCGCGCTAATAAGTCATGTCCCAGTTGTCATTACGTTTGGCTTGCTCTGTGCTGTATTAATGTCTGTCAGATGTTAAATAGGGTGGGTAAGTGTAGGAACATGTTTGTATATTTCACTCGATATGGAGAAATGAAGCTTAGATATTGCTGATTCCAATTATTGATCAAAACATACTTAGTGCCGAGAGATCACTTATTAGCGCGATTATACTTACCCTTTAACTGTCTTGATGGTGTAATGGTTTGAGTGTTGAAGATCTGTATGTGTTAACCAAGTTTCGAATCCCGGGTAGATCATAAATTA
>CM064561.1:5654500-5874500 GCA_032716605.1 Paralithodes platypus
CCACCCTCTATATATACCCTTCCTGTTTACCTTTTATATTCCTTCCTTACTTGATAATGCTGGTTGTCCAGTGAAACGCGTCGTATATCCTGTATCATCATGTACATTTATGTAACCCTGTACCACCATGAATTTTGCTCATCTCCTTCATCTACTTCCTGCCACCCAGCGAAAACTCATCAGAGACCTGGAAACTTTGAATAATAAAATTTCCAACGCAGAAATTGCCATTTCTTTCAACCTCGTATGTATTAAAGAAAATATATATATATATATATATATATATATATAGAATCGACACCTAAATGACACGAAAGGTCTTAATATTGACAAAGAAATGGGGCGTAAAGTCTTGAAATCGCCAAACTAACGGGCTGAACGTCATACAATCTGAAAACTAATGGGGCTAAACATGAAGGAAAAGGGGGTCTAGAAAAACGACCCATCTCCCCTTAAAATTATGAACCATAGACATTGGTGGATATACAGACAAAACATTATGAACCATAGACATTGGTGGATATACAGACAAAACATTATGAACCATAGACATTGGTGGATATACAGACAAAACATTATGAACCATAGACATTGGTGGATATACAGACAGAACATTATGAACCATAGACATTGGTGGATATACAGACAAAACATTATGAACCATAGACATTGGTGGATATACAGACAAAACATTATGAACCATAGACATTGGTGGATATACAGACAAAACATTATGAACCATAGACATTGGTGGATATACAGACAAAACATTATGAACCATAGACATTGGTGGATATACAGACAAAACATTATGAACCATAGACATTGGTGGATATACAGACAAAACATTATGAACCATAGACATTGGTGGATATACAGACAAAACATTATGAACCATAGACATTGGTGGATATACAGACAAAACATTATGAACCATAGACATTGGTGGATATACAGACAAAACATTATGAACCATAGACATTGGTGGATATACAGACAAAACATTATGAACCATAGACATTGGTGGATATACAGACAAAACATTATGAACCATAGACATTGGTGGATATACAGACAAAACATTATGAACCATAGATATTGGTGGATATACAGACAAAACATTTAAGGGGGCACTAATCGCTTTTTATGGACCTCCTTCTCCCTCGTGCTTAGCATATTAGTAATGATATTTTAAGACGTTCCTTCCATTAGTTTGTCGTTTTTAATACCTTTCGCCCCATTTCGTTGTCAATTTCA
This sequence comes from Paralithodes platypus, assembly GCA_032716605.1. NCBI lineage: Eukaryota > Metazoa > Arthropoda > Malacostraca > Decapoda > Lithodidae > Paralithodes > Paralithodes platypus. Next base: position 5,655,758 of record CM064561.1, read on the forward strand.
AGACCTTTCGTGCCATTTAGGTGTCGATTTTATTCCTGGCGAGGGATAACGAGCCTGTAATATTATGAGAAACCAGCCTTCGGCCGGGACATTTTTCTATCGAAAAATGTAAAATTTATCTTGAAATATCTAGGGGGTGTTTTTTAAAGCTTGAAGGAGGTATAGCTAGTACACTAAAAAAATATATATAAAATATATACATATATAGACCAAAAACTAAACAGTACCCCCTTAACCCCTTCTGTACTGGTGATACCCTTGTCATTATATTCTGGCAGCCATTATTTGACTGTTTTAACCCTTCCAGCCCGGGTGTCATTTTAAAAGGACACCGCGAAAGAAGGGCAGCAGCCCGGGTGTCTTGTTAAAAGGCATGTGCTTGAAAGCGTGCTTCAAAATTTGCGGGGCCAAATTTAACTTTGCAGGGGCGATCGCAGCGCCACCAAGCCTCAACTATTACCGTTATCAGATCCTACGTGGCCGCCATAGCGAGTTATACAGGAAAAATGAATTCCGACGCATCCGATTCGGTGCAACCTCCCGCGCGCCCCACTGCTACCCCACTCGCAACTTCGACGCCTGTAGCAACCGAGAAGAAAGCTCAACGAAAGAAAGTGAAGCGTTTGTTGAGTGATAGTGCTATACAGCGAGAACTTTTTGATATTGAAGAGAGCAGTGGCGAAAGCTTGGTGGACAAAGAACAATTTATAAGTGCAAGCGAAGATGACGATTTTGTTGGCTTTGGAGACGACGATAATGTGGATTTATTTGAGGGGGGAGACAGTAGTGATGATCCTGATGTGGAAGTGTTTCAGGAAGGTGCTATTGAACTTCCAAGTGTGCTAGAACCTAGGCCTACCCCCTCGCCATCTTTGCTAGGTCAGCCTAGGCCTAGGCCTAGGCCTAGCCCTAGCCCTAGCCCAGGACCTTCCCCTTTGCCTGCCCGTACGCCCTTGAAAGTGGGCAAATCTTTTTATAAACAATCGCTTGTGAAAAGTGCAGCTAAAAAAGCACGCAGGGCTGCCGCAGAAATGGCTAGGGAAGCTGAAGAGAGTGATAGTGATGCCGACCCTGGTTCCGCATTCCTTTGTCCCGACGCCTTGACCCGGGACGCCGCGTGGGTCACCCACAGCCCTCGGCTTCATCTCTCCTTCACGATGAGCAAAGGGCCTCTTCAATTGGTTTTAGTAGTGTGCACAGCCCTCAACACACCGCAGAGTATTATTTGATGCGGAGAAGCCTTCGGCTCGCCTCAAAAGGAGCCCAACTCCCGAGGCCGAGGCTCCCATTGTTGAACCTCCCGCTGCCTCCCGCGCCCCACGCCGCCGACGCCTGGTCACTTCTTCACCCGAATTGTCTCCTAAAGAGGATGCTGACGACCCCAACATTGCCCCAGATGACCTGACGTCGCCTGAGGAGGAACAGGAAGAGGAACAGGAACAGGAGGAGGAAGAGGAAGTCCCGACAAGACGAGTGAGAGGGCGAGGTCGTGGACGTGGTCAGTCTGCCGACGCCGCTGCCCCTGGGCGTGAGCGTGGGCGTGCAGGGCGTCCGCGTGGCCAAGGCGTCCAGGGCGTGTGCCTGCTGCACCTGCACGTCCTCGAGCGTCAGCATCCGACCTGTTTGTGTGGACAGATGGGGCTGATATTGAGCCAGATTGTCCTGCCTTTGACAAGGTACAGATGGGTTCCAGGGTGTCACCAACATTTCCCTGTGGCCCAGATACTACCCCCAGTGAACTTTTCTGTGGCTTCTATGACAATGAAGTCATGGAATACCTCATCGAGGAGATAAACAACCATCATGAGATCTGTGCCAACTTTCTTGGGAGGAAGACCAGTGCCAAGATGGTGGCATGGAGAGCTGTCACTTCGGCAGAACTATATGTGTTCTTGGCACTCACAATGCTGATGACACATATCAGGAAGCACACTCTGGCAGACTACTGAATCACTGGGACAGGTATTTCGACATCCTCTCCTATCTCCACCTGACAAACAACATGGCAGTCCACCTTCCCGACACATTATGGAAGATCAGGAAGCTGTATGACATGATACGTCATCGGTTCACCACCTACCTGATTCCTTTCCAGAAGATGTGCCTCGACGAGTCTCTGGTCCTGTTCCGTGGTAGGCTGCACTTCCGACAGTATATCCCGTCCAAGAGACACCGCTTCGGCAACAAGCTCTTCGTCCTCTGCGACTGTTTGACGGGGTATGTGCTGGACTTTGTGGTGTACAGCGGCAAGGGTGGAGAAATTGTGACTGACCCCCTCATTGGTTTTGGTGGCGCTGTAGTGAAGAAGATGATGGAGAGGCACTTCAATCAAAACCACATCCTCTACACAGATAATTACTACACGTCGCCTATCCTCACCATGTACCTCGATGACCGCAAGACCGGAACTGTCGGCACAGTCAAGGGCAAGAGAAAGGGCATGCCAGGCTACCCCACCAAGACGAAGAAGACGGACATCTTCCACAAAAAGAGTGGCCCCATCCTCTCCATCCACTGGCATGACCAGCGGAAGGTCAACCTCCTCAGCACATGCCACAAGGCCGAGATGGTCGCCACAGGGAAAGTGGACCGAAAAACCAAGAACCCCGTCCGGAAACCAGCTGCTGTCCTGGATTAATAATAATAATAATAATAATAGTTCTTAAAGCTAGCTAAGGATAGCTCAATAAGGCCGATTAGGCATATTTCCATTGGGGTCCTGTACTACTACCCCATCCCTTTGCTCATGAGGGATGGTAACGACTCAGTGCTTGTGAAAAATCTTTAATGCGCCGAGCGTGGGCGCGAACCCGGGCCTTCTGGGTGGAAGTCCGAGACGCTAGTCACTACACCAAGCGAGCCGCTTGGTGCGCCTCAACATGCGCCTCGTTGACAAGTCTGACATGCAGATGGGCTTCATCGACTGCCTGCGAACATCTTGCAGGTGGTACAAGAAGTTTATCCTGCATACGGTAGATATGTCGGTCTTCAATGCCCACAACATCTACCGTCTGAGGACTCCAGGAGCCAAGAAGTACAAGTGCCTGCGGAAGTTCCACAAGCAGGTGCTACTTGAGCTCCTGGCTAAACATGCAGGTACACCAGGGAGGCCACTACAAGGACCAGGCCAGCCGGACAGAATGGGGTGTGCTGATTTTTTCAGGAAGCACCAGCTCAACGCCCTTCCTTTCAAAGCACCAGGTAGTAAGAGCAGAATCCAGAAGAGGTGCCATGTGTGCATCCCCACAACAAGAAGACCCCGCAAAGCCACAAAAACCACTTGGGAAGGCCTCGAGTGTCAAGTTGGAGTGTGTGCTGGCACCTGCTTCAACGACTTCCACACTCTAACAAACTTTTGAAGTGGAAGTGACGACAGTGAAAGTGACACCCAAATGTAAGCTAAGAATAATAATATAACTAAGTATAAGTGAAAAGGACACACATAAGTAATAATAAGTGCCTTCAATAACAATATGAACAAGTGAAAGTGACACTAAAATATATATTTCTAACAATAAATAAGTGAAAATGACACTATCAATAAGCCTAGTCCGGTGAAAGTGACAGTATAATAATAATAAAACTGAGTATAAGTGAAAGAGACACACAAGTAATAATAATTGCCTTCATAACAATATGAACAAGTGACAGTGACACTATATATATTATTAGCTTACCTAACAATACATAAAAGTGAAAATGACACTACCAATTATGAAAGTCCAGTGAAAGTGACACTATAATCATAATAATAATAAAACTAAGTAATAAGTGACAGAGACACAAAGAACTTCATGTAAATAACTTTATTGAGTGAAAATAACATAATAACTATAATAAATGGCATAATAAACAATAAAACACTATCAAATCGCTTCCCGGCATAATTGCGGGTGGAGCGACGAGTGCAACTGGGCGTCGTAGCCGGGGCCGCGGTTGAGTGTTCGAACGCGCCGAGGTAAATACGCGACAAACGTTACCTCCACTTCCATCACTATCACTCCGGAACCAGTTGAGCTAGAGAGCTCTACTTAACGCCATTCTACGCAGCAAGGTAAGGCGCCCATTTCTATATATGTTTGATTAATGTAGGTAATATATTAAGCGAGATTAGCCTTAGTTTACTTTTGTTGATTTTCGGCCAGATCGCCCGGATACGAGATACGTCCTTTGGAGAGGCAGCCCGGGCCCCGAGGGTTAACCAGCTTTGGAAGGACGTCTACCAGTTAAAAGATGACAGACTATGTCCTTGTCATTATATTCTGGCAGCTATTATTTGACAGTTTTATTCAGCTTAGGAAGGACGTCTACCCGTTAAAAGATGACAGACTTTTTCAATTATCCCTTTTAGCTACCATATATCCTTCCTAAGCTTCATACAATTGTCTAAATGCAGCTGAAATGAAGACAAAAAAAAAACGTCGCCGGTACTGTAAGGGTTAAACTTATATTCACAACATTAAGAACCTCGCTGTTCTTCTCTTTCTCTACCTCTCTCTCTCTTTGGCTTGTATCCATTCGGCCCCATTCAGCCTACTATTTTAAGATGTTTACCAACATCCAGGTGTCAATATTTTCCTGGCGAGCGGTAGCGAGCCAGCATATGTACAGTATATATATTTTTTTAAAGCAAGTTAAATTTTTAAATTTTTTAAAGAAAAATGTCTCCGGCGAAGTCAGATTTGTCCATACAATGCTGGCTCGCTATCGCTCGCCAGGAAGATATCGACACCAGAATGGGGATAAACGTCTTAAAACAGTTGGCTGAATGGGGCCGAATGGATATAAGCCAGGGAAAGAGAGAAAAGGAGAGAAAGCAAAAAGAGCCGGTGACACCCCTTAAAGTTCTAAGGACAATTTTGGGCAATGTGTAAAAACGCCAGTAATTAATTGTTGAGAAGAAGAATATTTAGCGGGAGACAGGCCGTTTTTCTGGTCCCCCTTCTTCCTCGTGTTCAGCCCCATTTGTTTTCAGATTTTATGACGTTCGGCCCATTAGTTTGACGATTTTAATACCTTTCACCCCATTTCATTGTCAATTTTAAGGCCTTTCGTGCCATTCAGGTGTTGAGTTTTTCCTGGCGAGCCTGAAATTTTAAGAGGAAGGGGCCTTCGGCCGGTACATTTTTCTACCGAAAAAATGCACAAATTTATCTTGAATGGGGGTCTAGAGGGTATTTCTAAGCTTGATGGAGGTCTAGCAAGGAAACTACGAAATATAGGAAGACATTAATTAATAGACCAAAAAAAAAAAAAAAAAAAAAAGGCCAGTCTCCCCTTAATTAAGTCTTTATTACCCTTATTGGAAAGTTAAATATTACATTATTATTCCTTCCTGTACGGGCGCCGTCGTTTTAAGGGGAGACTGGCCGTTTGTTTGGGCTATTAATTAATTTATTCATATATTTTTTATAGTTTCCTCCCTAGACCTCCATCAAACTTAGAAAAACACCCCTAGACCACCCTTCAAGATAAATGTGTACGTTTTTCGGTAGAAAAGTGTCCCGGCCAAAGGGCGGTTCCTCTTAAAATTGCAGGCTCGCTATCGCTCTCCAGGAAATAAAAGACACCTAAATGGCACGAAAGGTCTTAAAATTGACAAAGAAATGGGGCGAAAAGTGTTAAAATTGCCAAACTAATGGGCCGATCGTCTTATAGTCTCAAAACTAGTGGGGCTAAACATTAGGGAAAAGGGGCTCCAGAAAAGTGGTCTGCCTCCCTTTAACTTTATGCTGGCTATTATTAGATGACTGTATTCAGCTTAAAAAGGGCCTCCAGCAATTAACAGGCTTCCAACTATCTCACTTAGCACTTTTTACTACCACAGATCCTTCTTAACCCTTCTTTGGTGGCGCCCGGCTATTGTCGAGTGAAATAAATGTGGCCTATGTGGCGGGTCCCGGCTATTGTCGAGTGAAATAAATGTGGCCTATTTGGCGGGTCCCGGCTATTGTCGAGTGAAATAAATGCGGCCTATGTGGCGGGTCCCGGCTATTGTCGAGTGAAATTTTGAGCACGTAATGTGCTGGGAGGAGCGTAGGTTACCTCATGACCGCTCGCCACGGTGGCCGTGGAGCTACTGAGCTGTACTCCTTTGTACTCCACCCTCTCTCACTCGTTTCACACGTAATAATGTAAGAAAATTACGGTATTTTACCGATTTTGCCCTTCGGTTGCACGATCGTTGCAAGACAACTAGCCATCGTAGAAGGATGGTTCTGGTGTCATTGGAAAACTGAATTAACGCCCTTTCAGGGATACATACTTGTATTACGCTCTGGCTCTTGTTTATGCATGAAAATGAGCACGGAAACAAGCTCGTTTACGGTAAAACCCCCGCTGGGCGGCACATCAAATATACTCCACCACCCGCTCTTAAGGTGTTAAACTGCACACAATTGACTAAATATAGCAGGAATTAAACATATACGACGTCGCTGGTAAAAATGGATATTAATCATGATCGTGTACTCAACCTTTAACTGTGTTGGTGGTGTAATGGTTTAGGTGCTTATGTTCTGGGTGTGGTGTCCCGAGTACGAATCCCGGGAGGACCATATATGCTTTCATTAGTTTATTCAAGTACATTGGGGTTTGTAATGGATGATTAATGTTAAGAACGGGGTGTTCCTTAATTGTATGTGTAACAAACTTATAGAATTTAAGAATATTGGGTGTCCAAGAAATGAGAAAAGATGCAGATGTTGTAAGTGGAGAAAAATCAATGGTTGTGTGAGAGTGAAATGTTACATAATTATAGAGTTATAATTATAGATAATTATTATAATATCATATTATATATATACCGGTATATATTATATATATACCGGTATATATTTATATAATAATATAATATAATATTATCATAATTATAGAGTTAAGGAGAGATGGGCCGTTTGTTTCGTCTATTAATTCACTTATTCCTATATTTCTTAGGTTCCTCGCTAGACCTCCATCAAGCTTAGAAAAACACCCCCTAGACCCCCCTTCAAGATAAATTTGTAAATTTTTAGATAGAAAAATGTCCCGGCCGAAGGCCGTTACCCGGTTAAAATTACAGGCTCGCTATCGCTCGCCAGGAAAAAATCAACACCTACAGTAAATGACACGAAGGTATTAAAATTGACGACGAAATGGGGCAAAAGCTGTTAAAAAGGTAAAACTAATGGGCCGAACGTCTTAAAATGTCAAAACAAATGGGGCTAAACACGCGGGAGAAAGTGGTCCAGAAAACCGGCCCATCTCCCCTTAATAGTGCGACCAAGAAATGAGAAAAGACGAAAACTGCAGTTGTTGAGAGTAGAGAAAAATCAATGGTTAAGAGAGAGAGAGAGAGAGAGAGAGAGAGAGAGAGAGAGAGAGAGAGAGAGAGAGAGAGAGAGAGAGAGAGGAAGAGATAGAGAGATAGATAGAGGGAGAGTGAGAGAGAGATAATATTTACGTAGATTATATAGATACACTGGCCACACTGACCTTACGATCCAAACGAGGTGGTAAGGACTTAATTCTAGTAGAGATGGCATACCCGATAGAAAAGGAAAGTTGAAGGAAAGGATAGAAAGGAAGGGAGATAGAGAGAAAAAAACAGAAAGAAAAAAAGAAACAACGAGAGAGAGAGAGAGAGAGGGTGAGCGAGTGACTAAAAATAAAATGTTAGAGGTACGAAAAATATAGAAGAAAAAAGTAGGTGATAAAACTGTGTGTGTGTGGTTATGTGTGTGTGTTATGTGAGTGTTTGTTTTTTTTCTTTTGTTTTTCTTTTTTAAGAGACAATGAACGGAGGAAGGAAAAACACAGATAAAACAAAAAGGTCCATGTGCCTAAAGGCATCCTCCATTCATAAAATGTTTGTAACAACTGGATTTAAACATTTGTAGATTGTAAGTTTGTGGAAAGCAATTCGAGGGAAGTGAATTCCAAAGAGTAGTAGCTCTGGGGATAAATTAATTCTGATATGCAGAAGTTCTGCATTGTGGAGGAGAAAGTGTAAATTCATGGGCGCTCTTAGCTGCCCTAGTTCTACGGGGAAAGATGTGGAGAGGCGGCACAATTGAAGCAAGTTCCTCGGAACAATTGCTGTGAAAATATCTGGTGAATAATGCAAGGGATGCAACGTTTCTTCGTATGGATAATGTAGGAAGGTCCTGTGTGATTGCAGGGTTATTGATTAATTTAATAGCTTTATTTTGAATTTTGTCCAACTGCCTCAATGCAACCACTCCACTTCCACCCCACAGAGGTGAACAGTAATCCATCTGAGAACGCACATGACTTTTATATATTACGGCCAATTGCTCGTCAGTGAAGAATTCTCGAACTCTGTACAGGAGTCCCAGTTTTTTAGAGGCATTCTTAGCAATGCTTCTAACATAATGTGTCCAGCTCAAGTTAGTAGTTAATGTTACACCGAGAATGTCAATACTAGGGGAAGTGGGAATATTTACATCATTAAAAAATACAAGGGAGTCAGTGAGATTCTGTCGGTTAGAAAATTGAATGCACTTGGTTTTCTGTGCATTAAAGGAAACTAGATTCTTTTGTCCCCATCCATTAATTCTAGAAAGGTCCTGGTTCAGAGAAATTTTAGTGTTTATTTTTGAATTTGTAAGATCGGGTTGGGTGAAAGAATTGGTAAATGTGAAGGAACTGTGGAGTGTTGAGTCATCTGCGTAGGAATGTATTGGATTATGAGTGGTAGATATGAGATCATTGATATGAATGAGGAACAGAATTGGGGCCAAAACTGATCCCTGGGGAACACCAGCATTTATTGAGTGAAATTGAGAATAAAGGCCATCTACCATTACACATATTTTTCTGTTATGAAGATAAGAAGAAATTAGTGGAACTAATGATGCAAGGCCGTAGTGTGACATCTTCGACAATAAGGATTGATTATTGTATGTGTTTCACCACGTTGGTCTGTAGCTTGGTTGATTTGATGCGTAAGAAGGCAAAGCATGTCTGCAGTTGATGTGTGTGTGGGGGGAGGGGGGATGTGTGGGTGTCTGTATGTGTGTGTGCGTGTGTGCGTGTGTTTGTTTATAAAGAAGGGTGCTATTGATTGAACTCACAAATATAGGTTACTTATACTTTGTAAATGAAGTATGTCAACCATATAATATAATCCCAGTAACGCAGTGAGTGTCTTCATGCACTGCATGTAGGGTTACAAACACCCCTTCATGCACTGCATGTAGGGTTACAAACACCCCTTCATGCACTGCATGTAGGGTTACAAACACCCCTTCATGCACTGCATGTAGGGTTACAAACACCCCTTCTCCTCTCTCTACACTCTTCAGCAAAATAGGAAAAGTAGAAAGTAGCTGCGAGGTGCCGTTGTAAAGCCTTATCTCTCAATACCTTAACCAGACCTGACCTGACCTGCATAATTATGAAAGGTTTTACTATTATTCAAGTCAACAGTAAGGTGTGTGTGTGTGTGGGTGTGAGTGTTAGACATAATTCCTATATAATGGTTCCCTAAGGAGCCTCACCTGCCATTTGTCTGGACCACCCAGCCCATCCTGTGATATACGATAATTACCCTTTACACACACACACACACACACACACACACACACACACACACACACACACACACACACACACACATGCCATTTTCCTCATTATAAAGACATTTTGTGTCATTCAAGTGTCTATTTTTCATGGCGAGCGACAGCGAGCCTGTAATTTAAGAGGAACCGGCCTTCGGGCGGGAAATTTTTCTATCGAAAAATGTACAAATTTATCTTGAATGAGGGTCTTGGGGGAGTGTTATTTTTAAGGTTGATGGAGGTCGAGGGAGGAAACTAATAAAAAGATACATGAATGAACCAATAAATACTTCCATCCCCCCTTAACTCACCTCACACCCAAGTATCTCATAACACTGCCTTAGGTTATTTACGGAACCACCAGGTTTATGCTGTTGCGGTGTGTGACGAGGGTGCTATTTTAACCCCTTCATTACCGGTCACGTCCTTCTAACTTTATACTGGCTACAATTAGACAATTTTATTCAGCTTAAAATGGGCCTCAAGCAATTAACAAGTTTCGAACTCTATTAGTTAACCCTTTTAACTACCACAGAATCTTCTTAAACTGCACAACATCGTCTAAATATAGCTAGAATGAAATGTATTAGACGTCGCCGGTATAGAAGGGGTAAAGGTGGAATTAAGATTCTAATGTGCTTCTTTTCCCTGGTTTCAAATGTAAATGGCTTCACTATTTCTTCACTTCCATTGCACTTCGCCTTGTTTTCCCTTAACATATTTATTCACTTGCGTGTGGATTTCGAAGAATAGACAAAGTAAGAAGTATTAAGATAAGGGAGGCATGTTGAGTTAAAATATCGGTAGAGCTAAAGGTTGAAAAAAGTGTTATCAGATGGTATGGCCAGGTCACATGACAAGAATGCCTGAAGAAAGAATAGTTAAAATGATCTATGTCAGTGAAGTGGAAGGAAGAAGAAGGCGTGGAAAGCCGAGAAGAAGATGGTATAATATGGTGTCAGAATGTGTGTCCAAGCGTGAAAAGGGAATGGTTGAAGCAAAATAATTACCAATTGACAGGAATGAATGGAGGAAGTTTGTTAGAGAGAGTACATGAAGGTCTCTGGACCTTTTAAGTTACAAACCTTGACAGTTTTCATCCCAAACGTTGATTTGAAGAGACCTTTTCCGGAATTATAACATCTGAGGTGAAGACATTGACATCGAAGGCTGATGATTGATTGGTGCTTCTGAATGTTTGTGTGATTGTTTTTTGTGGGCGAACTGTTATATGTGTTCTTCTGTCACCTCCTTTACCTTTCTCGTGTCTCTTGCTGATCCTCCCTACCCCTTGTGGGAGTAAGGGCTGGCTACTTACCAGGTTTACTTACCAGGTAGGGCCACGCACTGTCCACGGAGCAGCTGTGTTCAGTGGGGGGCCCAAGACATGAATACGGGCACTCTAACTAGATGTACGATTAGTAGCAGTTACTGGGTGTCCGGCAGAGATAGTTAGTTTATTTTGTGCCCTCATTGGAGACTAGCTTTTTAGTTGTGTTAGTTTGTTTGAGATGGTAGTTTAGGTGTTTGAGATGTGTGTTCTAAGTGTTTTAGTGATATTCGTGGAGGGAGTCGTGTATTTCTGCTTGAAGGCGTTGCTTGAAGAGTCTGAGATTTGGTGCAGTAACGGTGTCCTTTGAAAGTGAGTTCCATTTCTTGACGACTCTGTGGGAGAAAAATCTTCTTCTGGCTTCTGAGGAGCAGTGCTGTACTTGGATTTTGTAACTGTGGCCTCTGGTGCCAGTCCTAGGGGCCATGGTGAAGAGGTTGGTGGGGTTGATGGGTGAGAGGCCATGGAATATCTTGTAGCAGTAGCTTTGGTCGTACCTGATCAGTCTGCCCCTGACTGAGTGGAGTTTAAATCTTTGTAGGCGCTCGTTGTATGGGTAGTCGCTAAGGCCGAAGATCTGCTTCATCCATCTTCTCTGGACAGACTCTGTGAGTCTGCTGTCGGTCAGGTAGTCTTGGTTCCAGAGTGGGGACGCAAAGTCGAGGATGGGTCTTAGGTCGACCTTTAGGAGGGATAACATGAATTGGGGGGAGCGGTTTACAGTACTCTTGAGCAGATTTTGGGCGACTCCTCCCGTTTTGTTTACCGCCTGGCGGATGTGCTGGTGAAATTTGAGGGTTGTTGGGACGAATACCCCAAGGTCCTTCTGCAGGTTTGATGGCTGGATGGGCAAGTTTTGGAGGAAGTAGATGGGTTGGGTAGGCTGGTTCGTTTTGTGGCGGGAGAAGAGCATGTGAGCACATTTTTCAGTGGCAAACCTTAGACCCCACGAGGAGGCAATTTCATGCAGCCGGTCGATGTTTTCTTGAAGGGTTGCCATACCACCGTGGGCTTGGCATGAGGATGATGGGCAGCTGAGGTATATTTTCAGGTCATCTGCAAATATGAAGTATTTGCAGCATAGTAGTGATCCTATGTGGTTTATGAAGATGAGGAACAGCAGTGGGCCTAGGACCGAGTCTTGGGGGACCCCGCTGAGTACTGGTCTTGCTGAGCTTGTTTTTCCGTTGATGCGCACCTTCATTTTTCGGTCGAGCAGGAAGCTCTTAATCCAGCTAAGGAGGTTCCCCGATATTCCTATGTCTCTCAGTTTGTTTAGCAGGGCTTGGTGGTGGGCTTTATCAAACGCTTTCTGGAAATCGAACAGGATGAGGTCTACTGTTTCACCTTTGTAATACTGTGCGGTGATGTAGTTGTATGTCAGTAGTAGTTGGTCGACCACGGATCTGGAAGGCCTGAAGCCAAACTGGTTGTTGTCGAACAGGAGATGGTCATCCAGAAAGCTGTAGAGAGATTTAGTGATCAGTCGTTCCATGGTCTTGCATACAACTGAGGCTAGGCTTATGGGGCGGTAGTTTAGCGGGTTTGATTTACTTCCTTTCTTGAAGATAGGCGAGACGTGGGACTCCTTCCAGGTTGGTGGGACTGTCCCGGTGGCTAGGGAGAGGGTGAAGAGTGCAGTGAGGGGGACGGCAAGTTCTGCAGCGCATTCCTTCAGGAGGCGGGGATGGATGAGGTCAGGCCCCATGGTGCTGTCGGGTTTTAGGGACTTTAGGAGGTTCAGTACTTCGGAGTGCCTAATGGGGACTGTCGGGAAGGGGGCGGCTCCTATCTGGTGGGGGAAGGGGTTTACTGGCTGGTTTATTTCGTACACAGTCCTGGAGCCAAGGGGTGTTTGCATGCATGAATGGGCCAGAAAATCACCCGCTTGATTTAGTTAGAGGGTCCACTGGGACACCTTTTTAGAGAGGGTAGACATCCCGAAACCCGGCAGTTATCGTGTTATTAGGGGTTTTCGCTGAATTTAATGAAATCAAAATAACTCCTTTTTTTACGTGTGACGGTTACATAAATTGCAATAACTCGGCAATGAAATGGTCTACAGAGCTCTTTCACCACTCAAAATAAAGCTTAAAGAATTATCTATTCAATGGATACAAACACAATAAGATTGGTCAATACCCAAGGTGACAAGAGGTCAAAGTATGACCTTTTCTGATGAGGAACTAAAATTTATGACTTTTCAAAATTAAATATTTGTGAAAAATAGGTAAATGGATTGAACGTTTAATGCTTTTATATTCTGGTTAGGTACACCATAGGCAAGTTTTTGAAATTAGTTAGAAAAGTTGATTACGTATTTTAACCCCTGTGTAGCAATCAATAAAAGGTATATATACCGTATCAACGTACTGAAGCATAACAGATATATGCCGTAATTTGTATTCTTTAGGATTGCAATAGGAATGCAAAAATGAGTTAATCCAGTATATTTTATGTTCTCTGTTCATATATTGTTCATTTAAAATTTTGGTAAAACTGAATTTAGTTTTTTTATTTTCAGTGAAGAATGTCTGGCTTACCAAAGAAAAGATTAAGGGCATCACAGTCACCATCCTCAAGTGGTTCTTGCGATCCCAAGAAATGCATAATCTGCCAAAAGTATGATGATAAATGTGAAACGACCAGCACAGAGAATGGCAGGGCACGTATCATTGAAGCAGCGGAAGTGAGAAAGGACGTAGTTTTTGAAAGACTGAAGCAAGTGGACAAAGGCAAATTCTTATACCATGTTACTAACAAATGTTATAAACAGTATACCCTCAAGAAAACACTGGATAAACTCAAGCAGTTAACCGAAGTCTCCACGGATATTGCTGCTTATTCCCCAGAGGATAGCTCATCCTCTAAAAGGAGTAGACGGTCTATGGTGGATTCTCGAGACCCCGCATCTCTGCCAGCTAATATTAACAAGTTTTTAACCCTTCCTACCCGGGCAGCCTTTCTTAAGGACGGACGCTGTATCCGGGCGATTTGGCTGAAAACACAACAAAAGTAAACTAAGGCTAATCTCGCTTAATATACTACCTACATTAATCAAACATATGTCAAAATGTGCGCCGTACCTTGCCGCGTAGAATGGCGTTGAGTAGAGCTTTCTAGATTAACTAGTTCCAGAGTGATGGTGATGGAAGTGGAGGTAACTTTTGCTGCGTATTTACCTCGCCGCGTCCGAACGCTCAACCGCGGCCCAGGCTACGACGAATGTTTTGACTCGTCGCTCTACCTTGAATTATGGTGGGAAACGATTTTTTAGTGTTTTATTGTTTATTATGCCATATATTATTGTTATTATGATATTTTCACTCAATAAAGTTATTTTTCTGAAGTAATTTGTGTCTCTGTCACTTATACTTAGTTTTATAGTCATTATTATAGTAGTTATGATTATTTATACTGGACTATGGTAATTGATAGTGTCATTTTCACTTCTTTATTGTTAGGAATATATATTTTAGTGTCCCTTTCACTTGTTCATATTGTTCTGAAGGCACTTATTATTATTTATGTGTGTCTCTTTCACTTAGACTTAGTTTTATAGTCATTGTTATAGTAGTTATGATTTTTTATACTGGACTATGGTAATTGATAGTGTCATTTTCACTTCTTTATTGTTAGGAATATATATTTTAGTGTCACTTTCACTTGTTCATATTGTTCTGAAGGCACTTATTATTACTTATGTGTCTCTTTCACTTATACTTAGTTATATTATTATTATTATTATTGAGTGTCACTATCACTGTCACTTACACTTCAATAGTTTGCCATAGTGTGGAAATAATTGAAGCAGGTGCCAGCACACAGTCCCACCTCACACTCGAGGCATTGCCAAGTGGTTTTTGTGGGTTTTCTTGGTCGTCGAGTTGTGCGGGTGAACACATAGCACCTCTTCTGCATTCTTATTCTGCTGTTAGGACCCTGGAAAGGAAGGGTGACGAGCTGGTGCTTTCTCAAAAAGTTGGCACACCCTATTCTGTCCATCATGCCTGGTCCTTGTAGTGGCCTCCCTGGTGTACCCGCATGTTTTACCAGGAGCTCATGTATCAGCTGTTCTTGGTAGGTCCGCAGGCTCTTGTACTTGATGACTGGACTCCTCAAACGGTAGATGTTGTACGCATTGAGGACAGACATATCTACTGTATGCAGGACAAACTTCTTGTACCACCTGCAAGATGTTCGCAGGCAGTCTATGAAGCCCATCTGCATGTCGGACTTGTCGACGAGGCGCATGTTCAGGTTATAGTCCAGAAAAGCAGCTGGTTTTGTGACAGGGTTCTTCGTTTTTCGGTCCACCTTCCCTGTGGGGACCATCTCTGCTTTGTGGCATGTGGTGAGGAGGTTGACCTTGCGCTGGTCATGCCAGTGGATGGAGAGGATGGGGCCACTCTTCTTATGGAAGATGTCCGTCTTCTTAGTTTTGGTTGGGTAGGCTGGCATACCCTTCCTCTTCCCCTTCACTGTGCCGACAGTTCCGGTCTTGCGGTCATGGAGGTGCTTGGCGAGGATAGGCGACATGTAATAATTGTCGGTATAGAGGACGTGGTTGTCATGAAAGTACCTCTCCATCATCGTCTTTACCACAGCACCGCCAAAACCAATGAGGGGATCAATCTGGACTTCACCACCCTTGCCGCTGTAGACTATAAAGTCGAGCACATATCCCATCTTGCAGTCGCAGAGGACGAAGAGCTTGATGCTGAAGCGGTGTCTCTTTGACGGGATATACTGTCGGAAGTGCAGCCTACCACGGAACAGCACCAGAGACTCGTCGATGCACAGCTTCTGAAATGGAATCAGGTAGGTGGAAAACCGATGACGTATCATGTCATACAGCTGCCTGATCTTCCAGAGTGTGTCGGGTTTGTGGACATGCATGTTATTTTTCAGGTGGAAATATGAGAGGATGTCGAAGTATCTATCCCTTGACATGAATTTGCCAAATGCTGGAGTTGTTGTGAGGTCACCAGCTATCCAGTAGTCGGCCAGAACGTGCTTCTTTATGTGTGTCATCAGCATTGTGAGTGCCAAGAACACATATAATTCTGCCACAGTGAGAGCTCTCCATGCCACCATCTTGGCACTGGTCTTCCTGCCAAGAAAGTTTGAACAGATAGCCTGGTGGTTATTTGTCTCTTTGACAAGGTATTCCATGACTTCATTGTCGTAGAAGCCACAGACAAGTTCACTGGGGGTGGCATTTGGGCCACAGGGATATGCTGCTGACACCCCAGAACCCTGTTGTACCTCGTCAAAGGCAGGAAAATCTGGCACAAAATCCGCCCCATCTGACCACACAAACATTTCAGCAGCTCGAGGACGAGGACGTGGAGTTGCAGCAGGCACACGCCCTGGATGCCCTGGCACATCCCCTTGGCCACGCGGATGCCCAGGCGGACGCCCTGCACAGCCACGCCCAGGCCCAGGCCCAGGGGCAGCGGCGTCGGCAGGCTGACCACGTCCACGACCTCGCCCTTTGACTCTTCTTGTCGGGACTCCCTCTTCGTCTTCCTCTTCCTCTTCCTCTTCGTTTTCCTCTTCCTCAGGCGACGTCAGGTCATCTGAGGCAATGTTGGGGTCGTCAGCATCCTCTTCAGGAGACAACTCTGGTGAAGAATAGACCGGGCGTCGGCGGCGTGGGGCTGCGGGAGATTGAGCAATGGGAGCCTCGGCCTCGGGAGTTGGGCTCCTTTTGCGGCTAGCCGTGGACTTTTCCGCAGGAAATAAGGACCTACGATGCGGGGCCTGTGGTGACACACTGTGGGAGGCCAATGGCGCACTTGTAGAGGCCCTTTGGTCATCCTGAGGGACAGATGAAGCTGAGGGCTGTGGGTGGCCCTCCCGGCGTCCCGGGTCAAGGCGTCGGGACAAAGGAATGCGGGTGGTTGCTAGGCCTGGGTCGGCGTCACTCTCACTATCTACGCCTTCCCTCACTTTTTCTGCCTCCCTGCGTGCTTTCTTGGCTGCACTTTTCATTAATGACTGTTTACAGAAGTATTTACCCCCTTTCAAGGGCGTGCGGGCAGGCAAAGGGGAATGTCCAGGCGTAGCGCTAGGGCTAGGCCTAGGCCTACCTTGAGCTACGAAACTAGGCGAAGGGGTTGGCTTTAGCACAATTGGTACTTCAATAGCACCTTCCTCCACCTCTTCCACATCCGGATCATCACTACTATCACCCCCCTCAAATAAATCAACATTGTCATCAGCACCAAATCCCACAAAATCATCAATTTCGCTCCCACTTCTACTCTGAATATAGAGGTTTTTGTCCACAGAGCTTTCACCACTGCTCAAATCCGGGTTGAAAAGTTCACGTTGTATTGCACTATCACTTAGCAAACGTTTCACTTTCCTTACTTTCTTTTTCTTCTCGGTTGGCAGAGGCGTAGATGTTGCAAGTGGGGTAGCACTGGGAGATTGCACAGTATCGGACGCGTCGGAATTAATTTTTTTGCTGTAGCTCTCAATGGCGGCAACGTAGGAACTGATAAGCGTGGTAGTTGAGGCTTGGTGGCGCTACGATCGCCCCCGCAAAGTAAAATTTGCCGGCGCGAAATTTAAAGCACGCTTTAAAGCAAATGCCTTACATAAGGCATACCGGGTTCCGGCCCATCAGCCGCCGGCCCATCAGCCGCGCTGTCCTTACCTAAGGCAGCCCGGGTAGGAAGGGTTAAGCTGCATAATATTGTCTAAATATAGCTAGAATATAATAACAACACACGCCGCTTGTACTGAAAGGGTTAATTATATTCTGGCTATCATTAGACAACTTTGTTCAGCTTAGGAAGGACCACTAGCCATCATAAGGGTTTCAAACTATCTCAATCAACTCTTTTGACTACCACATATTCTTCCTAAGCAGCATAATATTGTCTACATATAGCTAGCATATAATAGAACACGTCGCTGGTACAGTTGGCCAAATAAGTCGTGTCACCGCTGTCATTACGTTTTGCTTGCTGTGTGCTGTATCAATGTCTGTCAGATGTTGAATAGGGTGTGTAAAGATAGAAGCATGTTTGTATATCTCACTCGAAACAACTAATTAAACCTTAGATAGCGCTGATACCAATTATTGATCGAAATATACTTGGTCAATGTTTTATGTGCCATTTAGGTGTATTTTTTCCTGGCGAGCGATAGCGATCCTGTAATTAAAGCGGAAGCGGCCTTCGGCCGGGACATTTTTCTACCGAAAAATGAATAAGTTTATGTTGAAAGGGTGTCTAGGGAGTGTATTTTTTAGCTTTATGGAGGTCTAGGGAACAAACTAAAAACCTCCCCTTAACTTTATGTTAGGTACTATTAGACGATTTTATTCAGTGTAAAACGGGCTTCCAGCAATTAGCAGGCTTTGAACTATCTCATTTTACCCTTTTCACTGCCAGATCCTTCCTAAACTGCACAAAACCGTCTAAATATAGCTAAACCGTCTAAATATAGCTAAACCGTCTAAATATAGCTAAACCGTCTAAATATAGCTAAACCGTCTAAATATAGCTAAACCGTCTAAATATAGCTAAACCGTCTAAATATAGCTAAACCGTCTAAATATAGCTAAACCGTCTAAATATAGCTAAACCGTCTAAATATAGCTAAACCGTCTAAATATAGCTAAAACCGTCTAAATATAGCTAAACCGTCTAAATATAGCTAAACCGTCTAAATATAGATAAACCGTCTAAATATAGCTAAACCGTCTAAATATAGCTAAACCGTCTAAATATAGCTAAATATAATTGAAAGTACGTCGCCGGTACTGTAGGGGTTATCCCCTTCTCTAGCAGCGACGTCTTTTTAGTTTAAGTCTAGCTGTATTTAGACGACTTTTACGACTTTACGAAGGATCTGTGGTCGTAAAACGAGTTAAGTGAAATATTTCGAAGCCTGTTAATTACTGTAGGCCTTTTTAGACTGAGTAAAATAGCAGCCAGAATAAAGTTAAAAGACCGTCGCCGGTACAGAAGGGGTTAAGGAGAAAGCCTGTCAAGTTCTAGGTTAACTATAGTCTATTTTTTCAAGCTGATGGGTAAATTGAATCCTTTAGCATCTGATATCTTGATTCTTGATGGGAAAATATAATGTTGCTATGTCTCTGCATCATATTGCCAAGTTTTGACAATTAGCAAAATTTTTCGCTACAAAATCTTGGTAATAGCGTGGTACTCAGGATGGAGAGATAGCACTTTACCATCAGCTAGAACAATACAGAGTGTAGTGTATGACTGGATAACATTACTTGAAGGTAGGAAGAAGCTGTTATAAGAACAATATTTTGTAATAATATGATTTCGACTCTGACAGTTACGTAAATTAAGAATTAATAAATCCGGCTCTTTCATAGTTTAAACAGTTGAACACAATAAGGGTTAAAGTGTTAACCCGTAAACTATCATTAACCCCTTCTGTACCGGTGACTCCATTTTAACTGTATTTTGGCTACTATTAGACGATGTTATTCAGTTTAAAAAGAACCTCCAGCAATTAAGTCATTATACTATCTCCCTTAACCCTTTTTACTACCACAGATCCTCCTTAGACTGCACTAAATTGTCTAAATATAGCTAAGATACAATTAAAAAACGTCTCCGGTACAGAAGCGGTTAAACAACAAAGCAATACATTTGTGCATATAAATCATGGAGCAGGAGTACCGACAAATTTACAAATTTACCTTGAAATGGGGTCTAGGGAATGTTTTTTTAAGTTTGATGGAAGTCTAGCGAGAAAACTAAAAAATAAATACATATACAGTATATATATAGAAGACCAAAAACAAGAAAAACAAAAAAGCGCTACCCCCTTAACCACTGCCTAAGACACTACACCCGTAATTCAATCATGTGCAATATATTTATATGTAATATGTATATAATCTTGGAAAGGAACAGAACTGATGTGTCCAACTGTACATCAACAAGGAACAACAAGCAAAACATCTGGGCTTCCTATTCAAATACCAAAGTTATCCCAACATCGGTAGTAACGCCACCACCAAACATCTGGGCTTCCTATTCAAATACCAAAGTTATCCCAACATCGGTAGTAACGCCACCACCAAACATCTGGGCTTCCTATTCAAATACCAAAGTTATCCCAACATCGGTAGTAACGCCACCACCAAACATCTGGGCTTCCTATTCAAATACCAAAGTTATCCCAACATCGGTAGTAACGCCACCACCAAACATCTGGGCTTCCTATTCAAATACCAAAGTTATCCCAACATCGGTAGTAACGCCACCACCAAACATCTGGGCTTCCTATTCAAATACCAAAGTTATCCCAACATCGGTAGTAACGCCACCACCAAACATCTGGGCTTCCTATTCAAATACACAAGTTATCCCAACATCTGTAGTAACGCCACCACCAAACATCTGGGCTTCCTATTCAAATACCAAAGTTATCCCAACATCTGTAGTAACGCCACCACCAAACATCTGGGCTTCCTATTCAAATACCAAAGTTATCCCAACATCGGTAGTAACGCCACCACCAAACATCTGGGCTTCCTATTCAAATACCAAAGTTATCCCAACATCGGTAGTAACGCCACCACCAAACATCTGGGCTTCCTATTCAAATACCAAAGTTATCCCAACATCTGTAGTAACGCCACCACCAAACATCTGGGCTTCCTATTCAAATACCAAAGTTATCCCAACATCCGTATTAACGCCACCACCAAACATCTGGGCTTCCTATTCAAATACCAAAGTTATCCCAACATCTGTAGTAACGCCACCACCAAACATCTGGGCTTCCTATTCAAATACCAAAGTTATCCCAACATCGGTAGTAACGCCACCACCAAACATCTGGGCTTCCTATTCAAATACCAAAGTTATCCCAACATCGGTAGTAACGCCACCACCAAACATCTGGGCTTCCTATTCAAATACCAAAGTTATCCCAACATCTGTAGTAACGCCACCACCAAACATCTGGGCTTCCTATTCAAATACCAAAGTTATCCCAACATCTGTAGTAACGCCACCACCAAACATCTGGGCTTCCTATTCAAATACCAAAGTTATCCCAACATCTGTAGTAACGCCACCACCAAACATCTGGGCTTCCTATTCAAATACCAAAGTTATCCCAACATCTGTAGTAACGCCACCACAAAACATCTCGGCTTCCTATTCAAATACCAAAGTTATCCCAACATCGGTAGTAACGCCACCACCAAACATCTGGGCTTCCTATTCAAATACCAAAGTTATCCCAACATCTGTAGTAACGCCACCACCAAACATCTGGGCTTCCTATTCAAATACCAAAGTTATCCCAACATCTGTAGTAACGCCACCACCAAACATCTGGGCTTCCTATTCAAATACCAAAGTTATCCCAACATCTGTAGTAACGCCACCACCAAACATCTCGGCTTCCTATTCAAATACCAAAGTTATCCCAACATCGGTAGTAACGCCACCACCAAACATCTGGGCTTCCTATTCAAATACCAAAGTTATCCCAACATCTGTAGTAACGCCACCACCAAACATCTGGGCTTCCTATTCAAATACCAAAGTTATCCCAACATCTGTAGTAACGCCACCACCAAACATCTGGGCTTCCTATTCAAATGCCAAAGTTATCCCAACATCTGTAGTAACGCCACCACCAAACATCCTCATCAGTGACTTGCATTATTTATGGGCTGGAGAGTTTATGTTGTATGTGTTCCAGGATTATCACATTTATCTTTTTGATATTCGTTTAGTTTCCTCCCCAAACCTCCATCAAGCTGTAAAAACACACCCTAAGTCCACTTTCAAGACATATTTGTACATTTTTCGGTAGAAAAATGTCCCGGCCGAAGGCCAATTACTCTTAAAATTACAGGCTAGCTATCGCTCGCCAGGAACAAATCTACTACAAATTGGCACAAAAAGTCTTAATATTGAAAAAGTAATGGGGCAAAAAGTTTCAAAATCGCCAAACTAATGGGTCGAACGTCATATGCTCATAAACATCCTCATCAGTGACTTGCATTATTCATGGTGCATAATACCAAAACCTGCCGTTCACGCTTGACTGGGCTGGGAAGGGTCTAGTGTATCTAGTCCAGGATTATCACATTTATCCCTTTATTTTAGTTTTAGTTTCCTCACCAGACCTCCATCAAGCTGTAAAAACACACCCTAAGCCCCCCTTCAAGATAGATTTGTACGTTTTTCGGTAGAAAAATTTCCCGGCCAAAGGCCGGTTACTCTTAAATTAGAGGCTCGCTTTCGCTTGCCAGGAAAAAATCCACACCTAAATGACACGAAAAGTCTTAATATTGACCAAGAAATGGGTCAAAAAGTCTTAAACTCACCAAATGGGCCGAAAACCGACACACCATCCCCCCATAACACCACCACCACCAGACCTCCTCATCATCAGTGACTTGCATTATTCATGGTGCATAATTCCAAAACCTGCCATTCACGCTTGACTGGGATTTTTTTTTTTTTTTTTTTTTTTGAGTGAGAGAGACAAAGGCAGCACTGTCTGTAGCGAGTGCCTCCCTTAGAGTTGAAAAAGTGACAGGGCCAAAATCAAGGGACGTTCGAGCCAAAATGCCTGGGCATACGGAAGTTGAAGTTATTTAAGTCATAAGAAGAGGGAGAGTTCCAGAGCTCAGCAGTTGAATTAATATGCTCTCTCCACTAACCAACTCTACTCCTAAACTCGATTAATGAAATTAACAAACACATGTGGCAGTCCGGGGATTCGAACCTAGGATGCTCACACCGAAAATCAACACACTTATGCATTGCGCCACGAAGACAGTTACAGAATACTGCACAAGCCTACGATTTATTATGCAGTTTCGAATCCTGCATACCAATCTTAGCATGTACAATATCCCAATGGAAGAAAGACTGAGAATAGCGTTTCACTCTTGGATGGGAGAGTTGCACAGAGTAGGGGTGGGATTGTGTTGCAAGATGGGTACTACGTACCCTACATAGAGGAGGTGGTATACACTGGGAAAGCTCTGAGGAACACTGATTATTGTAGTAGCGATATAATAGCGAGAGAGATGCAACATTGCAACGAAGAGAAAGAGATTGCAGAGAGTTGATGAGTGGACGGGAGTTAATGATACAAAAGGCTTTCCTTTCTACTTTGTCTAGAAGTGCGGTGTGAGAGGATCCTCCCCACATGTGAATAATACTCAATACAAGGATGAACTGTGCCCCTGTACAGAGCCAGAAGCTGTGCAGGGGTGAAGAACCCCTTGAGGCGGTTGAGCACACCCAGCTTCTGGGAGGCTGCCTTAGCAAGACTGGTAATATGGGCCTTCCAAGTGAGAGCAGAAGAAAAGGAGACACCGAGAATATTGAGAGAAAATGAAGGGCTGATTTTTGTATTGTTGAAGACGTGTAAGGGATAGTCTGCTGGAAGTTCCAAACGGGTAGTAAGATGAAGAAATTGGGTTTTAGAAGCATTAAAGGCAACAAGGTTTTCTCTGCCCAAATTGGAAATAGTAGTTAGATCAGAAGATAAGTGTTGCCTGGCTTCAGTTTGTTTTTGAGGGATTGCTGGCTGGGAAGTTCAGGAAAACTAATTGAGTAGTGTAAGGTAGAGTCGTCTGCGTATGAATGGATGGGACTGGAGGTACAGTTGAGATCATTTATGAAAATTAGAAAGAGAATGGGAGATAGGACAGAGCCCTGAGGAACACCGGAATTGATAGGATGAGGAAGTGAGCAATGGCCGTCCACAACTGCAGCTATGGAACGGCCGGAAAGGAAATTAGAGACAAAGGCACAAATGGAGGGATAGAAACCGAAGGAGGGTAGTTTAGACATTAAAGATTTGTGTCAGACTCTATCGAAGGACTTCGATATGTCTAGTGCAATAGAAAAGGTCTCACCGAAGTTATGTTGTATCTATTCCAGGATATGCAGATTTAACAGTTATGTACACTCGAGGTTAATAAGTGTTGTCAGATATTTCACAAAGTTTCGGACATTGACTAATACTCTGAGGGATAAGCACTGTTCCCAGTAACTATAAAGATACCAATAACACTTTTTGAGCGATAAACACTGGAATCTATGACAATACTTAATACCCCCGATTGTACAATAATTTAGATACGATAAGCAATAACATATTTCATAGTTCCGATTACAAACATGGAACTGTTCTCTCAATAGCCTTTAATTAACTTGATGGTGCACTTTCTTAAAGGGCGTAGTGCTTGGTATTTGGTCTATATGTTTATTCATTAATTTATTTTTTAATTTCCTCGCTAGACCTCCATCAAGCTTAGAAAAACACCTAGAACCACTTTCAAGATAATTTGTACATTTTTTCGGTAGCAAAATGTCCCGGCCGAAAGCCGGGTCCTTCTAAAATTAGAGGCTCGCTTCGCTCGCCAGGAAAAAAATGAATACCTCAATGGCACGAAAGGTCTTGACATCGATAAAGAAATGGGACAAAAGGTAATAAAATCGACAAACTAACATAACGAAATTCTTAAAATCTCAAAACTAATATGCTAAACATGAGGGAGAAGGGTGTCCAGAAAAAGATGGTACAAAGGAGTACAAAGGATGTACTTGCCCCTTTAAACGGATTACCTTTGATGACATTGATAGGTACACCATTACCATTAGCAAACTAGTAAAAGTTTAGGATAATTTAGGTCTGGCATGTACAGTCGGCCTAATAAGTCATGAATCGGCATCAAGGAATATTGATCAGTAATTGGTATCAACAATATCTAAACACGATTTCTTAATTTCAAGTGATATATACAAACATGTTCGTACACTTACCCACCCTATTCAACATCTGACAGACATTAATACAGCACAGAGAGAGCCAAACGTAATGACAACACATGACTTACTAGCACCACCGTACGTAAGTGTGTGTATGTATGTATGTATAGGCTATGTATGTATATGTATGTCTGGCAGCCGTTGAATGAATGTACTATGAGAGCCTTGTCACCTAGCCTAATATCCGTCCGTGCAACATACAATACCTATCTTTAACCCCTACGTACCGGTAACGTCTTTTATATTTTATTCTAGCTTTATATAGACGATTTTGTACAGCTTATGAAGGATCTGTGGTAGTAAAAGAGGTTAAGCGAGATAATACGAAGCCTGTTCATTGGTGGAGGCCCTTTTTAAACTAAATAAAATGTTCTAATATGCGTACGTAGAACAGCCAATTCCGATCTTTAACCTTTAAACGGCGAAGCTATGGTATTTTAAAGTGCCTGCCAAGCGAACATATTGAGGCTCATTTCCGACGAAAATCGTCATTATCCGTTAAATATCGTTATTACTTATTCATATGCGCTTATTTTATGTTTAATATGAAGATATTAACATGTAACAACAATAAAACAAGTGGGAATAGTATTTTGAGGGTGAAAAAGACGAAGTAATGCCGACCGGTTCATTCATGAGAGGAGAGCCGGCGTGGCGCACACCCTTCCCCTCTCACTTATCGATCGACACTGACGCCTTGCAAGTGAAGTCTCTCTCTTGCTAGATCTCTATATGCCTCCCCTTCGACCTTGAAACTGGGTGGGGGATATTGGTGCAGAATATAAACAGATAAACAAGGGAATAAGAGGAAAAATAGGTGATAATTGAAGGGGTGGAGGGGGGTAAAAGGGAGAAGGGGGGGGGTTTGGACACATGTGGAGGAGTGATAGAAGGTATGGAGGGGAATTATCTTAATCACATATTACTTTGTTTTGAGTGCCATTGGGGTCTTTTAAAAGGCTTTCCTTAGGCCTTGGATCTTAAGTCCCGTCGCCTTCGCCCAGTAAAACCTCTTAAGAGTCTCAGTACTGTTCCCGGGTTAAGGGGTAGTATTTTTTTTTTTTTTTCTGGACCTCTTCTTAATGTTTACCCTAATTAGTTATGAGTTTTTAAGACGTTCGCTCCATTAGTTTGGAGATTGGTCGCTCCATTAGTTTGGAGATTGGCGAGCTATAGCGAGCCTGTAAGGAGGAAACGGCCTTTGACCGGGACATTTTTCTACCGAAACATATACAAATTTATCTCGCTATCGCTCGTCAGGAAAAAATCAATACCTGAAGGACACGAAAGGTCTATATATTGACAAAGAAATGGGGCATGAAGGTTTTTAAATTGCCAGACTAATGGAACGAACGTCTTAAAATCTCAAAGCTAATGGGACTAAACATGAGGGGGAAGGGAGGGCCAGACCAACCAACCCTCTGTTAATCCTGCCATCTTATTCCGCCCCTTGTGACATTAGCGTTTATATATATATTTTTTTTTTTTTTTTTTTTTTTACACGGAATTACCTATTAAGGGGAGATGGGTCGTTTTTCTGGTCCCATTTCTCCCTCTTGTTAAGCCCCATTTGTTTTGATATTATAAGACGTTCGGCCCTTTAGTTTGGCAATTTTAACACTTTTTGCCCCATTTCGTTGTCAATGTTATGATCTTTAGTGCCATTTAGGTGTCGATTATTTCTTGGTGAGCGATAGCGAGCCAGAAATAGGGAGTGTTTTTCTAAGCTTGATGGAGGTCTAGCGAGGACACTAAGAAATAAAGTAATGCATTAATTAATAGACCATAAAAAAGGCCCATCTCCCCTTAACCCCTTCAGTACCGGTGACGTCCTTTTCCATCATATTCTGGCAACTATTTCACGATTGTATTCAGCTTAGGAAGAACGTATATGATTTAAAAGGCTTCAGACTACCTCAATCAATCCTTTAAGCCACCACATATCTTTGCTAAGCTTCGTAAACTCCTACAAATGTGGCTGAAATATACAAAACAAAAAAGAGACTTCGCCGGCAGTGTAAGGGTTAAGGGGAGGTGTTTAGTTTATTCCCTAGACCTCCATCAAGCTTAAAATTACACCCCTTTGACCCACTTTCAAGATAAATTTGTAAATTTTTCGGTAGAAAAATGTCCCGGCCGAAGACCGGTTCCTCTTAAATTATTAGCTCGCTATCGCTCGCCAAGAAAAAAATCGAAACCTAAATGTCACGGAAGGTCTTAAAATTGGCAGAAATGGGGCGACAGTTCTTATAATCGCTAAACTAATAGTGCAAACGTCTTAAGATCTCAAAAGCAATGGGGCTTAACATGAGGGAGAAAGGGGTAAAAACATAAAATCCCTCCAGTGTAAATCTTCCCTTATAATTGCGAGTTGTTACATTGCTGTACATTCGTGTGTCACCTCCAGCCATGTTTATAATGTGTTTATTAATGTTAGTTGTTACATTGCTGTACATTCGTGTGTCACCTCCAGCCATGTTTATAATGTGTTTATTAATGTTAGTTGTTACATTGCTGTACATTCGTGTGTCACCTCCAGCCATGTTTATAATGTGTTTATTAATGTTAGTTGTTACATTGCTGTACATTCGTGTGTCGCCTCCAGCCATGTTTATAATGTGTTTATTAATGTTAGTTGTTACATTGCTGTACATTCGTGTGTCGCCTCCAGCCATGTTTATAATGTGTTTATTAATGTTAGTTGTTACATTGCTGTACATTCGTGTGTCGCCTCCAGCCATGTTTATAATGTGTTTATTAATGTTAGTTGTTACATTGCTATACATTCGTGTGTCACCTCCAGCCATGTTTATAATGTGTTTATTAATGTTAGTTGTTACATTGCTGTACATTCGTGTGTCGCCTCCAGCCATGTTTATAATGTGTTTATTAATGTTAGTTGTTACATTGCTGTATATTCGTGTGTCGCCTCCAACCATGTTTATAATGTGTTTATTAATGTTAGTTGTTACATTGCTGTACATTCGTGTGTCGCCTCCAGCCATGTTTATAATGTGTTTATTAATGTTAGTGGTTACATTGCTGTACATTCGTGTGTCGCCTCCAACCATGTTTATAATGTATTAATGTTAGTTGTTACATTGCTGTACATTCGTGTGTCGCCTCCAGCCATGTTTATAATGTGTTTTGTTAGTGGTTACATTGCTGTACATTCGTGTGTCGCCTCCAACCATGTTTAATTTTGAAAACATATGTCGTTTTTCTAGACCCCCTTCTCCCTCATCTTTATCACCGATACAAATTTACAATTATCTTGAAGGAGGGTCTTGGGTGTTTTTTTTTAAGCTTGATGGAGGTCTAGGAAACTAAAAAAATAATATAAAACAAATATATAATCTATTTTGTATTAATCTGACCACACCACCAAACACCTCCAATGAAATTAATGAAAGCATATAAATTATATGATCCACCAGGATTCGAACCCGGGTTATCACACACAGATTTTTAGACACCTTAACCATTACACCACCAAGACGGTTATAGGTTTATGCACACGCCTACGACTTAATATCCATTCTCAAATACTGGATATTAATCTAATCATGATCATATTCCCACCGCACTATGGTAGCCTA
This sequence comes from Paralithodes platypus, assembly GCA_032716605.1. Lineage (NCBI taxonomy): Eukaryota > Metazoa > Arthropoda > Malacostraca > Decapoda > Lithodidae > Paralithodes > Paralithodes platypus. The sequence goes on from CM064561.1 coordinate 5,684,061, forward strand.
CTGTTTAAGTGAGAGGAAAGAATGTTCATGGGGAAATATATACCCCATCCCCCCTTAACCCATATATATACCCCATCCCCCCTTAACCCATATATATACCCCATCCCCCCTTAACCCCTATATATACCCCATCCCCCTTAACCCATATATATACCCCATCCCCCCTTAACCCATATATATACCCCATCCCCCCTTAACCCATATATACCCCATCCCCCCATAACCCATATATACGCCCATCCCCCCATAACCCATATATACGCCCATCCCCCCATAACCCATATATACGCCCATCCCCCCATAACCCATATATACGCCCATCCCCCCTTAACCCATATATATACCCCATCCCTCCTTAACCCATATATATACCCCATCCCCCCTTAACCCCTATATATACCCCATCCCCCCTTAACCCATATATATACCCCATCCCCCCTTAACCCATATATACGCCCATCCCCCCTTAACCCATATATACACCCATCCCCCCTTAACCCATACATACACCCATCCCCCCTTAACCCATATATATACCCCATCCCCCCTTAACCAATATATACACACCCCATCCCCCCTTAACCCATATATATACCCCATCCCCCCTTAACCCATATATATACCCCATCCCCCCTTAACCCATATATATACCCCATCCCCCTTAACCAATATATACACCCCATCCCCCCTTAACCCATATATACCCCATCCCCCCTTAACCCCTATTATACCCCATCCCCCCTTAACCCCTATATATACCCCATCCCCCCTTAACCCATATATACCCCATCCCCCCTTAACCCATATATATACCCCATCCCCCCTTAACCCATATATATACCCCATCCCCCTTAACCAATATACACCCCATCCCCCCTTAACCCATATAGTACCCCATCCCCCTTTAACCCCTATATATACCCATCCCCCCTTAACCCTATATATACCCCATCCCCCTTAACCCATATATACCCCATCCCCCCTTAACCCCTATATATACCCCATCCCCCCTTAACCCATATATATACCCCATCCCCCCTTAACCAATATATACACCCCCCCCCCCTTAACCCATATATATACCCCATCCCCCTTAACCCATATATATACCCCATCCCCCTTAACCCATATATATACCCCATCCCCCTTAACCCATATATATACCCCATCCCCCCTTAACCATATATACATCCCCCCTTAACCCATATATATACCCCATCCCCCTTAACCCATATATATACCCCATCCCCCTTAACCCTATATATACCCCATCCCCCCTTAACCCATATATATACCCCATCCCCCCTTAACCATATATATACCCCATCCCCCCTTAACCCATATATATACCCCATCCCCCCTTAACCAATATATACACCCCATCCCCCCTTAACCCATATATATACCCATCCCTCCTTAACCCATATATATACCCCATCCCCCTTAACCCATATATACCCATCCCCCCTTAACCCCATATATACCCATCCCTCCTTAACCCATATATATACCCCATCCCCCCTTAACCCATATATACCCCATCCCCCTTAACCATATATACACACCCCATCCCCCTTAACCCATATATATACCCCAACCCCCCTTTACCCATATATATACCCCATCCCCCTTAACCATATATATACCCCATCCCTCCTTAACCCATATATATACCCCATCCCCCCTTAACCCCTTATATACCCCATCCCCCCTTAACCCATATATACCCCATCCCCCCTTAACCCATATATATGCCCATCCCCCCTTAACCCATATATATGCCCATCCCCCCTTAACCCATATATATACCCCATCCCCCCTTAACCCATATATATACCCCATCCCCCCTTAACCCCTATATATACCCCATCCCCCCTTAACCCTATATATACCCCATCCCCCCTTAACCCATATATATGCCCATCCCCCCTTAACCCATATATATGCCCATCCCCCCTTAACCCATATATATGCCCATCCCCCCTTAACCCATATATATGCCCATCCCCCCTTAACCCATATATGCCCATCCCCCCTTAACCCCTATATATACCCATCCCCCCTTAACCAATATATTACCCCATCCCCCCTTAACCCATATATATACCCCATCCCCTTAACCCATATATACCCCATCCCCCCTTACCCCTATATATATACCCCATCCCCCCTTAACCCCTATATATACCCCATCCCCCCTTAACCCACTATATAGCCCATTCCCCCTTAACCCATTATATACCCCATCCCCCCTTAACCCATATATATACCCCATCGCCCCTTAACCCATATATATACCCCATCCCCCCTTAACCCATTCAGTATCTATGACGTCCTTTTAACTTTATTCTGGCTACTATTAGACGCTTGTATTCAGTTTATAAAGGACCTCCAGCAATATTCAGTTTATAAAGGACCTCCAGCAATTGTATTCAGTTTACAAAGGACCTCCAGCAATTAACAAGCTTCTAACTATCTCACTTAACCCTTTTAAAATTGTGATCCACGGATCCTTCTTAAACTGCAGAAAATCGTCTAAGTATAGTTAGAATAAAATAAAAAAAGACGTCACTGGTACAGAAAGGGTTAACGCATTTAAGTAGTAAATATAGAGTGTTAAAATTGTGACTAAATTCATTGGTATTTTGTTGACTGTGACAGGGTTATATTTATTGCATGTTATTAAATAACACGAATGAACGAGTTTAGTAATTGTTTTGGTGATGCTCTAATGTGATGGTGTGCGGGTTTGACATATCATGTTCAATAGATTAATATGTTGTGTTGTGCGTAAAAAAACTGGCATAACAGAAAGAGTGACAGGGCCAAAATCAAGGAACGTTCGAGCCAAAATGCCTGGACACATGTAGTTTGAAGCAATTTGAGTCATAGGATGAGGGGAAGATGGATTCAGGGAAAGAGTTCCAGATTTCATCAGCTGTTGAATAGAAGAAGGTTTGATAATATCGTATCATTCTTGGATTGGAGAGTTGCACAGAGTAGGGATGGGATTGTGTTGCAAGATGGGTGGTGCGTACTCTACGTAGAGGAGGTGGTATACACTGAGAGAGCTCTGAGGAACATTGATTATTGTAATAGCGGTATAATAGCGAGAGAGATGCAACACTGCGTCGAAGAGAGAGAGAGATTGCAAAGAGTCAGTGAGTGAACGTGAGTTAATGAAACGAAAGACTTTCTTTTCTACTTTGTCAAGAAGTGCTGTGTGAGAGGATCCTCCCCACACATGCGAACAATACTCAATACATGGACGCACTGTGCCCCTGTACAGAGCAAGAAACTGTGCAGGGTAAAGAACCCCCGAAGGCGGTTGAGCACACCCAGCTTCTGGGAAGCTGTTTTAGCAAGGGTGGTAATTTGGTCTTTCCAAGTGAGATCAGGAGAGAAAGAGATTCCTAGAATACTGAGAGAAGATGAAGGGTTGATTTGTGTGTTGTTGAAGTATAAGGGATAGTCCTGTGGGAGTTCTTTACGTAGATAAATGGAGAAATTGGGTTTTGGAAGCATTGAAAGTAACATGTTTTGTTTCTGCCCCAAATGGAAATGGTTGATAGGTCGGAATTTAAGTGTTTTATGGCATCTTTGTGTGATTTTTTGAGTGCTTGCTTGTTGGGGGGTTTTGGAAAACTAGTTGAATAGAGTAAGGTAGAGTCATCAGAATATGAATGGATAGGACTGGAGGTACAGTTGAGAAGATCATTAATTAATATTAGAAAGAGAATTGGAGATAGGACAGAACCGACTGATGGGTTTTAATGAAATTAGGCATGCATATTTGATTTTCCGGGGCAATGTAAAAAAAAAAAAAAAATTTTTTTTTACATAAGGTCCAGGTCACAGGTCAAGGTCAAAGGTCAACGTTTACTATTTATTTTAATTTATACTCAAATGTCTTCATTTTCACTATACAAGTTACTGGTAACCTTGATATCGTATTGCCCACATTTTAGATACATATTCTAAAGGGTAAGGTCAAAGATCAAGGTCAAAGGTCAAAATAGTTTTTCTACTAGTATTTCTTATACTAACTGTTAGATTTTCACTAGGCTTACCATGTTTATTCGGAATACCTAGGCCAAGGTGATGCAAGAAACTATTCAATTCCATATGAAACGTTAAGGTCACAGGTCAAGGTCAAATAAAAGGTCAATATGCTATTTTCTTTACTTTCCATGCAAACTTCACAAAATTTGGTGAGATAATTGCACTTTAAGTGAAAAGTAAAATAATAAATGACGAGACATATAAAGGTCAAGATAATGGTCAAAGGTCAAGGTCAACTATTCTATTGATATATATGAAACTATCTAATGGGTTTTAATGAAATTACGCATGCTTATTTGATTTTCATGGGCAATGTCAATGCAAACAAAAGAATTAATGTACTCTTACATAAAGGTCAAGGTCACAGGTCAAGGTCAAAGGTCAACTTTTATTATTTATTAAGAAAGATTACTCAAATTTTGGAAAACTGGCTGTGTTATGGCTTATTACTTAATTATATGTATCAAATTTCACATACATATTGTAATAGTTAAGGTCAGAAGTCAAGGTCAAAACAAGATTATTTGTCATTTTCCCTAAACTCCTCCTAGACTGTTTAATGTATTGTCACCAAGTTATACAGGCAAATTCAGTTGGTCAATGCGACGACCATCCAAATATATGTATTTTATTTTGTCAAAGGTCAAGGTCACATTAGGCCTATATGATCACTATTTGTAATAAATATTCAAAATGCTACAAAATAGTGTTACGCTGACCTTATTATAGATAAATATTTGAATAGTTAAGATTCAATGTGATCATCAATGTAATTATATATATATACATTATATACTCCCAGGCGGACATGAACCACCAACAGCCAGGACGAGTGTCTATGCTTTAATCCACTACACACAAGTATCCTCTATCACGCTGTAGTATAGTGGATTAAAGTATAGGCACTTGTTTTGACTGTCGGTGGTTCAAGTCCGGCTGTGAGTATAAAAACATTTAATATATATACAGTATAATTATATATAAATTGCATATAAACCGATTTCGGTTTAATGTTATTTTAATACCACAAATTTTGTTGATATATTTGAAGATAAATATTGAATCTATAATTATGCTCTAAAGATCATAAGAAAATTTGTTTTAACACTTGGCAAAACCTAATAAAAAAGTATGGTACTAATATTTCTTTTTCATAACAAAGTTGTCAATACAGTACTTCCAGTTATCGATAGCTCTAAAGATCATATGAAAATGTGTTAAACCCTCGGAAAAACATAATATAAAAGTATGGTACTAAAATTTAATTATCGTAACAAGGTAGTCAATACAGTACTTTCCCGTTATCAATGTACAGTAAAATGAAAGCTGAAGATTGCAGAGTAAACACCGTAGACTTCATCGAATTTTCTTTCACCTTCGTATAATCGACAGCCAATTTTTTTTGGTCAATATTTACGAGTGAGTCGCACCACAGCTGGGATCTCATTTCTAATGGTAGTTTTGGGTTCCTATCATTCTATGCTTCATTGCTATATACTTTTTATCCACGGGAATGTTTTTTTTGTGGGGGCTTAATTTTTTTTTTAGCATTACCCTACCCAAAAAACGTAACCTAACCTAACCAAATAGCCCCCAAATACATTTAGGTTAGGTTAGGTTAGGTTTTTTTGGTTAGGTTAATGGAAAAAAAAAAAAATCCCGTGGATAAAAAGTATATAGCAATGAAGCATAGAATGATAGGAACCCAAACCTACCATTAGAAATGAGATCCCAGCTGTGGTGCGACTCGTATTTTTTTTTTTTTTTTTTTTTTTACTAAGGGATTAGTACTCAACCAGCAGGGGGGGGGGGGGGGGGGGAGGCAGCAGCCCCTACCCATAATACTAGGTTAGGTTAGGTAAGGTTGTTGGGTTAGGCTAATGTCTTTTCAAATCACTATCGGGGGCGTGTCTCAACATCGATCAATAGGCCTAATGGGGAAAATAGGTTTTCCCGTGAGTTCTAATTAATTACAAACACTAACTGATTATATTGATGCAAATGAACAATTTTTTTTATAAAAAACACACTGAAAATTCGTGGTATTAACATAAAACATTTCCCCGATTTCACCTAAGAGATTCAATACTATTTGCAGAATTCTAGGTCGCAGAGTTGCGTATGCATTTTTTTTTTGGGGGGGGGTAATGCGAAAACTTCACACCTACTTTATTTATATATTTCTTTTAAAGTTCTACTGCAGGCTATATACCAATAGTTTCCCAATATTATGGAAAGGTATGCTATATTGCAAATATTGCATTGCATCATAATACTACGTCGCCACGTGGTTAGACGACTATCTCCCAATTTGTTCAGGGTAGCATGTTGTCGGGAATAGGGTAATGATCCCGACAGTTTTAGGTCCAATAGGACATTTGAATTTGGCGGTATCGTATCGCATGTACGATTTCGGCTGGTTCTTTGTGTATTGTAGTTTATTATTAAGTGTAGGTTAAATATTAACTGTAATGTATAAATATCTACATCAGCTCTAGATGTATCATGAAACCAAGTTATGGGTTATAATTATTATGAGCCGGCAGCCATATGTAATTTCGCGAAGCGATCGGACGCCGGCCCTTGAGTCTCTCAATAACCACCATACAACCAACAACTTCCCCCCGGCTCTTGACTCACCTTTAGTCCACCATGAACTACCATTGATAATATATAACAACAGTCCTACATCACCAGTCCTCTAAGCTAAGTTCATTGTATCGATATTGTATTATGTGAACATTCCTACATGTCATGCAATTGAATTAGCAGTGTGAAATAGGACCGGACTCCATCTATTAACTTCGCCGTATTGGTAATTATTATATAAATATTTGTTGGGATATTTTCATGTACCAGTGATATGCAATGTAACCTCTTTATCTAAATTCCCGACAAATAATGGTCCTTCAATCTCTAGTACTTAATTTATTACAGTAATAGTATTATGTTTGCATCCGCTTTCGCTTGGTGTTACAAATGGCTGCCGCGCTAGGAGTTTGGGAAAATGCCCTTGCTTTGTTTTTTTTTTTTTTTTTTTTTTTTTTTTTTTTTTTTTTTTTTTTTATGTTGTTGTTGTTGTTGTTCCCCAAGCTGCCTGGCCGAACAGCCCCAAGGCCCCGAGCAATTCCAAGGCCATAACCGAGTGCCCCCACAGAACCCTCCCCGCCGACCACAATAAAGCCTGGGTGACCGAAGCCACTCCATGGCGGGGGGCTGAGGAGGGCGCGGAAACGCCCGGGAAACCAAAGCCCCACCCAGGGCCCTGTGCCCCTCAGCAATTATGAAGAGAAAGTTGAGGGGCAAGGGAAAAATGTGACGCTTTGGCTTCCAATCTTGGTAGATTGGGAGGTCAATCCACGGAAGAGACGCCGTCACTTGAGAGCTAGAAAATATATAAGTTAAAGGAAAAGTCAGAGTAAGCTATGGGTATGGCAGAGATTGCTCAGCTCTCACTCTGATAGACCAGCCCATCACCACTTTTTTTTTTATGTTGCCTCCGTTGCCTGGCTATCCCTGTGTTTTGTCACTGTTAGTTTGGGGGAACTAGTTTCCCACTTTTTTCGACGTGGTGCTGCTTACCTTGTTTGGGGGTTTGCTGGGCTAGGTATGTGTGTGAGGGTGTCTCGCTTTGCTAACATTTCTCGCGTTTTTTTTGGTTAGGCCTACTGAGTGTCTGTGGTTGTTTTGATGACACTGTTCGTGGTAGCCTACTTGGTGACTTTCAGTTTAGCCTTTAGGCCATATGAGCCTCTTTTATTAATTTTGCCGGTGGGGAGGGTTCTCATGTGACTCATTTAATTAAATTTTATAGCCTAGTTGCCTAATTACGGTCATGGGGTTCGGTCTCTGTTGATTCCTAAGCGATTGACAGCCAACAGACCTCTTGATTGTGGCATGGGCAGCTGGGCTAGGCCTAATACTTATTACTAGGCCTAGTCAGTTCTTTTCATTCACCCCTCTTTCTCTAGCCCTAGTTTGTTTCTGCTATTTGTCAATTTGCTCAATTCATTCATCCTACTGCAGCTAGTAGCCTTATGACCGTTTCCAAATTGGGAGTGGCAATGCTATTGCCACATTTTTTTAATTTAAATTAATTTGTGTAACTAGTTTGCTTTATAGTTTAGAGATTTAATAGCTTAGATTCAGATCTTAACGATGACAGATTTAAAGAAACTTAAGATTCTGAAGGGAGGGATGAAGGGAAGTTTAAATAGGTGTTTAAGAGATCTTGATGAATTTGTATTAAGTGCCTCTGCTGATCAAATTAAGGGTAAATTTGCTACTGTAACTAAATCGCTAGCCACTTATGATAATTATTCTCAGCAGGTATACGGTTTATTGACAAGTACTGACGATGTGGAAGAAGAAATGTCAGCAGATCTTGAGTACGTTGAGGATGTTAATACAGCCTTAGCCAGACTATCTTCCACACAAGAAACACACCCTGTTAAGGATACCGGTACACCAAAGGCGACTGGCTTTAACCTGCCGAAGTTTACTTTGCCTACCTTTTCCGGGGATTCGACTACCTGGACTGGATTTTGGGATATCTTTGAGTGTTCCATCCATCGGAATAAAACACTCACATCCATCCAAAGGTTCACCTATCTCCGTGGCCAATTGAAAGGGGAGGCATTGAAGTTGATCGATGGGTACAAGCTGGAAGCTACAAGCTACGAGTCTGCAGTGGAGTTGCTGAAAAGAACTTACGGGAGAGGAAGTCATCAAGACCGCATTAATTACTAAATTCTTCACTCTAGATCCTCCATCCTATGATGTGACAGACCTAAAGGAGTACTATGCCTCCTTTGAGAACCTCCTCCGATCTATGGAGACAATGGCCATCACCAAGGAGGAAATATTTAGTGTAAATATCTTGAACAAGATACCCTCTCCCCTAAAGGAAATCGTAAGACGACAACTAAGCGACTCTCCACTAAACTTGGAAGCGTTGGTGCAGGTGTACCAGACTGAAGTGTTTAACATGGAGAGTACTGGACACTACCGACCCGTGGAAATGTCGCCATCCACTGCGGCTTTCCCGGTACAAACATCTCCTAAACAGAAGAGGACGATCACATCAGGTTGCAAGTTGTGTAGTGTACGCGGTCATCCATGGTACCAATGTCCTAAGTATCCTAAGGCTACACAGAAAATTGGCAAGGCTAAATCGCTTAAGCTATGTACCAGCTGTCTGGCAAGAGACCACTTCAACAGTATTTGCACCAATGCCTACATCAAACCTTGTAAGTATTGCAAGGGGAAACATTGGTTTTACCTTTGCACCCAGTCTGATCGGCACGACGGCAAAGAAAAGGGGAGAACCACCAAAGAGTCACATGAGAAAAGTAAGAGCGAGGGTGATAAAGTATCTGCCATGTCCATTGCTCCTCGGGAGTGTCAATTGCTTCCTACTATGATGCTGCCAGTAGTGGGAAGTAATAATAAGCCTAAATTGACGCGCACCTTACTCGACCAGTGCTCACAGAGGTCATTCGTTCTGCGGTCATCATTACCCCAGCTCAAGTGTACCAGCAAGGGTCAAAAGAATTTGCGACTCCATGGTTTCACTGGTGAAGTAGATTCCAGTGACTATGATATAGTGGAGATTTCCTATGTTTATAGAAGAAAGGTATGTCCCATCAAGGCTGTTGTGGTCGACAAACTACCCAGTTTCTATATAGCATCAGAGATTCAACCACATTTGAAATATCTCAGAAGCCAGGGTTATAAACTGGCTGATGATCAACTCTCTGCTAACAATGGAATTATGCTACTGGTCGGAGCTGATTATTACTACGACCTGGTTCACCCTGGATATCGGCGGGTAGATAAGCTAATAATGCTCCCCACGATCCAAGGGTATGCCATTTCTGGATCCTATGCCACTTCCTCTCAAGACACACAGGTGGAGGTGGTTACGGTCCTCAAGGTAGCAGTAAGCCCCATAGATAAATATATTAGGCCAAATGTGCCTGATAATACATGTACTGATATAGATAAGCTATGGGACTTGGACAATATTGGAATTGACCCACATGAACTTGATCGGGAATCCAAGCTAGCGTTAAGCTCGTATGAAGAGACTGTAACGTATGACTCTGGCAGGGGTCAGTATGTGGTAAGGCTCCCTTGGAAGGATAATAATTGTAAATTACCTACTAATTTCCATCTAGCACTTGGTAGGTTACGTGGCCTTCAGAAGCAGTTTGTCAAGGATCCAAATTATTGCGAGACTTATGCGGCAGTTCTAAATGAGCAGGTACAACGTGGATTTGTGGAGAGAGTAGATCTCAGTGAGTATGGGGATAACATCCATTACCTTGCTCACCATGGGATTAAAAAGGACAGTTCCACCACTCCTGTTCGTATTGTGTATGACTGCTCTGCTAAATCCAGTGATCGCTCCTGTAGCCTGAATGATTGTCAATACACTGGTCCGTCTCTGGTCTCTGATCTCGCGCAAATTATGTTGCGCTTCAGATGTCATAAGTTTGCATGGGTCGCCGATATTGAGAAGGCCTTCCTGATGCTTCAACTCCATCGTGAAGACAGGGATTCGACAAGAATTTTATGGCCACGGGACCCAATGGATCTAGATTCAGAGTATCTGGTCTACAGGTTCAGAGTAGTCTTATTAGGGGCGACCTGTTCCCAGTTCCTTCTCAACGCTACTATCTCGCGTCATCTTGAGGAGGCTGGACTAGATCCTGACTTCAAGAATGAGATCAAGCAGGGGATCTATGTGGACAATCTTCAAGGCACTGGAGACGATGAAGATTTATTGCTCGAAAGATGCTGGGAGATCCGTGATATATTTGCCAAGGTTCATCTATACTGAGAGAATGGGCCACTAATAGTGATCTTTTGAAAGGTCAATTTGCTTCTGACGGTGTAGCTACTGAGAATAGTGAGGTGAAGTTTTTAGGCCACAAATGGGACACTACTACAGATTGTATATCCTTCTGTCACACCCCATGCGACAGTGAGATTATGACCAAGCGAAACTGCTTAAGCTTGTCAGCGAGGTTGTTTGATCCCCTAGGTTATTTGCTGCCTGTAACTATCCGTGCTCGTATGTTTTTACAGCAACTGTGGCGGCTAAAGCTAGATGGGGACACGCCACTCCCGACTGAGTTACAAGATACTCGGCGGTTAATTCGGTCAGACCTTTCCACATGTTGCAAGGTCCAACTTAATCGTCAGGTTATTAGTGGTCAACAGGTGGATCTACATGCCTTTTCTGATGCTAGTAATAGTGTGTACGGTACTGCCATCTATTTATGCAATGGTAGTAGAGCAAAACTAGCTATAGCAAAGGCCAAGGTAGCACCTATTAAGAAAATTACGATTCCTAAATTAGAACTTACTGCATTGCTTCTGTCTGCTCGTCTAATAAAGTTTACACTGGATGCTTATACAGACATACTACACATTAATATCGTCTATGTCTTGAGCGACAGTCAAATAAGCACTTTCATGGGTACACAGCCAGAAAGTGTTACCTGTTTATGTTTCTAATCGCACTGATGAGATACATAACTTAGTTCCTACAGCTACATTTCGCTATGTGAGCATCAAGGATAACCCCAGTGACATTATTTCCCGGGGGATCTCGGCGCAACAGTTTATGTCGTCCTCTATTTGGTGGCATGGACCTCCATGGCTTATATCTCCAACTGAATGGCCTCAGGATTTCAGGGAATGCATATCTGATCCTTCAAGTCGGCCCCAAGATGATGTGTTAAGTAGTTCGACTGTGAGTACTACACATCAGGATAACAAGTTGGTAGAGTGGGAACGTTACGGCAGCTATGATCAAGTAATACGGGTATTTGCATGGATACACCGTTTCATTAACAACATGAGAAGTCGGGCTAACGGGTCTTTCCTTAGTGAAGATTCAAAGCATATCAGACTCCATGAATTGAGATCAGCGGAAACGAAACTAATATGTTTAGTACAAAGGGAATCTTATCCTACTGAACATCAAATCCTGAGCAAGGAGTCAAAGGCCAAACCCTCTAACTTAATGAGGCAGCTAGGATTATTTATGGAAGGAGGCATAATTAAGTGTAGAGGCAGGATACAAAAGGCGGACATTATTGATTCTGCGAAATATCCTGGCCTCCTTAGCTCCTCTCATCTGATTACCAAACTGTTGATTCGCCAATACCATAGGACCTGCCAACATTTTGGCGTAAATTATGTTCTGGCGTATATGAGACAACGTTGGTGGATCCCTAAGATGCGACAAGCAATTAAAGGGATCCACAATAGCTGTACTATCTGTAAAAGATTACAGGGTAGGCCTTACTCCTCAGTAGATCTACCTCCCTTACCCGAGTTCAGGGTACAAAGGACTGAACCATTTCAGGTAACTGGGGTAGATTACACCGGAGCGATTCAAGTTAGAGAATCGCCCGTAAATATCATAAAGGTATATGCCGTTCTATTCACATGTGCGGTAACCAGAGCGATTCATATTGAATTGATTGACGACCTATCCAGTGAGGGGTTTTTGCATACTCAGGCCCCAATGGTTTCCTTCAACTTATTATGAGCGATAATGCGACTTGTTTTGTCGGGGCCTCTAAATATCTCCAGAGTTTAATGGATGACCCGCAAGTCAAATCTGCCATGAAGAAGGTATTAGGAAGGGCACTGGTGACCAGAAGGGAGTTGCAAATCATCTTAATAGAGATTGAGATGTCAGTCAACGACAGGCCCTTGACCTATACCTCGGCAGATGTTGATGACCTCTTACCCATTTCGCCTTCTATGCTAGCACGTGGACGAACCCTTAATACCTTTCCTAGATCGTCAGTGACCGACGAAGATCTACAAGACCCTACGTTCAGCGATGCTGACGCCACCCGTCGTCGCTTCCAGTATGTGAACAAGGTGTCGGACGATCTATGGAAAAGGTGGACCCAAGAATATTTGCTGTCTCTTCGCGAGCGTCACTCCAATATGATCAATGGGACGAATCAACGATGGCCTCGTATCGGGGATATCGTACTGATTCATGATGAGCGTCCTAGGTTATTTTGGAAGCTTGGGAGGATTGTCGATTTGTTCCAGGGCATTGATGGTCTTATAAGGGTTGCTAGATTGCGAACTTCGACTGGGGTTACTACTCGCCTAGTCGAAAGGTTATATCCCTTTGGAGCAGGATGTAGAACTGCCGGATGATACTGGCGTCTCTACTGATGATGAGAAGGATGATCCTCCTCTGGCTTCAGGTGGTGCTCGCCCCAAAAGGAGGGCGGCTATGAGTTCCGTGGATCTTTGGAGATCTAAGATCAAACAAGGTGATCTTTTAATCTTCAATGTCCTTTTGTTTTCGGTATATAGCTACTGTATATTGTTTTTGGTGGCGGGCAGTATGTCGGGAATAGGGTAATGATCCCGACAGTTTTAGGTCCAATAGGGTATTTGAATTTGGCGGTATCGTTTCGCATGTACAATTTCGGCTAGTTCTTTGTGTATTGTAGTTTATTATTAAGTATAGGTTAAATATTAACTGTAATGTATAAATATCTACATCAGCTCTAGATGTATCATGAAACCAATTTATGGGTTATAATTATTTTGAGCCGGCAGCCAGATGTAATTTCGCGAAGCGATCGGACTCTCTCAATCAACACCATACAGCCAACAACTTCCCCCTGGCTGTTGACTCACCTTTAGTCCACCATGAACTACCATTGATAATATATAACAACAGTCCTACATCACCAGTCCTCTAAGCTAAGTTCATTGTATCGATATTGTATTATGTGAACATTCCTACATGTCATGCAATTGAATTAGCAGTGTGAAATAGGACTGGACTCCATCTATTAACTTCGCCGTATTGGTAATTATTATATAAATATTTGTTGGGATATTTTCATGTAGCAGTGATATGCAATTTAACCTCTTTATCTAAATTCCCGACAGACATGTGTAGTGTATTGTCGGCAAGACCACGAAAAATATACCAAACACAACGATAATTTAGACAAGTGTGATAGCCCCGGGGCTTAAGCTAGAAATACATAAAACAAATATCAATTAATGTAAACTGATAAAATGCTTCTTACCAAATAAAGTGCCATAAATGAGATATTGTTCAAACCATATGGAAATACCTTGTGTGACGTTAACCACTCCGTTAGAACCGCATGGCTTGTCCTACAGTGACTCGCTAGGATCGCCAGGGCAGTGGATGTGGCTACAGTTTATGTATTAGGGTGTGCTTTATTTCATATGAAAGCTCGTGTCATGGGCAGTCCAGAAAGGCTCTTTGTTTTCACCCATGTCAAGGCTTTATATATTTAATTGTAAAGTATAAGTTTTATCATTAACTAGTAATGATGGGATCTGGGAGAGAGAGAGAGAGTAGAACAGAGTGAGAGGGGGGCGCGCAGTGTTTTTGCCCCGCTCGATGACGTCACGGCTGGCTGCCTCGTGGGGGTTGGTTAAGGGAGGTCCTTACCATGCTGTTAGCTCCCTTGCTAGTGGCTAGAGGACTTGTTACCGCTTTTTTCCCACGCGGCTCGACCTAGTCCCGGTATATATACAGGTTCCCTGCCACTCTCTCCCTCAGATCTGGTTTCTAGAACGCATCTATCTTATTCCTTGCTACCTGTCCCCCTTCCTGCACCTGAGAATCTTTTCCTCTGCCTACCTCTCTCTTTTTTCATATCTTTCACCACCTTTTTTTAATATTACACCCCCTCTGGTTAACTCTGCAAAATCAGCTTCATGCTGGCCAGTTGTATTGTGCGTTAAGATCTGATATAACCCATGTATGTTAGTTGTTAAGATAAGTTGATCACGAAGCATTGGTTGGCATTTATATTGTTTAGTACCGCTTCCTATAATTATTAGTGTTCTGCTGGATTAGATAATGCTAGACTAGGGGTCTGATATTATAAGGTATTGTTTCCTATGAGTGCTGGCTTTAGGAAAAAGCTGCACAACATACCTGAGAACTGGAGTTGATTGAGTAAATTCTAGTCTGTGTGCCATTGAGAGTAGAGCATGCACGAATGAGGGCTTTTTGCCTATACCATTCTGCACTGTTCTAAGCTCGTTGTTTGTCTTTGAGGTACGCCAGGAGAACGCTTTATACTTCGGTATTAAGGTTTCTCAAAAGAGCTACCCTTCCTTATAACGTAATATTTGACGCACAGACTTGAGATTTGCACTAGGCTATGCGGCATGCCATGTGCACCAGTATCTCGTATCATTGACTCTAGCTAGACTTTATCAATCATAGTAGACATTAAGTATATTAACCCAATTACTCTTTTTATGCATACCCATTTATGATTACACAAGCATTTCGCAGCCTAGTTTGATGTATGGAGACACAAACGACTTAGGCTCTTTTTGTTGATAGGAATACTGCATTGTCGTGGCGATTATTATTGTTGTAGTGTTTAGGATATTCTTGGCTCCGACGGCATTATATATTCTGCCTTTTTGTGTGCATAGCCTGCACGAGCATTGTTCCGCTGCCTGCCTTTTTGGGTTCCATTTCCGATACGAGCATCTTTATAGCATCTAACATTAAAAGAAGATTCCTTTTAAGTGTTGAAGGACTTTAGTGCACTTTCTTTCATGCAGGAGTGCCTGACATTTATTGATTAAAGTAACGTAAGCTGTAACTTCTCTTACCACCTTACTTTGCATACCATAACCAAGCACCTTCGGTTATAGGTAGTAATAGGCTGTTTTCACATAACATTAAGCCTAGAGTAGACGCACATTTATTTTGAGTTTAATAACCTATTATTGCATATAGAACTCTGTAGAGTATTTGTGTTCTTTGTTCACTGGGAATATACATCAGAGGTTGGATCTAGCGCTTTCCGTTGTAGCATTTATGCCATTACTAGTCCAATGAATAAGAGCCCTGATATATTTACACCTCAGTCGTAACACTTGATATATCTCGCCCAACTCCACCTCCAGGGTCGGTTAGCAACAGAATGGCCAAGGCTCGCCACCACCACCACTTCGACCGTTAGTCGATGAAAAAGGAGAATACACCAAAGACGAAGTACAAATGAGTAATGCCCTCAATACCTTCTTTGCATCAGTTTTTACAACAGAAGACCTCAGTGATATCCCTACACCATCGCCGATTCAGATTGATAATTCAGATGTTCTAAGCAATATCACCGTTACAGAGAGAGAAGTATTGAATTGTTTAGATAAACTCAAGGTAAATAAAACGCCTGGACCTGATACAATCTCGCCTAGAGTTCTAAAGGAAGCTAAGGATGAGCTCTCCAAACCACTGACATTACTATTCAATAAATCCTTGCAGTCTGGAACTATGCCCGATCAGTGGAAGCTAGCCAACGTAACACCGATATTCAAAAAAGGCAGCAAATCCCTACCCAGTAACTATCGTCCAATTAGCTTAACCTCAGTTGTATGTAAAATGCTAGAAACGGTCATACGAGACAGACTCGTAAATCACTTAGAGGAAAATAACATACTTAAAGATACTCAACACGGCTTTCGTAAAAAACGTTCCTGTTTAAAACCTCTTAGACTTCTTCCACGATATCCTCAACCTCTACGATGAGAGTAAAGCTGTAGATATTATATACCTTGATTTTCAAAAGGCCTTTGACAAAGTTCCCCACAAACGTTTACTGCTAAAACTAAAAGCGCATGGAATACAAGACGGTGTGTTGAAATGGATAGAAAATTGGCTCAGCGACAGAAAGCAAAGAGTAGTCATAAACGGTAAGGCATCTAAATGGACCAATGTAAGTAGCGGGGTACCCCAGGGATCGGTACTAGGACCAATTCTCTTTCTAATTTACATCAACGACATAGATGAGGGTCTCACCTGTACAATCTCAAAATTTGCTGACGATACAAAAATTGCAAATAGCGTACTCTCAAAAGAACAAGTTGACGATATGCAACACAATCTAGATAATTGTCATGTTGGGCCCAAATTTGGCAAATGAGTTTCAATGCGGATAAATGTAAAGTACTACATATCGGATACCTAAATGAGAAAGCAAACTATTCGATGAATGGCACTCAGCTTAAGAATGTAAACAGAGAAACCGATCTGGGAGTAACAATATCGAGTAACCTAAAACCGAGTCAACAATGTTCAGAAGTTGTTAAGAAGGCAAACAAATAATTGGCTTATAGGCAGGTCATTTGAGCATAAATCCAAAGAAGTTATCCTAACCCTTTACAATTCCTTAGTCCGCCCTCTTCTGGAATACTGCGTTCAATCCTGGTGCCCTTATTACCAAAAAGATATAAACAAGCTAGAACGAGTTCAACGTAGAGTTACCAAAATGATACCTAGCCTAAAGAACAAACCATACGAAGAGCGTCTTAGAGAATTAAATCTATTTCCTTTAACCCAGCGCAGATTAAGAGGTGACTTAATTCAAGTGTTCAAAATCATCAAAGGCATCGACAATATGAACTCTAGTAAGTACTTCACTATCGACCAATC
This sequence comes from Paralithodes platypus, assembly GCA_032716605.1. Classification (NCBI taxonomy): domain Eukaryota; kingdom Metazoa; phylum Arthropoda; class Malacostraca; order Decapoda; family Lithodidae; genus Paralithodes; species Paralithodes platypus. The sequence continues at coordinate 5,701,618 of CM064561.1, forward strand.
TAATTACACGCGCGGAAACGGTTGCAAAATTATTGGTAAATCTTTTAACTCACACGAATCTAAGAATTTCTTCTTTAATCGAGTTGTCAACTTGTGGAATGGGCTTCCCCGAAACGTTATAGACTGCATCACCGTTGATTCATTTAAACTCCGCCTAGACAAATATCTCGCATCAAACCCGCGACTGACTGCGTTTGTAAATGAATAACTTTATTTTATCCCCCCCTCAGTTACTAATCCATCTGTCCCCTACTAACTTCCTAATCCTGCCACGGACATTAGTTCCAGGGCAGTAATTCCCTTTCCAATGTTCCCTTACCCACTCTAAACCACTGTTTGGACACTTGATCCTCAGTGTTTTGGAGGACAAGCAACCTAGAAGGGTCACTAGATCTGTTGTTGCTTGATTTCCTTTGTACTCCTTTGTACTCCTTTGTACTTCCTAAGATACTAAAAACTAAGACGGGAAACTGTAAACATTCCAATACTAATCCTGCCCTGGTAATATTAATACAGATTTCACTCAACAGATGGCAGTGCAGTCGCCTAGGGATTAGCGATCCTACTATATGTTCACCCCTTCTGTACCGGCGACGTCCTTTTCACTTTATTGTGGCTACTATTAGACAATTGTATTCAGCTTAGGAAAGATGTCTACCAATTAAAGCTACAGATTATCTCGATTAATCATATTAGCTGCTGCTACCATATATCCTTCCTAAGCTACATAACATCGTGTAAATGTAGCTGAAATCCAATACAAAGACGTCACCGGTACAGAAGGGGTTAAGAGAAAGCCCATCTTTGTTTCTTGGGGGGCCATATTGCTGCCTGTTGGTCTAACCATAGGGTGATATTCTATTTCTGGTCGGGTAGAATTTTGGTTCATAGACTAAACTATAATATATCCTCTACCAGTAATGTATAATGTGTGCTATGAATATGAATGTATATGAGTGTAAAGCGAGGATAATGACACCTGGGTACCAATATGGCGTAAGATGGACCACGAATGTTACTATTGGGTCTCTGGATGGTAGTGGTGAACGAAATTATTAGAAAATGGAAGAGAGAAACCATGTCAACATTTACGATGATTCTTTGAAGCAAGTGTATGTATATTGTATCAATTTAACTTACTTGCTAAATTAGTTTTACTAATAAGAACATAAGAACATAAGAAAATGGGAGTCTGCAGAAAGCCGATTGGCCTAAGCAAGGCAGATCCCTGTCCCACACAACCCCAAATCAATTACAAAGCCCAATTATAGGCTCGACACTCTAATACCCTGAGGATCATCTTACCAAAGCGGTTAGAGATTAACGCAGGATTATGGGGGTCTGCAGAGCGCTGATTGGCCCAACCCGGCTGATCCCCCTTCACACCCAACCCTTCTCGTCCATATGCTTATCCAATTTTATCTTAAAGCTCCCTACAGTTTTAGATCCCACTATAGCACTTGGTAGTCCATTCCACCCATCTACAACTCTGTTACCAAACCAATATTTGCCTATATCTTTTCTGAAACGAAATTTATCTAATTTGAAACCATTGGTACGAGTTCTTTCGCTATCACTGAGCTTTAGTACATTTGTCATGTCCCCTTTGTTAATCCCACTAACCCACTTGAACACCTCTATCATATCCCCTCTAACTCTGCGTCTCTCTAACGAATGTAAGCCTAAATTCTTCAACCTTTCTTCATACGGAAGATTTCTAATATTATGGATCATTTTTGTCATTCTATGCTGTACTCTCTCCAATGAATCTATGTCCATTCTGTAATAAGGACACCAAAATTGGACAGCATAATCCATATGGGGTCTCACTAATGACAAGTAAAGTTTTAAGATAACATCAGCAGTTCTGTTACTCACACTCCTAGAGATGAACCCGAGAATCCTGTTTGCCTTATTACGAACGCCTATACACTGTTTTCTAGGCTTCAAATACTAGATCTTTCTCGCAGTCTGAATTTTCTAATTCTAAATTAGCTAGTTTATATTTAAAATTTGTTTGCATCTTCCCTATCTTTAATACCTTGCATTTGTCAATGTTAAACTTCATCTGCCAATTTACTGACCATTCATGTAAGGTATCTAGATCCCTTTGGAGGCACTCTATATCGCTATCTGAATCAATTGATCTCCCCATTTTAGTATCGTCTGCGAATTTACTTATCCTACTAGTTATACCTAAATCTAGGTCATTTATGTATATAAGAAACAACAGGGGACCTAATACCGATCCCTGGGGGACACCACTTTTGACTGCTCCCCACTCTGACTTGGTACCATTTATGCTGACTCTCTGTTTCCTACCAATTAGCCATGACCTAATCCATCCCAACAACGCCCCACCTATTCCATGTGCCTCAACCTTTCTCATCAATCTCTCATGAGGGACTCTGTCGAAAGCTTTACTGAAATCTAAATATATAATATCGTATGCCTTGTCATTATCTACTGCTTCATATACCTCTGAGAAAAAACTAAGCAAATTAGTAAGGCAAGAACGTCCCTGAGTGAATCCATGCTGAGAAGAATTGATTAAGTTAAATGTTTCTAAGTGGTTTCTCATTTTCCTAGCAATAATTGACTCTAGTAGCTTTCCTATGATTGAAGTGAGACTAATGGGACGGTAATTGGATGCTATTGATTTATCACCTTTTTTGAAAATCGGAACTACATTTGCAAGCTTCCAAGCTTCTGGAACTATACCTGTTTCTAATGAATTGTTAAAAAGAAATGTTAATGGGTAACTTAACTCATCTCTGCATTCTTTTAATACTCTGGCATATACCTCATCGGGACCAGGCGATTTCTGAGGTTTCAGTCTGTCAATTTCCTTAAGCACATCATTTCTACTTATAGTAACCGTACTTAACCTATTTTCTATACTATCGCTATATACCTTACGGACTTCTGGAATCTGTGCCAAATTTTCATTAGTGAAAACGGATAGAAACTGACTATTTAATGTACTGCACATTTCTAAATCATTTTCTGTCATTTCTCCTATCGAAGTTTTAAGGGGGCCTATTTTATCTCTAACTTTAGATTTATATAGCTGGTAAAAAGCCTTAGGGTTATTTTTTGAGTCATTGGCTATCCTGATTTCATAATTTCTTTTGTCTGTCCTTATACATTTTTTAACCTCTCTTGATAGATTCTGATAGTAAGCAAGTAGGTGAATTTCGCCTTTCTTTATTTTTCGATATATTCCTCTCTTTTTTCCTAGAAGGTCTAATAGTCTATTATTCATCCATTTGGGTTGGTTCTGTGTTGATCTAAATTTTCTTTTGGGGATATATTTATTTTGCGCATTGTGGAGTGAAGAAATAAAATTATTATATGTAGCTGTCAAATTATCCTGAGTTAAGACAGGTATCTGAGAGAGAGTATGTTCATTAGCGCACCTGGGTCCACTTAATAGTTTAACCATAGGATCGACTCTTAAGGCTCGTCTTAATCCACCATAATTGGCTTTTCTGAAATCTGGGATAAGTGTCGTATTCTCTTTAGCCTTTCCTGTCCATTGTATGTTAAAATAAATTGCTTTATGATCACTATTTCCTAGTTGGTCTCCTATCTCTACATTATTTATCATTTGTTCATTATTACTGAGAACTAAATCGAGGATATTATTACCTCTAGTAGGCGAGTCTATGAATTGAAATAAAAAACTATCCTGTACCGCCTCAATAAACTCTTTTGAATCTGAGTCGCCGATTTGATGCTGCCAATCAATATTCGGAAAATTAAAATCCCCCATAATACACACATTGCTAAACCTTGATGCTATTTTCACTTCCTGCCATAAAGCTGTACCTTCGTTTCTACTCATATTTGGTGGTCTATAAATAACTCCAATAATTATGGTCTCACTACCTTCGCTAACCTCAACCCAAACACTTTCGTTATCAGTATTTAGTCTAATACCTGATTTAATACAGCATTTTAAAGAACTCCTGACAAACACTGCTATTCCGCCGCCCCTCCTACTTGTTCGGTCGCGTTTAAACAAACTATATCCTGGTATATGGAATTCTGCTAAAAAATTTCTTGATTCTGTATTAATCCATGTTTCAGTCAGTGCTATAATGTCTATATTTTCGTTGCTAACAAGTGCTCTAAGTTCATCCATTTTGTTACATAAACTCCTACAGTTTGTAAAATATAATCGCAATGAATTTATTTTACTGGTATCGGATTTACCTTTATTTCTAACTGAATTCCCATCTTCTGTTACACCTTCAATATTTCTACTAGCAGTACAATTAAAATCCTGTGACTGATATTTTCTATTCCTATCTGATGTACCAGTACGGCAATTTACCCTATCTAGACAATTATTCTTACTCATATTCTCAGGCTTTATTTTCAGCGAAACCCCGCGACAATCCTATCTATTGACCTAGCTAAATTTGCCACCCCGAGCCGAGAAAGATGAACCCCGTCCTGTGCGTACAACTGATTTTTACCATAGAAACGGGTCCAGTTATCAAGGAATGGTATTGCATTTGCATTACAGTATTTTTCCAGCCGACAATTGATACCAATTGCCCTAGATGACCATTCCTTGCTGACCCCTCTCCGTGGCAAGATACTGTGTACTACAGGTATGCCTCCCTTCCTCCTAACTTTATCTAACACCTCCCTGTACTGCCGAAGCAGTACTTCCGTCCTACCTTTACCAACATCATTGCTCCCTGTACTGAGACAGATAATGGGGCTATCTCCAATATCTTTCATGATGTAATCAATGTCCTCTAACACCTTCCCAACCCCGGCACCAGGCAGACAGACAAGCTTCCTAATATCAGTACAGGTGGACCTAGCTAAGTGTCTGACCATGGAGTCCCCAACAATTGAGAAGGACTTGCCTCTCCTTGTCGATGACTTGGTAGCAGCTGCGGCAGCGGCAGGAACTCCTGGGGCAGCAGTTGAAGGTACTCCTGGGGGGGCAGCAGTCACAGCATTCCCTGTTGGAGGCAACTTACTTACCTTTCTCCTGGTTTCCTCGCCGAAGGAAGCACTCGCAGCCTCACCATCACATTCGTCATCCAAGGTGATGAACTTGTTGCTGAGGGCAACTGGCCGCCGTAGAAATTTGCAGGTTGTTGCACTTGTTGGAACAACTGTCCAGGGAGCATCACGATCCCTAACAGCAGTCGCACTATCCTCACTTTTCTTGTCAGCCAAAGTCAGCTTTAAGGCCAAATTCTCGTCTTTGAGAGACTGCACCTCTCTCTCCACATTTTCCATCCTTTCTTGCAAAGCAAGACAAAGCTGGAGAATATGAGAGAAGGTAGCAATCTCGTCAACACCAGCCATTTTAAGAAAGCGTTAATACTATCACCACACTATGGGCAAAGATATTCACTGGGAGTCACTAGGGACAGGTCCTCACTCAGCAAAGGTCAGGCAGGTACTGAATGATACATAATGATACATGATCATATTCCTTTACATAATTGTACACTCTAGAACATAAATTAGTTTTAATAATGATACATGATCATATTCCTTTACATACTTGTACACTCTAGAACATAAATTCGTGAGGCAACGGTTTCGAATTTATTTCGAATTGCATCGAATCTTCTCAGTAATTCTTTATCCGATATTTACATTTGGAAGGTTCGTTTATGCTGTTCGAGGGTTTATATTGGACCAGGATTTGTGTCTTGGAGTGCATTAGCGTCCAGAAAGTGTTTGAGATTTTCGTTACGCCACTTAAGGGGAGGAAGACCGTTTTTCTGAGCCTCCTTCTCCCTAATGTTTAGCCCCACTAGTTTTGAGATTATAAGACGTTCGGCCCATTAGTTTGGCGATTTTAACACCTTTCGTCCCATTTGGTTGTCAATGCTAAGACCTTTCGTGCCATTCAGGTGTCGATTATTTCATGGCGAGCGAAAGCGAGCCTGTAATTTTAAGAGGAACCGGCCTTCGGCCGGAAATTTGTTCTACCGAAAAATTTACAAAATTATCTTGCAGGGGGGTCTAGGGTTTTTTTTTCTAAGCTTGATGGAGGTCTAGGGAGGAAACTAAAAAAATATATGAATACATTAATTAATAGACCAAACAAACGGTCAGTCTCCCCTTAATTCGCTCGTCAACGCGAACTTGTTCCCTGCGGAAATGTTTAAGAATACAGACTGTAGGCTATTCTGGTGACCACGGGATTGGGCCCACTTAGGTTAGGCTAGGTTAGGTTAGGTTCCAATGCCGTGGGCCCAATCCCGTATGGGCCCAATTCCGTATATTCCGAATGGGCCCAATCCCGTATGGGCCCAATCCCTATGGAACCGCTATTCTTAACCGGTGACGTATTTTGTATTGGATTTTGACATCATTTAGGCGATTTCATTAAGCTTAGAAGGATATATGGTAGCTAAAAGGATTAATGGAGATAGGCTGCAGCCTTTTCATCGATAAACGTTCTTCCTAAGCTGAATAAAATCGTCAAATAGTTAGCAGAATATAACGGAAATCTCGTCACCGGTACAGAAGGGGTTAAACACGTAGGAAGGGCATTGTTTGTGTCATGGCAGTTCAGGAAGTCAGAAAGGGTCATAATTAGTGTTCTTGAGCGTACGGTCAGAAGCCATAGGAATCTTTGTTCCTTTAAAGCGAAACATTGGGAGTTTTATAATGCAATGAATTATTTCCTTTTGGTTTGATACCAATTGAAGTTGGTGTCTACTTAAGAGGGGAACTGATTTTTGTCTCATTTCCTCTCTTTATCTGGCTTGTATCCATTCGGCCCCATTCAGCCTACTATTTTAAGACGTTTATCCCGATCCACTATCGATTTCTTTCTGGCGAGTGATAGTGAGTCAACATTGTATGGAGAAAACCGGCTTCGCCTGAGACAATTTTCTGTCGAAAAATGTACAAATTTAGCCTGCTGTCATTTTTTTTTTTTTTTTTTTTTAATATGCTGGCTCTCTATCGCTAGCCAGAAAAAAATCGACACCTGGAAGGGAATACATTTCTTAAATCAGTAGGCTGAATGAGGCCAAATGAATACAACCCAGAGAGAGAGAGGGCGAGAGAAAACAAAACGAGGTGGGCCCCCTTAATTATAGCTATTGGTTGTATAGGTACCCAAAAACCTAATTATGATTCAACATGAACCCTGGAACCGCATAAGCAAACCTCCGTTACATACAATTTAAATCAATCATTAACTCCTGTACTGGCGACGTCTTTGTCATCTTAGTCTAGCTATATTTATACGATATTGTGCAGTTTAACAAGGATCTGTGTGGTAGTAAAATGGGTTAAGTGAGATAGTTCGAAGCCTGTTAATTGCTGGAAGCCCTTTTTATATTGCATAAAATCGTCTAGCCTATTGGTAGCTACAATAAAGTTAAAAAACGTCGCCGGTACAGTAGGAGCTAAGGAGAAGATTCAATTTAGCTCGGGATAGATTGGGAACCTTATAATAATAATAATAACAATAGTTCTTAAAGCTAGCGCATGCTAAGCCAGCTAAGGATAGCCCAATTATTCCGATTAGGCGTATTTCTTTTGGGGTCCTGTACTACTATCGCATCCCCTTGCTCATGAGGGATGGTAACGACTCAGTGCTTGTGAAAAATCTTTAATGCGCCGAGCGTGGGCGCGATCCCGGGCCTTCTGGGTGAAAGTCCGAGACGCTAGTCACTACACCAACGCGGTCGCTAAACCTTAACCCCTTCTGTACCGGCGACGTCATTATTATTTGATTTCAGCTACATTTAGACGATTTTATGAAGATTAAGAAGGATGTATGGTAGCTAAATGGATTCTGTTACGCTGGCCAGCTTGCCAGAATGTGCTCGTACTCGCTGGCGCTCGCCAGGGCAGTGAAATGGGCTATAATAATCGTAGAACGATGTTCTTTCTTTCTTAGTATTCATGATGTCACAGACAGATCAGTGGTGGTCTTTATTCTTGTCTGTGATACTTGGAAGTATTTTATATCAGTAATAGAGTATAAGATGTGTAGTGTGAATTTAAGGAGAGAGAGAACGAAGGAGGCAGCGAGGTGGTATTATGTGCGTGTGTATGTACGTGTGCCTTCCTCGCTCGGGCGGAGGTTCCCACGCTTTTGATTGGCCGGCAGGCCTGGCGCGTCATATGATGCCTGCTCTTCATGACGTAGTCGTCTGTGATTGGGGGCCGCTGTCCTAGTAGCGTGGTGCGGGCATCCTTCTCGCGTGTCTCTTCAGAGCTTGGTATGTTGTGCTTGGTTCTAGACGTCCCTTGCAATCTGTCCCCAATCTAACCCTCTGTACTACTGTTTCTCTCTCTGAACTTCTTCTTTTTCATACTTCTTGTCTTTATTCATTTACTTATCCCTTCTGGTTCTGCATACGACTTCCATAGTCGGCCAGTCGTATTACCAGCACCAGTTCTCACATAATTATATGTTTTGCACTAGCTTTAGGGATTATTAGAGTCATAGTCACATGGTATCATAGTATTGGGGTGCTTCTAATTATTGAGTTGTTCTTTCCTACTATTTAATGCTAGACAGTGGAGGGTATCTTTGGTCGTTGTCTGAGTTATGTACAGTATGTGGCAAGTCAGAGCCTGTACGACTCACTTCCGAGGTTCCACCCTTAGTCATTGCCGACAGGGCGGCCGACACGAGTAGGGAGGGGCAAGAGTGGCTCGAGAGGTGCCAGATGCCGCAGATGGCGTGTGCTGTCACCAGGTCTCAGTCCGCTCAGGTGTCACAGCCTAGTACCCAAGTTTTAGACCAGCGGAGGAAGGGTCGGAAGGAGAAAGTCAAGGCTGGTCGGGTTGAGAGTTTGGACCCAGCGACACTCCTTGGTGACTCGGTACTTGCACCCATTATGAGGTCCGGAGTGGCCCAAGAACCTGTCCCCCCTAGTGACATGGTAGGGCGTGTTAGCACTCCGCGACAGAAACGTTCCCAGGCAAAGCAGGCAAGGCTTGAGCAGCCCAGTATTAGGGGTGGCCACAAGTTGCTTCCGGAGCATTTAGATAGGTTGGCACCCTCGGATATATGTCGGTTGCAAGTAGAAGATCCTGGGCTTGAGAGTTGTGGGAACGGGGCTATAGAACTCGACGAGGACGGGGATGCAAAGCCGGGAGATTTTTTTCATGTTGGGGGAATCCTGTACCGCCGTTTTTTTTATCCCAAACGTAGTTGGGATGGTGGGGCAAGAGTGGTTGACCAGTTGGTGGTCCCTGAGAAGTGTCGTGATAACCTGTTGCGGTTGGCGCACGATGTTCCGTTGGCAGGTCACTTGGGTGTGAGTAAAACGTTGGCCTCGTTATCTAGGTTGTTCTGGTGGCCAGGTATTAAAGCCCAAGTTTCGGCCTGGGTGGCGATGTGTGGTACCTGCCAGAGGGTGGGAAAGCCAAATCAGAGCATACCTAAGGCTCCGTTTCACCCAGTGCCTGCTATTGGTCCTCCCTTCAGCAAGGTTATCATCGACATGGTAGGCCCTCTGCCTCCCACTAGTGCAGGTAACAGGTTTTTGCTAACCCTCATGGCCGTTTCCACTCGCTACCCTGATGCATACCCTATGAGAAATGGCAAGTCTAAAATTGTTGTGCAAAACTTGCTGTTGTATTGCTCGAGATACGGGTACCCGCAGGAAATTCAGTCGGACCAAGGGTCGAATTTCACATCCACACTCTTCAAACAGACCGTGCAGCAGCATGGGATCAATACGGTTGTCTCTTCAGCTTATCACCCAGAGAGTCAAGGGGTGTTGGAAAGATGGCACTCTACTTTGAAAAGCATGTTGCGGTGCTACTGTTTGGAGAACGGCAAGGATTGGGACCTAGGGCTACCGTACGTTTTGTTTGCGGCACGAGAGGTACCTGGGGAGAGCCTTGGGTTTAGCCCCAACGAGTTAGTTTTCGGGCATCAGGTTAGAGGTCCTCTGAGTATGGTGAGAGAGATCTGGGAAGGGACTGTGCCGCCATGTTCTCTAATTAAGTATGTCCTCGAGAGTAGAGACAGGATGCTGAAAAGCCTGGAGTTGGCAGGGAGAAATTTGGTGGGTAATCAGGCCTTGATGAAGGATCGGTATGACAAAAAGGCAAAGCTCCGGGAGTTTGTGGTAGGACAGGAGGTTTTGGTCTTAGTGCCCTTAGTAGGCCATTCCCTGTCTGCCAAGTTTGTCGGTCCTTACAAGGTCGTGCGGAAGTTATCTGACCTAAATTACCTTGTGGCTACTACGGATAGGCGGAAGAAAAATCAGCTCTGTCATGTGAACCTGTTAAAAGAGTTCGTGAGGCGCCCACCTGAGCAGCCTATTGTCCCTGTGTTGGTCTGCAGCAGCCAAGGTGGAGAAGGAGAGGGGGGCAGTGAGGCATAGGTGGAGGAAAGTTGGGATTGTCATGTCTCGGCCGATCAGTGGGCGGGGAACACGAGTCAGGTGACTGTGGAAGCGCTTGAGCACCTGCCTGAGCAACAGCGTGCAGCGATCCAGCACCTGTTCAGTTTATACCCCACTGTGTTTGCCGAGCACCCAGGCCTCACAACTCATGCGGTGCATGATGTAGACGTTGGAGACCAACCCCCCCCCCCTTTAAATCAGTGCCCTATCGTGTACCTCCCATTAAACTTCCGGCTCTCCGAGCGGAATTAGGCTACATGTTGGAGAGGGGGCTGATAGAAAAAGGGGCGGTTAGGTGGACATCTCCCGTCACTCTGCAGCCTAAACCAGACGGCAAGGTCAGGTTTTGCATTGACTTCAGGCGGTTGAACGGCTTAACCCCCACCAATGCCTACCCTCTTCCCCGCGTAGATGACAGTGTTGACAAGATCGGGTGTGCACGTTACCTGACCAAGGTGGATCTTGTCAAAGGCTACTGGCAGGTGCCGTTGTCTGAGCGGGCGAAGCTGGTGTGCGGGTTTGTGGTTGATGGGAACACTTACCGTTGCAACGTTATGCCATATGGGCTGAAGAATGCACCTGCAACTTTCCAATGCCTGATGAATGAGTTAGTGGCAGAGATCCCTAACTGCACCGTTTATCTCGATGATGTGATAATCTACGATGATGATTTTGAAAGCCATTGCGAGCACCTCGGGGCATTGTTCAGGAGGCTGAGTGAGGCTCATTTGGTGGTCAATCTGGGCAAATGTGATTTTGTTCGGGCAACTGTGCAGTATTTGGGGTTTGTGGTAGGGTTAGGCCGGGTGTGCCCCCCCCCTTACCAAGATACAGGCTATTAACCAGTTCCCCAGGCCGACCACCAAAAGACAGATCATGAGGTTCTTGGGCATGATTGGGTATTACCGCAGATTCATCCACGGATACTCCTCGGTGCTGGCTCCTCTGACGGACCTACTTGCAAAGACGAAAAAGTTTGGGTGGGCACCTGAGTGTGAGAAGGCCTTCTCACTGGTGAAGCATCTTTTGTGCACTCACCCCATACTCAGGGCCCCAGACTTCTCAAGACCTTTTCAGCTAGCGACAGATGCTAGCGGCGTAGGGGCTGGTGCCGTCTTGTTGCAAACAGACACAAAAGGTGTGGAACACCCAGTAAGTTTCTTTTCCAAAAAGTTCAACTCAGCACAAAAGAACTATTCAGTGGTAGAGAAGGAGCTTCTGGCCATTGTGCTAGCGCTCAGGCACTTTGAGGTGTATGTTCCCGCTTTTGGCCCAGTCGTGGTGATTTACACTGACCACCACCCTTTGAAGTTTTTGAATCAGTTCCACAACCGGAATATGCGGCTAACCAGATGGTCCTTAATGTTGCAGGAGTATAACCTAGACATTCGCCATATTGCCGGTTGTGACAATGTGATAGCTGACTGTTTGTCCAGGGTGGAGGACCCAGGGTAGATCACCACAGGTGTGTTGGGTTGAGTGGAGAAAAATTAGGCTTGCCCCTGTAGTGCAACGCCCCCAAAAACACTATTAAAAATATAAAAACCTCACATACAAACTCTTTCTTTTAATAGTATATAAGTGCAGTATGTTACAGCAAGAATCTAAGACATTCTAAGTTTTGTCTTAGTAGGCTAGGCTTGTTGAAGCTTGCTCGTTGAGCGTAATATTGTTAAGTGATACTATTATTTTGGGGAAGTGTTGTGTAGATTTTGTTTATATAATGAAGTGTTTTCTGTTTGTGATTGTGCCTTGTTTTTACAACTTGGGGGAGTAGCTGGGTGAGGCGGGGTTGATGAGCATTCTGTCTGGTCAGATGTGGCGTTAACCCGAGGTTAAAATGTCCCACATCTTGGGCGGGGTGTTACGCTGGCCAGCTTGCCAGAATGTGCTCGTACTCACTAGCGCTCGCCAGGGCAGTGAAATGGGCTATAATAATCGTAGAACGATGTTCTTTCTTTCTTAGTATTCATGATGTCACAGACAGATCAGTGGTGGTCTTTATTCTTGTCTGTGACTCTTGGAAGTATTTTATATCAGTAATAGAGTATAAGATGTGTAGTGTGAATTTAAGGAGAGAGAGAACGAAGGAGGCAGCGAGGTGGTATTATGTGCGTGTGTATGTACGTGTGCCTTCCTCGCTCGGGCGGAGGTTCCCACGCTCTTGATTGGCCGGCGGGCCTGGCGCGTCATATGACGCCTACTCTTCATGACATAGTCGTCTGTGATTGGGGGCAGCTGTCCTAGTAGCGTGGTGCGGGCATCCTTCTCGCGTGTCTCTTCAGAGCTTGGTATGTTGTGCTTGGTTCTAGACGTCCCTTGCAATCTGTCCCCGATCTAACCCTCTGTACTACTGTTCCTCTCTCTGAACTTCTTCTTTTTCATACTTCTTGTCTTTATTCATTTACTTATCCCTTCTGGTTCTGCATACGACTTCCATAGTCGGTCAGTCGTATTACCAGCACCAGTTCTCACATATATGTTTTGCACTAGCTTTAGTGATTATTAGAGTCATAGTCACATGGTATCATAGTATTGGGGTGCTTCTAATTATTGAGTTGTTCTTTCCTACTATTTAATGCTAGACAGTGGAGGGTGTCTTTGGTCATTGTCTGAGTTATGTATGTGGCAAGTCAGAGCCTGTACGACTTCGACAGAGCTAGGTAGCCTGTAACCTTTGTACATATTTTTCCTTTGCGAGTGTAGCAGCATACAAGCGAAGGGTTTTTGCCTACTCTTACTTGTATGCTTGCTACCACATTTTTGTTGACCTTTGTGGAGCGCCAGGGTAGGACCAGATACTTGAGATCTGGACATACCAAGAGAGCCTCCTAGTCACTTAACGTAACATAAGGGAAAGCTGTTCAAGGGGAGACAGTAGGCTACGAGCATGCTTGCGCTCTGCCTAGGCTCCTTGTACCTTTTATGCCACTGCTAGACTTTATTTGTGAGAAAGACAGCATTGTGTTTATTAACTTTAATTGCGTATGCTTTAGGAATTATTCACGCCTTATTTTAGCCTAGGTTGATGCATAGTGCACAACCCCGTTTGGCCGTTACGTTGGCTAAGGAAGTACTGTTTTGAGTGGCTATTATTAGTGCTGTCACAGAGTTGTTGCACTCCCTTGTTTTATATATATGTATCCTACGTGTTGGTGTATTTAAGATACACACTTTGGTGTCCTGCCCCTGCATTATTTCTGTTCTATATTCGACGAGCATCTTAGAGCATCAGACGTTTTTAGAAGATTCAATATCTGATTGCTGTAGGACTAGGCTTCCAGTGTTTTCATAGAGCATTGAAGAGTTTAGTGTTGAGTTCAGACTCACACTAAAGTTAACGTAAGCATATACTCCTTTATTAAATCTTGTTATAGTTTATGTAAGCATTGTTATTACTTGAGAGCATTTTATTAACGTAAAGTACTCCTGTTGTGAGTAGGCTTTGCCGTCACCGGAAAGCCTTTGTAGAAGTGCACTAAACCCAGTTAATTGATACCCCGTTATCCAGTAGATTAACTCTGGAGGGTTTAAGTGTTTTGTTCACCGGCGTAATAGTTCGAGGGTTTGGAATTAGCGTACCGTTGTTGCAGATATAGCCTATCTTCTAGTCCATTATTAAGTGCCCTTGTTTATTTCGTAGTGCCGGTCGTAACAATTCATTGAGATAGTCTGTAGCCTTTTAATGGGTAGAGGTCCTTCCTAAGCTGAACAAAATCGGCTAATAGTTGCCAGAATATAATGAAAAGTACATCACCGGTACAAAAGAGGTTAATAGCTAGTGGCTCAATAGCAGATATCAGCAGTTCGAATTAGCCTTTCCAATCTTTTCCGAGCTCATGGAAGAAAATTAAACAATATTCTTGATATATAGATTCCTGTTTTTACAGGGTCATTCCAAGGGACTGGAGTTCTCGCAGAGAGGCTCCAGTCCTGACGTTATTCTTGACTTACAGTGTACTGGCTTAACCTGGGAACTGCAGGAAGACTCTTAAGAGTTCCCCCGGCGGACTGCGGGAAGACTCTTAAGAGTCAGGGGGGAAAAAAATCAATTTAAAACACCGATTTTTTTTTTTTTTCCCTGGGCCATGCCAAATATCACTCCTCCACCTCCCCTCCTTCCCCAGTTTCCTCCCCTCCTTCAGTTATCACCTATTTTCCGTTATTCCCTTTTCCTGTGGTCTATTTTCGTGCTAACATTAGCGAGTTGGTAGCAGGGCGTTGTCATCACTGTTAGCAAGCGAGTGCAAGAGAGAGAGAGAGAGTATCGATCGACAGTCTCTCTCCAGAGGTGGAGGAAAGTGGTGGGCTGGGAGGTTGCCTCAGCCATACATTGTGTAACTCCCGGCCTGTATCGCCGATTTTGACCATCCCAACGCTGTTTCCACTTGTTTTATTGTTGTAACAGGTTAATACCTTTATAATCAACCTATAATAGGTGCATATGGATAAGTATTAATGCTATTTATGGTAAAATAAATATTTTAGTGATGGGAACAGCTCAAATACATCAGCACAGGAGTGTGGTGTCTCATACCCCCCATGCGCACTTCAGAGGTTAATAATACAATAGGGTTGATTGCCTCTAACGTCCTATTTTGATAGCGTAGTGTGCTGGCTTAATAATACAATAGGGTTGATAGCCTCTGACGTCCTATTTTGATAGCGTAGTGTGCTGGCTTAATAATACAATAGGGTTGATAGCCTCTGACGTCCTATTTTGATAGCGTAGTGTGCTGGCTTAATAATACAATAGGGTTGATAGCCTCTGACGTCCTATTTTGATAGCGTAGTGTGCTGGCTTAATAATACAATAGGGTTGATAGCCTCAGACGTCCTATTTTGATAGCGTAATGCATAAATGCGCGTCATTTCGGTGTGAGTATCCTAGGTTCGAGTCCTTGGAGTGCCACATGTATTTGTTGATTTCATTAATTGAGTTTGGAAGTAAAGTTGGTTGGTGAACATAAATTAATTAACTAAGGGTCATTCCATTAGGCTTCCGAAAACCGAGATAGATAGAACGATCCTTTGTTTTTGCAGAAATATACCATATATGATGCAGAAATATACCATATATGTTTTTATTGATAATATATCATCTGAGTATGCAAAACCAACAAACATATCCTTGCCAGATGACACAACATAATGCATCAGGAACAATGCATATTTTTTCACCAACTAACTTTACTTCTAAACTCAATTAATGAAATCAACAAAAACATGTGGCAATCCAAGGACTCGAACCTAGGATACTCACACCGAAATTCCGCGCATGTATTACGCTATCAAGACAGTTAACCCCTTGTGTACCGGTGATGTACTTTTCATTCTGTTCTGGCAACTAGTAGACGATTTTGTACAGCTTATGAAGGACGTCTACTCATTCAAAGGCTTCAGACTATCTCAATTAATATTTTTAGCTACCATATATCCTTCCTAAGCCTCATAAAACCGTCTAAATGTGGCTATAATAGAATATATAAGACGTCGCCGGTTCAGAAGGGGTTAAAGAATTATGCACAATTATGCACAAGCCTTTACCAAAACTGAACAACCGTATAGACTGGCTAGCCCATGCAGTACCGGTCATGTAACCGTATAGGCTGGCTAGCCCATGCAGTACCGGTCACGTCCTATGTTTTATATTCATTAGACCGTTGTATTCAGCTTAGGAAGGATGTCTGCCCGTTAACTCCTTCTGTACCGGCGACGTCTTTGTTATTTGATTTCAGCTACATTTAGACAATGTTATGAAGCTTAAGAAGGCAATATGGTGGCTAAAAAGATGAATGGAGACAGTCTGTAGCCTTTTATTGAGTAGACATCCTTCCTAAGCTGAACAAAATCGTCTAATAGTTGCCAGAATATAATGAAAAGTACATCACCGGTATATAAGGGGTTAAAAGAGTACAGAATACAGACCATCTTAATTCATCCTTTTCGCTACCATATATCCTTCCTAAGCTTCATAAAATCGTCTAGGCCTACATGCAGTTGAAATCAAAACAAAAAGACGTCACATGTACTGTACAAGTAGGCTACAGTAACTGGACGCTGGCCCACAGTTCTTTACTATATAATATAATATAATATAATATAATATAATATAATATAATATAATATAATATAATATATAATATAATATAGTATAGAAACAATGGTCGTATTTCCAGTATGGATTTAGAGTAGGCCTATAGTTTGGTATTAACCCCTTCTGTACCGGCGACGTCTTTCTTATTTGATTTCAGCTATATTTAGACGATTTTATTAAGCTTAGGAAGGGTAGGCTATGTGGTAGCTAAAAGAATGATTTAGATAGTCTGTAGTCTTCTGATTGGTAGACGTCTTTCGTAAGCTGAATACAATCGTGTAATAATTGCCAAAATATAATGCAAAGGACGTCACCGGTAGGCTACTGAATGGGTTAAGCAGGCGAATCAATACTGCAACAACAAAATTCAATTGCAATATATTTATGTTTCTGTGTACAGTAAACGAACATTATTTTCGCCGAAATTCTATCAGATTGATGTATTAGAGTTATAAAATACTTTATTTTTAATATGGTGTACTATAGTCTATTCGCTTTAAATAGGGGAGAGATCT
The DNA here is from genome assembly GCA_032716605.1 of Paralithodes platypus. Taxonomy (NCBI): domain Eukaryota; kingdom Metazoa; phylum Arthropoda; class Malacostraca; order Decapoda; family Lithodidae; genus Paralithodes; species Paralithodes platypus. The sequence goes on from CM064561.1 coordinate 5,718,603, forward strand.
GAACTTCTATCCTCCATAACTCACAAACTGCTAGAGTAATCGAGTTAATAATTCAACTGTTTAGGACGAGTCAGCCAGGAAATAGGTGTGGGAATTTACAGCCAATTTGCTCTAGCCCTTTTTGAGTTACAGAGGATAGAGGTCACGATGTCTCGCCTACTTACAGCGAATAGACTACAGGCCTATCCAACTTTAATCGGAAGCTCAATAATCCTTTACTTCGAGATTCAGTACGTTATGTTGAATAATGCATCTGAAATTAATCATTACCGCGGAAACAGCAGGGGTATCAAAGAGAATACGAGATACAGGAAATTAAAGGGGAGACGGATTTTTGTTTTCTATTAAATAATTTATTCCTTTATTTCTTAGTTTTCTCCCTAGACCTCCATCAAGCTTAGAAAAACACCCCCTACTCCCCTCTTCAAGATAAATTTGTAAATTTTTCGGTAAAAACAATCCTGGCCGAAGGCCACTGCCTCTTAACATTTCTGGCTCGCTATCGCTCACCAAGAAATAATCGACACCTAAATGGCACGAAAGGTCTTAAAATTTTCAACGAAATGGGGCGAAAGGTGTTAAAAGCGCCAAACTAATGGCCCGACGTCTTATAACCTCAAAACAAATGGGGCTTAACATGAGGGAGGAGGAGGACTCGAAAAAACAACTGTCTCCCCTTAATTAAAACGTTTACCATGATTCCAATGGCATATACTGTATGTTTGGAAGCAAGTTTACACTCATGAAACCTTGAACGTTGGCAATCCAGGCGAAAGGTTATTTAACAGCTGCTTACCTAAACGTTTAGTGTGTTACAGGAAATAACTTAGTGACTCACTGATAAATTAATAGACCACTAACCCCTTAAATCAACACTTTAGCCTACCAATCGCACTCCAGTCACAACACACACATACACACACACATAGAGGTAAGATATCACACACACACACACACACACATGAGTAACGTTCTTGCCTCTATACCCTTTTTTTCTTTCAACTGACGGTAAATTGCAGTTCCCACCAAGATTTCTCAGTTATTTTGAAGATTTTGTAGTGAAATATGGTGCAAATTATATAAACTTGGTCTTCATATAATGCAGAGACATGGGCTAGTGGTTTCATATTGTTCCATTAAGCATCGAAACATTAGCTGCCAAGGGATTCAATTTACCATCAGAGGAAATTAACCCCTTCTGTACCGGCGACGTCTTTTTCATTATATTCGAGCTCTATTTAGAAGATTGTGTGCAGTTTAAGAAGGAGCTGTGGTAGTAAAAATGGTTAAGTGAGATAGTTCGAGGCCTGTTAAATGCTGGAGGCCCTTTGAAACTGAATACAATCCTCTAATAGTAGCCATACTATACTGTAGTTAAAAGGACGTCGCCGGTACAGAAGGGATTAAACAGAGTAAGGTAGCGGGAGTAGCAATAGCCTATATACAGTACATATCGCGCCGTTGCTTTCACCCTCATTCTGACCACGATATAATATATTAAACAGAGTAAGGTAGCGGGAGTAGCAATAGCCTATATACAGTACATATCGCGCCGTTGCTTTCACCCTCATTCTGACCACGATATAATATATTAAACAGAGTAAGGTAGCGGGAGTAGCAATAGCCTATATACAGTACATATCGCGCCTTTGCTTTCACCCTCATTCTGACCACGATATAATATATTAAACAGAGTAAGGTAGCGGGAGTAGCAATAGCCTATATACATTACATATCGCGCCGTTGCTTTCACCCTCATTCTGACCACGATATAATATATAAACAGAGTAAGGTAGCGGGAGTAGCAATAGCCTATATACAGTACATATCGCGCCGTTGCTTTCACCCTCATTCTGACCACGATATAATATATTAAACAGAGTAAGGTAGCGGGAGTAGCAATAGCCTATATACAGTACATATCGCGCCGATGCTTTCACCTCATTCTGACCACGATATAATATATTAAACAGAGTAAGGTAGCGGGAGTAGCAATAGCCTATATACAGTACATATCGCGCCTTTGCTTTCACCCTCATTCTGACCACGATATAATATATTAAACAGAGTAAGGTAGCGGGAGTAGCAATAGCCTATATACATTACATATCGCGCCGTTGCTTTCACCCTCATTCTGACCACGATATAATATATTAAACAGAGTAAGGTAGCGGGAGTAGCAATAGCCTATATACAGTACATATCGCGCCGTTGCTTTCACCCTCATTCTGACCACGATATAATATATTAAACAGAGTAAGGTAGCGGGAGTAGCAATAGCCTATATACAGTACATATCGCGCCGTTGCTTTCACCCTCATTCTGACCACGATAATATATTAAACAGAGTAAGGTAGCGGGAGTAGCAATAGCCTATATACAGTACATATCGCGCGTTGCTTTCACCCTCATTCTGACCACGATATAATATATTAAACAGAGTAAGGTAGCGGGAGTAGCAATAGCCTATATACAGTACATATCGCGCCGTTGCTTTCACCCTCATTCTGACCACGATATAATATATTAAACAGAGTAAGGTAGCGGGAGTAGCAATAGCCTATATACAGTACATATCGCGCCGTTGCTTTCACCCTCATTCTGACCACGATAATATATTAAACAGAGTAAGGTAGCGGGAGTAGCAATAGCCTATATACAGTACATATCGCGCCGTTGCTTTCACCCTCATTCTGACCACGATATAATATATTAAACAGAGTAAGGTAGCGGGAGTAGCAATAGCCTATATACAGTACATATCGCGCCGTTGCTTTCACCCTCATTCTGACCACGATATAATATATTAAACAGAGTAAGGTAGCGGGAGTAGCAATAGCCTATATACAGTACATATCGCGCCGTGCTTTCACCCTCATTCTGACCACGATATAATATATTAAACAGAGTAAGGTAGCGGGAGTAGCAATAGCCTATATACAGTACATATCGCGCCGTTGCTTTCACCCTCATTCTGACCACGATATAATATATTAAACAGAGTAAGGTAGCGGGAGTAGCAATAGCCTATATACAGTACATATCGCGCCGTTGCTTTCACCCTCATTCTGACCACGATATAATATATTAAACAGAGTAAGGTAGCGGGAGTAGCAATAGCCTATATACAGTACATATCGCGCCGTTGCTTTCACCCTCATTCTGACCACGATATAATATATTAAACAGAGTAAGGTAGCGGGAGTAGCAATAGCCTATATACAGTACATATCGCGCCGTTGCTTTCACCCTCATTCTGACCACGATATAATATATTAAACAGAGTAAGGTAGCGGGAGTAGCAATAGCCTATATACAGTACATATCGCGCCGTTGCTTTCACCCTCATTCTGACCACGATATAATATATTAAACAGAGTAAGGTAGCGGGAGTAGCAATAGCCTATATACAGTACATATCGCGCCTTTGCTTTCACCCTCATTCTGACCACGATATAATATATTAAACAGAGTAAGGTAGCGGGAGTAGCAATAGCCTATATACAGTACATATCGCGCCGTTGCTTTCACCCTCATTCTGACCACGATATAATATATTAAACAGAGTAAGGTAGCGGGAGTAGCAATAGCCTATATACAGTACATATCGCGCCGTTGCTTTCACCCTCATTCTGACCACGATATAATATATTAAACAGAGTAAGGTAGCGGGAGTAGCAATAGCCTATATACAGTACATATCGCGCCGTTGCTTTCACCCTCATTCTGACCACGATATAATATATTAAACAGAGTAAGGTAGCGGGAGTAGCAATAGCCTATATACAGTACATATCGCGCCGTTGCTTTCACCCTCATTCTGACCACGATATAATATATTAAACAGAGTAAGGTAGCGGGAGTAGCAATAGCCTATATACAGTACATATCGCGCCGTTGCTTTCACCCTCATTCTGACCACGATATAATATATTAAACAGAGTAAGGTAGCGGGAGTAGCAATAGCCTATATACAGTACATATCGTGCCGTTGCTTTCACCCTCATTCTGACCACGATATAATATATTAAACAGAGTAAGGTAGCGGGAGTAGCAATAGCCTATATACAGTACATATCGCGCCGTTGCTTTCACCCTCATTCTGACCACGATATAATATATTAAACAGAGTAAGGTAGCGGGAGTAGCAATAGCCTATATACAGTACATATCGCGCCGTTGCTTTCACCCTCATTCTGACCACGATATAATATATTAAACAGAGTAAGGTAGCGGGAGTAGCAATAGCCTATATACAGTACATATCGCGCCGTTGCTTTCACCCTCATTCTGACCACGATATAATATATTAAACAGAGTAAGGTAGCGGGAGTAGCAATAGCCTATATACAGTACATATCGCGCCGTTGCTTTCACCCTCATTCTGACCACGATATAATATATTAAACAGAGTAAGGTAGCGGGAGTAGCAATAGCCTATATACAGTACATATCGCGCCGTTGCTTTCACCCTCATTCTGACCACGATATAATATATTAAACAGAGTAAGGTAGCGGGAGTAGCAATAGCCTATATACAGTACATATCGCGCCGTTGCTTTCACCCTCATTCTGACCACGATATAATATATTAAACAGAGTAAGGTAGCGGGAGTAGCAATAGCCTATAATTATACAGTACATATCGCGCCGTTGCTTTCACCCTCATTCTGACCACGATATAATATATTAAACAGAGTAAGGTAGCGGGAGTAGCAATAGCCTATATACAGTACATATCGCGCCGTTGCTTTCACCTCATTCTGACCACGATATAATATTAAACAGAGTAAGGTAGCGGGAGTAGCAATAGCCTATAATTATACAGTACATATCGCGCCGTTGCTTTCACCCTCATTCTGACCACGATATAATATATTAAACAGAGTAAGGTAGCAGGAGTAGCAATAGCCTATAATTATACAGTACATATCGCGCCGTTGCTTTCACCCTCATTCTGACCACGATATAATATATTAAACAGAGTAAGGTAGCAGGAGTAGCAATAGCCTATAATTATACAGTACATATCGCGCCGTTGCTTTCACCCTCATTCTGACCAGATATAATATATTGCATTGTAATTATTTCTGGACCATGAGGACAATAACAGTTTTCCGATTCTCATAAGCAACAAAATAAAATAGATAAATAAATAAAATGTGAACTAGATTCCCGATTCCTTGCGATGTAAAGCGAAGAGAATGAAAACTAAATGTTTAGACAACTTTACTCCAAGTCGCTTATGGCCAACTTATATAATTGTCCCATACATAACAATAATTGCATGTAACTGAAAATGTTGTGCTGAATAGCTTGAGTTTTCAGATATTCAAAACCTCATTTAGTTCCGGAAATAGGCCTACACATTTTTGTTTACGGATATCTTACCGACAGTGTAATGCATAAATGCGCGGGATTTCGGTGTGATTATCCTAGGTTCGAGTCCTTAGAGTGCCACATGTATTTGTCGATTTCATTAATTGAGTTAAGAAGTAAAGTTGGTTGGTGAAAAAATATGAATAGGCCTAGATAAAGAAAGTGAAAGAAAACATGACGTCGCCTATGACCTAATTATGAACATGATTTTGACCAAGATGTAATTGATGATACTGTAGGCCTAATGGTTAGTGTGTTTAAAATATGTATGTTCGAATCCCGGTGGATCACATGTTTTTTTCATTAATTTCTTTGGAAGGTGTATGGTGTTGGAGTGAAATTAATAACAATAGATAATCCTATGTACCGGGGAGACCTATACTTATATCTCAATCATTTGGCAAAGTTACAATATATTTTCTACAGTGGCGCTAATAAGTCATGTCTCGGCTGTCATTACGTTTGGCTCGCTCTGTGCTGTATTAATGTCTGTCAGATATTGAATAAGGTGGTAAAAGGTAGGAACATGGTTGTATATTTCACTCAAAAAGATGAAAATCATGTGTAAATATTGCTGATACCCATTATTGATAAAAACATAATGGGTGCCGAGACATCACTTATTAGGCCGACTGTACATGTTACATTCTTAAATAGCCTACTAGCCTAATAGGCTATACTAGATTAGGTTAGGCTTTGGTTAGGTCAGATATCGTTCAATGTTTCTTAGTAAATAGGCATCTGAAAAACAGTTCTCCCCGCTACACAGGATCTTACCAAAAGAATGTTTATACCACTTAGCCTATAGGCTATATCCAAGTCTCTTATAGGAACTAATGTAATTTTCCTATACATACAAATATTCGTATGTAACTGGAAATTTAGTGCTGAATCTAATGAGCTTTCCAGATTTATATTACCTTATTTAGTTTCAGAGATACAGAATTTAGTTTTTCGGATATTACTGATCAGCAGAGATATTACACAGAAATGCAATAATAATGTAGGTTCCTAATGAATGGAAAGTATGATTAATTTGGTTTTATGTAGGCCTAGGCTATCTATAAATATACTACAACCATAGGCCTATTTTAGTTTAGTCTTTTGCTAAATAGTGATATCTACAGCTCCAACTTCCTTATAGGCCGAAACATGCAAGTGGTCAATTAATTGTCGGTGACATTGAAAACAAACAAGAGGTAACATGCATAATAGGCTTAGGCTACATAGGCTAAAATGTGAATAAGAAAATAAAAACTAAGAAAACAAATTAATTATACTTACTGCCGATAGGGGGGACCGTTGGAAAAGACTTACTCCCCGATATGTCACCAGACCAGACCAGTCTTATATAAAGTCACAAAAAGACAATTACATGGCTGAATACGGTAGGGGCAGGCAAGCAGGACACTGATTCAGCTGATTGTCTGATTCACAAGGTACTGCAGGTTTACCAACTTACCAAATCAAGTCCGCTAGATAGTAAAGAAATGCCGATAATCGATAGAATAATGCCACAATCATTTGACGATCGCTTTAAAATGGCTCAATCTCCAGAATATCGCTAGAGTTCGTGCTACTAGATGTCTTCTTCTTCTTCTTCTTAGGGTTGTGATGTGCAATGTACACGGAGTAGGAATCTCCAGATATTTTCACAGGCGTTATTGGCGTTGGACAGCTTTTTATGTGTTAGTTGGGTTAGTTAAAGTAAGATAGTACAGCATTGTAAGTCCTTTTTGTCTTGTCTGGAAGTAAATAGATGATAGATGTGCGAGTTGAAAAAGAGGTATGTTAATATTGGTTGGGATTAGTATTGGTATAGCAATGGTAGTCAATTGTATTCTTGTTTGTCATTAATGTCGAGTTGTCTTATAAATTAAGTTAAGCATTGTCTTAAATTGGTTGTAAGGTGGGGTGGCTCTGTAATAAAGGTGGGTTTGTAGATTGGTATGTAGTTATTTTTGTGTACGTACTGTACTGTGATTCATATGTCGGAGAGTCTGTTGGTTGTGTATATATGTCCCTAATGCATTGGCTATTGATTTGTTGACTACTTGGGGTAGGTTGCCTCCACCCAGTATTTTTTCTAAGTTAAAGATTCCTCCCCTTCGAGCAATTTCTTCTCGAAGTGTCGTGCGGGCGCTGTAGTGGCGGTGACAGTAGAGTAGGAAGTGCTCCACTGTTTCTGGGGTCGGACAAAATTGGCAGTTTTCGTTGTCTTCTATTTTCATCTTGAACATGTGTGCTGTCAGTCTTGAGATGTCGAAACTTTCCTCTAGATCGAAGTAAATACATCTAGATCTAGCGGGAAAGTAGCTAAATTGGCAACACTAGGCGGTAAAAGTAAAAGTATGTTATTGGGATGAAAGTGGCAGTGCGGGAGTAGGAATGCTAAATGCTTCTATCAGATGTAATTATTATGCCATTGACGCCATAATAAAGATGTGTGTATTGTTTTCGTAACTGGACGCAATACTAGATTCCAAATATCGTTTGTACCTTTTCAGCCTTGACGTTAAGGTCACGTTCAAAGATCGGTAAAGTGTTAAACTTGACAGAAATGAGGCAAAAGTCCATAAAATCACCAAACTAATAAGGCGAATGTCATAAAATCTCGAAAGCAATGGGGCTAAGCATGAGGGAGAAAAGGATCCAGAAAAAATACCTCCAGTGGAAATCTCCCCCTAACCCGTACAAGTACCGATGACATCCTCTCCATTATATTCTGGCAACTATTAGACGATTTTATTCAGCTTAAGAAGGACGTACACCCATTAAAAGGCTACGGACTATCTCAAGTAATCCTTTTAGCTACCATATATCTTTCCTAAACTTCATAAAATTGTCTAAATGCACTTGACATCAAACCAATAAGACGTCACCGGTACTGTAAGGGTTAACCCCTTCTGTACCGGCAACGTCTTTTTCATTATATTCTGGCAACTATTACCGATTCTATTAAGTTTATAAAGGGCCTCCAGCAATTAACAGGCTTCGAACAATCTCACTTAACCCTTTTTACTACCACAGATCCTTCTTAAACTGCACAAAATCGTCTTAATAAAGCTAGACTAAAACTAAAAAGACATCCGGTACAGAAGGGGTTAACGATGATAAAGTCCTTGTCCATCACCTGACGCCCAGGCTGACAAAACAACTGACACAGTTGTCAGCTGTCTCAGAGCTGACAGATGATCCTCACACATGGTCAAGGTGAACTGTGGAAATATTGATACATCTCTCTCTCTCTCTCTCTCTCTCTCTCTCTCTCTCTCTCTCTCTCTCTCTCTCTCTCTCTCTCTCTCTCTCTCTCTCTCTCTCTCTATGATGTAGGAAACTAACGACCTGGGTTTTTTTTTCTTCTATGTGACTAAAGGAGACAAAAGGCAAAACTGTCTGTGACGAGTGCCTACCCCAGAGTTAAAAGAGTGACAAAATGTCTGGATACACGGAGTTTGAAATCATTTAAGTTATAGGATGAGGGACAGATGGATTCAGGGAGAGAGGTGTGGTGGTGTTGCAGTACAGGTGACATATTCAGAACTTTATGCCAACAGAAATTTCACAATTCGTATTGGTAACTTGTATACATATAATTCGTATTGGTAACTTGTATACATATAATTCGTATTGGTAACTTGTATACATATAATTCGTATTGGTAACTTGTATACATATAATTCGTATTGGTAACTTGTATACATATAATTCGTATTGGTAACTTGTATACATATAATTCGTATTGGTAACTTGTATACATATAATTCGTATTGGTAACTTGTATACATATAATTCGTATTGGTAACTTGTATACATATAATTCGTATTGGTAACTTGTATACATATAATTCGTATTGGTAACTTGTATACATATAATTCGTATTGGTAACTTGTATACATATAATTCGTATTGGTAACTTGTATACATATAATTCGTATTGGTAACTTGTATACATATAATTCGTATTGGTAACTTGTATACATATAATTCGTATTGGTAACTTGTATACATATAATTCGTATTGGTAACTTGTATACATATACTCTTTGGTATTCTATTTAAGGGGAGGTACTCGCTTTTTCTGGACCCCCTTCTCCCTCATGTTTAGACCCATTATAAGACGTTCTTTCACTAGTTTGGCGATTTCGAGACCTTTCGCCCCATCACTGTGTCAATATTTAGACCTTTCGTGCCGTTTAGGTGTCTATTTTTTCCTGGTGAGCGATAGCGAGCCTGTCATTTTTTAGGGAACCGGCATTTGGCCGGGACATTTTTCTACCGAAAAATGTACAAATATATCTTGAAAGGGGGTCTAGGGGGTGTTTTTTATAAGCTTGATGGAGGTCTAACGAGGAAACTCAAAATTAAATAAATAAATGGAAACGTAGCCCCCCCCCCCCCATAAAGCAAGCACTAGCCCCTTAAAGACACCAATTATCAGAGAAGGACAACCATTACATGATCTACCATTGACTCCTTTACCGGAGACGTCTTTTCCATTTGATTATAGCTACATTTAAACGATTATATGCAGTTTAAGAAGGATCTGTGGTTGTTAAACAGGTTAAGAGAGATACTTCGAACCTGTTAATTGCTGGAGGCCCTTTTTAGACTGCACACAAATCGTCCAATAGTAGCCAGAATAAAGCTAAAAGACGTAGCGGTACAGAAGGGGTTAAGTGAGGAGGTCGACTAGGCAATCATATCAAAGGTTATTATCTACCTCCGAAGTGCACCATGAGGCACGTTGGTGTTGTCCTGTGTTGGTGGTGTAATGGTTTAGGTGCTTATGTTCTGGGTGTGGTGTCCCGAGTTGGAATCCCGGGAGGACCATATACTTTCATTAGTTTATTCAAGTACATTGGGGGTTGTAATTGATGATTAATGTTAAGAACGGTGTGTTACTTATGTTTGGTATTATAGTCTATTTTGTTTTCAATGTTGATGGTAAATAGCCATGTTACTACCTTGGTTACCCAGCTATGACGTGGAATTTGTAGGGAAATATGATGTTAATTATGAAACCTTGAAAATATTATGACGCACAGACATGGCAGTATCATATGTTTCCAGTAGGAATCAAGAAATCAGATGCTAAAGGATTCAATTCACCATCATCTGGATATAGATAGACTAAATTATCCACTACTGTACCAGCGACGTCTTTTAAATTTTATTCTAGCTATGTTTAGACGATTTTGTTCCGCTTAAGACTCAACGAAATGGGGTGACAGGTGTTCAAATCGCCAAACTAATGGGCCGAACGCCCATTAGTTTGGTGATTTGAACACCTGTCACCCCATTTCGTTGTCAATGTTAAGACCTTCCGTGCCATTTAGGTGTTTAAGTGTTTTATGTTTTCCTGGCGACCGTAAGCGAGCCTGAAATTTAAGAGGAACCGGCCTTCGGCCTTTCTACCGAAAAATGTACAAATATAGGCTATCGTGAAGAAGGGTCTTGGATTATTTTTCAAAGCTTGATGGAGGTCTAGAGAGAAAACTAAACAAATAAAAAACGGCATATACCGTATACAGTACAGTAGGCTATATATATATTATTATGTTATTATTATTATAGACATAATAGCGTTAACTGAAACGTGGATTAATACAGAATCTAGGCATTTTTTAGCAGAATTTGATATTCCAGGATATAGTTTGTTTAAATATGACCGAACAAGTAGGAGGGGCGGGGGTATAGCAGTGTTTGTCAGGAGTACATTAAAAAGCTGTATTAAATCAGGTATTAGACTAAATAATGATAATGAAAGTGTTTGGGTAGAGGTTAACGAAGGTAGTGAGACCATAGTTATTGGAGTTATATATAGACCGCCTAATATGAGTAGAAATGGCGGAAAATCGTTATGGGAGGAAATTAAAATAGCATCAAGGTTTAGCAATGTGTGCATTATGGGGGATTTTAATTTTCCGAACATTGATTGGCAGCACCAAATAGGCGACTCCGATTTAGTAGAGTTTATTGAGGTAGTACAAGATAGTTTTTTATTTCAATTCATAGATACGCCGACTAGAGGTATTAATATTCTTGATTTAGTTTTCAGTAACAATGAACATATGATAAATAATGTAGAGATTGGTGACCACCTAGGAAATAGCGATCATAAATCTATTTATTTTAATATACAATGGACAGGGAATGCTAAAGAGAATACGACACTTATCCCAGATTTCAGAAAAGCCGATTATGGTGGGCTAAGAAGAGACTTAAGGGTGGACCCTATTGTTAAGCGATTAAGTCAGGATATGCCAGAGTTAAACTTGCCACCTACATATAACCAGTTTATTGCTTCACTCCACAATGCTCAAAATAAATATATCCCTAAAAGAAGATTTAGATCGACGCAGAACCAACCAAAATGGATGACTAATAAGCTAATAGATCTTATAGGAAAAAAGAAAGGAATATATCGAAAAATAAAGAAAGGTGAAAATCATTTACATATATACTATCAGACTCTATCAAGACAGGTCAAAAGGAAATCAGGAAAGCAAAAAGAAATTATGAAATAAGGATAGCCAGCGACTCAAAAAATAACCCTAAAGCTTTTTACCAACTATATAAATCTAAAGTTAGAGATGTAATAGGCCCCCTAAAAACTTCAATAGGAGAAATAACAGAAAATGATTTAGAAATGTGCAGTACATTAAATAGTCAGTTTCTTTCCGTTTTCACTAATGAAAATTTGGCACAGATTCCAGAAGTCAATATGGTATATAGTGATAGTATAGAAAATATGTTAAGTACAGTTAGTATAAGTAGAAATGATGTGCTTAAGGAAATTGACAGACTGAAACCTCAAAAATCGCCTGGTCCTGACGAGGTATATGCTAGAGTATTAAAAGAATGCAGAGATGAGTTAAGTAGTCCATTAGCATTTATATTTAACAAGTCATTAGAAACAGGTTTAGTTCCAGAAGCTTGGAAGCTTGCAAATGTAGTTCCGATCTTCAAAAAAGGTGATAAATCGATAGCATCCAATTACCGTCCCATTAGTCTCACATCAATCATAGGAAAGTTGCTAGAGTCCATTATTGCTAGGAAAATTAGAAGCCACTTAGTAAAATTTAACTTAATAAATTCTTCTCAGCATGGATTCACTCAGGGACGTTCTTGCCTTACTAATTTGCTTAGCTTTTTCTCAGAGGTATATGAAGCAGTAGATAGTGACAAGTCATATGATATTATATATTTAGATTTCAGTAAAGCTTTCGACAGAGTCCCTCATGAGAGATTGATGAGAAAGGTTGAGGCACATGGAATAGGAGGGTCGTTGTTGGGATGGATTAGGTCATGGCTAATTGGTAGGAAACAGAGAGTCAGCATAAATGGTACCAAGTCAGAGTGGGGAGCAGTCAAAAGTGGTGTCCCCCAGGGATCGGTATTAGGTCCCCTGTTGTTTCTTATATACATAAATGACCTAGATTTAGGTATAACTAGTAGGATAAGTAAATTCGCAGACGATACTAAAATGGGGAGATCAATTGATTCAGATAGCGATATAGAGTGCCTCCAAAGGGATCTAGATACCTTACATGAATGGTCAGTAAATTGGCAGATGAAGTTTAACATTGACAAATGCAAGGTATTAAAGATAGGGAAGATGCAAACAAATGTTAAATATAAACTAGCTAATTTAGAATTAGAAAATTCAGACTGCGAGAAAGATCTAGGTGTGTTTGTTAGCAATGATTTGAAGCCTAGAAAACAGTGTATAAGCGTTCGTAATAAGGCAAACAGGATTCTCGGGTTCATCTCTAGGAGTGTGAGTAACAGAACTGCTGATGTTATCTTAAAACTTTACTTGTCATTAGTGAGACCCCATATGGATTATGCTGTCCAATTTTGGTGTCCTTATTACAGAATGGACATAGATTCATTGGAGAGAATTCAGCGTAGAATGACAAAAATGATCCATAATATTAGAAATTTTCCGTATGAAGAAAGGTTGAAGAAATTAGGTTTACATTCGTTAGAGAGACGCAGAGTTAGAGGGGATATGATAGAGGTGTTCAAGTGGGTTAGTGGGATTAACAAAGGGGACATGACAAATGTACTAAAGCTCAGTGATAGCGAAAGAACTCGTACCAATGGTTTCAAATTAGATAAATTTCGTTTCAGAAAAGATATAGGCAAATATTGGTTTGGTAACAGAGTTGTAGATGGGTGGAATAGGCTACCAAGTGATATAGTGGGATCAAGAACGATAGGGAGCTTTAAGAAAAAATTGGATAAGCATATGGACGAGAAGGGTTGGGTGTGAAGGGGGATCAGCCGGGTTGGGCCAATCAGCGCTCTGCAGACCCCCGTAATCCTGCGTTAATCTCTAACCGGTTTGGTAAGATGATCCTCAGGGTATTAGAGTGTTGAGCCTATAATTCTATCTATCTATCTATTGCCTGACGCCGTGATCCCCGAAGGGGTGGCCACGAACGAACCGCCCCCATGCACCTCTGTCCCCAGTCAGTCGATGCCCCTCCCCCCAACCAGCACCGCCTTCGTTCATGTACTTCCTCACTCCATCTATAATCCAGCCTATAATTGGGCTTTGTAATTGGGGTTGTGTGGGACAGGGATCTGCCTTGCTTAGGCCAATCGGCTTTCTGCAGACTCCCATTTTCTTATGTTCTTATGTTCTTATGTTCTCTCCACTAACCAACTTTACTCCTAAACTCGATTAATGAAATTAACAAACACATTTGGCAGTCCGGGGATTCGAACCCAGGACGCTCACACCGAAAATCAACACACCTATGCATTGCACCACGAAGACAGTCAAAGAATGTTGCACAAGCCTACGATTTATTATGCTGTTTCGAATCCTGCATACCAATCTTAGCATGTACAAACATTCCAACTCTACTATCATAGGCTATGAACATGTGAATGGAAATAGTAATTAATATATATATATATATATATATATATATATTTCTAGTCTCTCAGTGGGGATCGAACCATCGACCATCAGGATGATAGCCGACGCTTTAATCAATTACACCACGGCAGTCTAAAAGACACTCAGCCTTCTATCCTATTTATGTTAGGGAGAAGGGAAACCCACTAGGCGAATATATTTCAATTCAAACCTAGTTGTAGGATCCATATTTCGATGATCCTGATGGTCGATGGTTCGATCCCCACTGAGAGACTAGAAACATTTAGTGGCTCACGTGTATTTGTGATATATTCTCAATATTTGTAACTCTCATGCTTTGTGGGTTAGAATTAAATGAAATCAATTTCTACCCGAGTTGCGTCGGGACACTCAAAAATCCGTGTATGGTATTCTGGAAATATGGATCCTACAACTAGGTTTGAATTGAAATATATTCGCCTAGTGGGTTTCCCTTCTCCCTAACATAAATAGGATAGAAGGCTGAGTGTCTTTTAGACTGCCGTGGTGTAATTGACTAAAGCGTCGGCTATCATCCTGATGGTCGATGGTTCGATCCCCACTGAGAGACTAGAAACATTTAGTGGCTCACGTGTATTTGTGATATATTCTCAATATATATATATATATATATATATATATATATATGTAATGTATATATTATATAAGATATATATATATAGATATATATATATATATATATATATATATATATATATATATATACCGTATAATGTATATATTATATAAGATTCATAAATGAACAAATATATTCGCCCCTCCCCCCTTATGTCCTAGTGTTGATGATGATGATGATGATGGTCCACAACAGCTGTTTGGTCTGATGATCAGCTGGTATAACCATTAACCCCTTCAGTACCGGATACATCCTTTTTATTTGCTTTTACCTACATTTAGACGATTTTATGCAGCTTAGGAGGAAACCGTGGTAGTTAATATGGATGATCCAGATTATTTGAAGCCTATTAATTGCTAAACATCCTCCTTAAGTTGGATAAAATCGTCTAATGATACCCAGATTATAATGACAAATACAACTCGGTACTAAAGGGGTTAACCTGTTCAGTACCGGATACGTCCTTTTCATGATATTCTGGCAACGATTTTACGATTATATTCAGCTTAGGAAGGACCTCAAGCAAAATTAGGGCTTCAAACTGTCTCAACCAACCCCTTTAACCCCTTCTGTACCGGCGACGTTTTTTCATTTGATTTTAGCTACATTTAGACGATTTTATGAAGCTTAAGAAGGATATATGTTAGCAAAAATGATCAATTGAGATAGTGTATAACCTTTGAATGGGTAGACATCCTTCCTAAGCTGAATAAAATCTTCTAATAGTTGCCAGAATATAATGCAAAGTACATCACCGGAACAGAAGGGGTTACCTACCACAGATCCTTCTTAAGCTGCATATCATCGTCTAAATATAGCTAGAATAAAATACAACTCACGTCGCTGGTACTGAAAGGGTTAACCCCTTCTACACCGGCGACGTCTTTGTACTTTTATTCTAGCTTTATTTAGACGAACTTGTGCAGTTTAGGAAGGATCTGTGGTGGTGAAGAAGGGTAAGTGTAGATAGTTCGAGCCCTGTTAATTGGTGGAGGCCCTTTTTAAACTGAATATAATCATCTAATAGTACCCATAATAAAGTTAAAAAGACGTCACCGGTACAGAAGGGGTTAAGTGGAGACCCTTTTTAATCTGAATGAAATCGTCGAATTGTAGCCAGAGGAAAGTTAAAGGGACGTCACCGCTACAGAAGGGGTTAAGTGGAGACCCTTTTTAATCTGAATATAATCATCTAATAGTACCCCTAATAAAGTTAAAAAGACGTAGCCGGTACAGAAGGGGTTAAGTGGAGACCCTTTTTAAACTGAATAAAATCGTCGAATAGTAGCCAGAGGAAAGTTAAAGGGACGTCACCGGTACAGAAGGGGTTAAGGGGGTACTGCTTGGTTTTTGGTCTATATTTTTATACATTTATTTTTGAATGTCTTCACTAGACCACGATCAAGCTTAGAAAAACACCCCTTAGACCCCCTTTCAAGATAAATTTGTAAATTTTTCGGTAGAAAAATGTCGCGTCCGAAGTCCGGTTCCTTCTAAAATTAGTGGCTCGCTATCGCTTCCCAGGAAAAAATCAACACCTAAATGGCACGAAAGGTCTAAATATTGACAAAGAAATGGGACGAAAGGTCTAAAAATAGCCAAACTAATGGAAATAACGTCTTAAAATCTCAAAACAAATATGCTAAACATGAGGGAGAAGGGGGTATATAAAAACGAGTACTACCCTTTTCAAAACTAAAGAAACAAACATTTATAAAAATATATATAGTTTGGCAGGGTTGGGGGTTGTGATCCTTTTGAAGTGTCTGTCTAAAAGAAAAGTAAGATACAAAGTTGGAAAATTGGCGACCAGAGAGTGGGTGAGGAATGTGAGATATTGGAGATAGAGAGAGAGAGAAAGAGAGTATCTGTGTGTGAGTGTGTGAGAGAGAGTGTGTGTGTGAGAGTTGGCGACCAGAGAGTGGGTGAGGAATGTGAGATATTGGAGATAGAGAGAGAGAGAGTATCTGTGTGTGTGTGTGTGTGTGTGTGTGAGAGAGAGTGTGTGTGTGAGAGTTGGCGACCAGAGAGTGGGTGAGGAATGTGAGATATTGGAGATAGAGAGAAAGAGAGTATCTGTGTGTGTGTGTGTGTGTGTGAGAGAGAGTGTGGGTGTGTGAGAGTTGGCGACCAGAGAGTGGGTGAGGAATGTGCGATATTGGAGAGAGAGAGAGAGAAAGAGAGTATCTGTGTGTGTGTGAGAGAGTTGGCGACCATAGAGTGGGTGAGGAATGTGAGATATTGGAGAGAGAGAGAGAGAAAGTATCTGTGTGTTGTGTGAGTGGGAATGTGTGTGTGTGAGTGAGAGTGTGTGTGTTAGAGAGAGTGTGTGGGTGTGTGAGAGTTGGCGACCAGAGAGTGGGTGAGGAATGTGAGATATTGGAGAGAGAGAGAGAGAGAAAGAGAGTATCTGTGTGTGTGTGTGTGAGTGAGAGTGTGTGTGTGAGAGTTGGCGACCAGAGAGTGGGTGAGGAATGTGAGATATTGGAGAGAGAGAGAGAAAGAGAAAGTATCTGTGTGTGTGTGTGTGTGTGTGAGAGAGAGTATCTGTGTGTGTGTGTGTGTGTGTGTGTGAGTGAGAGTGTGTGTGTGTGAGAGAGAGTGTGGGTGTGTGAGAGTTGGCGACCAGAGAGTGGGTGAGGAATGTGAGATATTGGAGAGAGAGAGAGAAAGAGAAAGTATCTGTGTGTGTGTGTGTGTGTGTGAGTGGGAGTGTGTGTGTGAGAGAGAGTGTGGGTGTGTGAGAGTTGGCGACCAGAGAGTGGGTGAGGAATGTGAGATATTGGAGAGAGAGAGAGAGAGAGAGAGAAAGAGAGTATCTGTGTGTGAGTGAGAGTGTGTGTGTGTGTGAGTGAGAGTGTGTGTGTGTGAGAGTTGGCGACCAGAGAGTGGGTGAGGAATGTGAGATATTGGAGAGAGAGAGAAAGAGAGTATCTGTGTGTGTGTGTGTGAGTGAGAGTGTGTGTGTGAGAGAGAGTGTGGGTGTGAGAGAGAGTGTGGGTGTGTGAAAGTTGGCGACCAGAGAGTGGGTGAGGAATGTGAGATATTGGAGAGAGAGAGAAAGAGAGTATCTGTGTGTGTGTGTGTGAGTGAGAGTGTGGGTGTGTGAGAGTTGGCGACCAGAGAGTGGGTGAGGAATGTGAGGTATTGGAGAGAGAGAAAGAGAGTATCTGTGTGTGTGTGTGCATGAATAAGTGAGAGTGTGTGTGTGAGAGAGAGTGTGTACAAAGGAGTACAAAGGAAATCAAGCAACAACAGATCTAGTGACCCTTCTGGCTGCTTGTCCTCCAAAACACTGAGGATCAAGTGTCCAAACAGTGGTTTAGAGTGGGTAAGGGAACATTGGAAAGGGAACTACTGCCCTGGATCTAATGTGCGTGGCAGGACTAGGAAGTTAGTAGGGGACAGATGGGTTAGTAACTGAGGGGAGGATAAAATAAAGTTATTCATTTACAAACGCAGTCAGTCGCGGGTTTGATGCGAGATATTTGTCTAGGCGGGGTTTAAATGAATCAACGGTGCTGCAGTCTATAACGTCTCGGGGAAGCCCATTCCACAAGTTGACAACTCGATTGAAGAAGAAATTCTTAGATTCGTGTGAGTTAAAAGATTTACCAATAATTTTGCAACCGTTTCCCCGCGTGTAATTAGATTGGTCGATAGTGAAGTACTTACTACAGTTCATATTGTCGATGCCCTTGATGATTTTTAACACTTGAATTAAGTCACCTCTTAATCTGCGCTGGGTTAAAGGAAATAGATTTAATTCTCTAAGACGCTCTTCGTATGGTTTGTTCTTTAGGCTAGGTATAATTTTGGTAACTCTACGTTGAACTCGTTCCAGCTTGTTTATGTCTTTTTGGTAATAAGGGCACCAGCATTGAACGCAGTATTCCAGAAGAGGGCGGACTAAGGAATTGTAAAGGGTTAGGATAACGTCTTTGGATTTATGCTCAAATGACCTGCTATAAAGCCAATTATTTTGTTTGCCTTCTTAACAACTTCTGAACATTGATGACTCGGTTTTAGGTTACTCGATATTGTTACTCCCAGATCGGTTTCTCTGTTTACATTCTTAAGCTGAGTGCCATTCATCGAATAGTTTGCTTTCTCATTTAGGTATCCGATATGTAGTACTTTACATTTATCCGCATTGAAACTCATTTGCCAAATTTGGGCCCAATGTGACAATTTATCTAGATTGTGTTGCATATCGTCAACTTGATCTTTTGAGAGTACGCTATTTGCAATTTTTGTATCGTCAGCAAATTTTGAGATTGTACAGGTGAGACCCTCATCTGTGTCATTGATGTAAATTAGAAAGAGAATTGGTCCTAGTACCGTCCCTGGGGTACCCCGCTACTTACATTGGTCCATTTAGATGCCTTACCGTTTATGACTACTCTTTGCTTTCTGTCGCTGAACCAATTTTCTATCCATTTCAATACACCGTCTTGTATTCCATGCGCTTTTAGTTTTAGCAGTAAACGTTTGTGGGGAACTTTGTCAAAGGCCTTTTGAAAATCAAGGTATATATTATCAACAGCTTTACTCTCATCGTAGAGGTTGAGGATATCGTGGAAGAAGTCTAAGAGGTTTGTTAAACAGGAACGTTTTTTACGAAAGCCTTGTTGAGTATCTTTAACCCTCCTGGCCCGGGCAGGCTCTCAAAATGACAGTGTGGGCTACCCGGGCGATCTGGCCGAAAAACGTCTAGGCCTAGGCTACCGTATTTTTGTTTAGTTTAACTGCTAGACATTTCCCACGCATCTATAAATGTAGTGCGGTTTCCAATCTGTAGACTGGCATTGAGTAGAGCTCTCTATGTCAACTGGTTCAGCTGTGATGACGATTTCAGTGGAGAGTACTTGCAGGCGATGTTAGCAATATGACGATCTTTTCACTACTGAAACAACGACATACAGACATACAATAACAAACGAGTCTTCTCTTTCTTGTTTTCGGAGGTGCGGTGACGTAACGATCGGCTTTGTATACATGCGTCGGACGCACGGCGTTCAGACCAAGCTGAATAGGCTTTCAAGCTTACAGATTTTAAAATGACACCCGGGCTCCTGCCCTTAATTCGTGGTGTCATTTTAAAATGACAACCGGGCCAGGAGGGTTAAGTATGTTATTTTCCTCTAAGTGATTTACGAGTCTGTCTCTTATGACCGTTTCTAGCATTTTACATACAACTGAGGTTAAGCTAATTGGACGATAGTTACTGGGTAGGGATTTGCTGCCTTTTTTTAATATCGGCGTTGGCTATCTTCCACTGATCAGGCATAGTTCCAGACTGCAAGGATTTATTGTGTGTGAGAGAGAGTGTGGGTGTGTGAGAGTTGGCGACCAAAGAGTGGGTGAGGAATGTGAGATATTGGAGAGAGAGAGAGAGAGAGAAAGAGAGTATCTGTGTGTGTGTGTGAGAGTGAGTGAGAGTGTGTGTGTGAGTGTTGGCGACCAGAGAGTGGGTGAGGAATGTGAGATATTGGAGAGAGAGAGAGAAAGAGAGTATCTGTGTGTGTGTGTGTGAGTGAGAGTGTGTGTGTGAGAGAGAGTGTGGGTGTGAGAGAGAGTGTGGGTGTGAGAGAGAGTGTCGGTGTGTGAGAGTTGGCCACCAGAGAGTGGGTGAGGAATGTAAGATATTGGAGAGAGAGAGAAAGAGAGTATCTGTGTGTGTGTGTGTGAGTGAGAGTGTGTGTGTGAGAGAGAGTGTGGGTGTGAGAGAGAGTGTGGGTGTGAGAGAGAGTTGGCGACCAGAGAGTGGGTGAGGAATGTGAGATATTGGAGAGAGAGAGAGAGAGAGTATCTGTGTGTGTGTGTGTGTGAGTGAGAGTGTGTGTGTGAGTGAGAGTGTGTGTGTGAGAGAGGTATTTAGTTAAAATAGGACTTCAGAGGCTATCAACCCTATTGGATTATTAAGCCAGCACACTGTAAGTCAAGAATAACGTCAGGACTGAAGCATCTCTGCGAAAACTCCAGTCCCTTGTGATAGACAGAGTATCTGTGTGTGTGAGTGAGAGAGTGTGTGTGTGTGAGAGAGAGAGAGAGAGTGTAGGGAGGGCAGGGGGGGGGGGGGGGGTAGGAGGTTATTAGGGTGACATAATAGGTCTTTGGTAGTTTACATAACACTATCAAAGATAAGTTTGAACCAGATTCTATCCAACTATGTTTAACCCCTTGAAGCTCTGACGCGTTTTAGCAGTTTATTTTGGCTATCATTAGACGACTTTATGAAGCTTAGGAAGGATATGTGGATATTAAACCAGTAAAGACTAGCTCAATCAACCCTCTGACTTCCATATACCCTTCCTAATCCAAATAAAATCTTCTAATAATTACCAGAAAACGGAACAGAAATGCGTATTGGAGCTTTAAAGGGTTAACATGTTTCGCATGTTTACCCCTATTGTACGGTCGCGCTAATAAGTCATGTCCCAGCTGTCATTACGTTTGGCTCGCTCTGTGCTGTATTAATGTCTGTCAGATGTTGGATAGGGTGGGTAAGTGTAGGAACATGTGTGTATATTTCACTTGATATGAAGAAATAAAGCTTAGATATTGCTGATACAAATTGGTGATCAAAACATACTTGGTGCCGAGATATCACTTATTAGCGCGATTGTACAGTCACGGCGGTAAGTCATAGACCAGGGGCATGCCAAAGCCCTAGCCACACATTAGCAGTAGGTTCGAACAATGTCCATCTTTGGTGGTTCAGCGGGCACGACTCCAGTGAAACAAGAGCATTGATAGTCAATAAGCTCCGCCCATACCCAGTTGCATAATTATGTAAAGGTAATATCCAGAAATATACCTTAATTAGGATTATTGTACTGTGATATATATATATATATATATTTTTGTTTGTTTGTGGTTCATTACAGTTGAAATGCTACTGTATGTAATACCAATGATCAGACTATGACGTGTATTGAAACTCCAGCAATTTGGTAGACTACATAATACAATATCCAACCTGTTCACGCGTGCTTGGAAGACATATATAGGAATCTTGAATGGGACAATAAAGGAATACATGTTAAAAAAATGGCTTGGGTAGATCATATATTTAGAAAATATTATAACTGATGGACAAAAACAGCAACAGAATGAGAATCTAGAAATGAAGCTAGATGAATGGATAGACAGAGAACCAGATAGAAGGATGAGATCGGAAAGTTTGTAAAAGTAGGAAGGAACGGGATAGCATCTGACCAGCTAGAGTAAAAACGTTTGGGAAAGGCCTTCGTCATGCAGTGGACTAAGGCTGATGATGATTATTATGAAATAATATAATATTTATAGTATAATAATAAAGTAACTACAGTTAAGTAAAAAGATAAACCAAATAGTAATATCCTACCGTAGGTCAATTTACTTGTTTACAATAAACTCGCGTGACAGCAGGTAATGGACAGTTTTGCGAGCGCTCCACAACGTATCACCTAACAATTGAACTGAGACAACCCGGGAATATGGAAGTAATTAGCAAAACAATATAAGTATTTCTCCATATTCATTTATCCTTTGCCGAATACAAATGAAAAAAACGGAACTAGAGTTCTCGAACAGAGACTCCGGTTATGAATTGCCCATTGACATATGCTGGCTTAATAATCCAGCAGAGTTGATAGCCACTAAGCCAAGAGGCTAAGCCCTATTTCAATTAACTATTTTAACTAATAATACAATTGTGCATAAATTACACCATTATTATGTATTTCAAGGAATACATTAATCTCGTTTACACATATCGTATACATATTTCATGGGGTAGCCATATATGGAAATTAACCTTACAATTGGAAAGCGGTAATGTTAGTGGTAGTTGATTAACAATAGGACTTCAGAGGATATGAAGCCTTAATTAAGTATGGTCTTACCGGATAATCAGAACAATCAAGTCTGGAGTCTCATTTGAGAAGCCCCGTCTCTTCAAATTAATCTTAGTTTGTGTTAGTTCATTATACTCTCTCTCTCTCTCTCTCCCTCTCTCTATAATTAATTATAAAACTATATGTAATGGCATTGACTTATAGGACCTAAACGAGGTCAGAACACGTGCAATATATGGTAGTTTACATAAAAACACTATTGTGTTTCGTCGTTCGCTTTTATTCGTCTCTATGACACATTATCCGTAGGTAGGGACTATAACCCTTTCAGTACGGGAGACGTCTGTTCTATCTGATAGTAGTTATATTTACACGATTTTATGCAGCTTTGGAAGGATCTGTGGTAGCTATAAGGTTTATGCAGCTTTGGAAGGATCTGTGGTAGCTATAAGGTTTATGCAGTTTGGAAGGATCTGTGGTAGCTATAAGGTTTATGCAGTTTGGAAGGATCTGTGGTAGCTATAAGGTTTATGCAGCTTTGGAAGGATCTGTGGTAGCTATAAGGTTTATGCAGTTTGGAAGGATCTGTGGTAGCTATAAGGTTTATGCAGTTTGGAAGGATCTGTGGTAGCTATAAGGTTTATGCAGTTTGGAAGGATCTGTGGTAGCTATAAGGTTTATGCAGTTTGGAAGGATCTGTGGTAGCTATAAGGTTTATGCAGTTTGGAAGGATCTGTGGTAGCTATAAGGTTTATGCAGTTTGGAAGGATCTGTGGTAGCTATAAGGTTTATGCAGTTTGGAAGGATCTGTGGTAGCTATAAGGTTTATGCAGTTTGGAAGGATCTGTGGTAGCTATAAGGTTTATGCAGTTTGGAAGGATCTGTGGTAGCTATAAGGTTTATGCAGTTTGGAAGGATCTGTGGTAGCTATAAGGTTTATGCAGTTTTGGAAGGATCTGTGGTAGCTATAAGGTTTATGCAGTTTGGAAGGATCTGTGGTAGCTATAAGGTTTAATTTTGATAATTTATAACCTTTTATTTGGTAGATATCCTTCCTAAGCTGAATAATATCGTCTAATGGTAACTGGAATACTATAAAACGGAAATTTATTGCAGAAAACGGGTTAAAACCTAACTGCAGTAAACATTAAACGTGTTAAAACCTAACTGCAGTAAACATTATGCAAGGGACGTGGGTATTGAACATAACCCTGGTCTTCATCTTAATTAAAGCGTATTCTGTTACGTGCCTGAACATAACATAGTCGATACATAACTAAAACCGTCTCTACAGTAAATAACATAAAATGTATAACTTGGCATACCTACGATATATAAAGTCAAACTGGAACTCTATCCAGGACTTAATGCATTTTGGGCTTATGCACACTCTTTCTAAAAGCATATAATGAAGTGCGTCACTGTGTGTGTG
Source organism: Paralithodes platypus (assembly GCA_032716605.1). Taxonomy (NCBI): domain Eukaryota; kingdom Metazoa; phylum Arthropoda; class Malacostraca; order Decapoda; family Lithodidae; genus Paralithodes; species Paralithodes platypus. The sequence continues at coordinate 5,742,807 of CM064561.1, forward strand.
GGTGTCTCAACTATTGTTATAATGTTTTCTGACAACTGACTGGCGACCCAGTAGTGGGCGGGGCCTGGCAGTGTAAACTACCCAGTTTCACTGAGTGTAGACTGTGTTCGGATGCGATACACGTTCGTATGGTGTCTACAAAGGGGTTCATCCTCTGGTCCACAATTTACCGCCGTGACTGTACCAGCGACGTCTTTTATATTTGATTTCAGCTACATTCATACGGGTTTATGAAGCTTACGAAGGATATACGGTAACTAAAAGGATTGAGTGAGATACCGGTAGTTTGTAGCCTTTTAATTGGTATACGTCCTTCCTATGCTGAATATAATCGTTTAATAGTAGCCAGAATAAAGTTAAAAGGACGGCGCCGGTACAGAAGGGGTACTTAAAATGAGAAGAACATGCCTTGTGCTTAGATTTGTAGGTAAACAGTTTGTATTCATCTTTATGAATGATTTTGCTAAATCTAAGTTTTTCTTCGTGTTAGTATTATTAAGGAGGTAGGATTCGTTTGTTGGTCTATTTAGTTATGTATTTATTTATATTTTAGCTTCCTCACTAGATCTCCATCAAGCTTAAAAAAAACTAACATGGCTGTTAGAGTGCAGACTTTGCTATAATCCTCCCTATAGATGGGTTGTGTATTGGCTGGTAGTGTACAAACGTTGCCATAAACATCCCTATAGACGGAGTGTGTATTGGCTGGTAATGTACAAGCGTTGTCATAACCTCCCTATAAACGGTGTGTGTAATGGCTGGTAGTGTACAAACATTGCCATAAACATCCCTATAGACGGAGTGTGTATTGGCTGGTAGTGTACAAACGTTGCCACAATCCTCCCTATAGACGGAGTGTGTATTGGCTGGTAGTATACAAACATTACCTCCAACCTCCCTATAGACGGCTTGTGTACAAAGGAAATTAAGCAACAACAGGTCTAGTGACCCTTCTAGGCTGCTTGTCCTCCAAAACACAGGATCAATTGTCCAAACAGTGGTTTAGAGTGGGTAAGGAAACATTGGAAAGGGAACTACTGCCCTGGAACTAATGTCCGTGGCAGGATTAGGAAGTTTAAGTAGGGGACAGATTGGTTAGTAACTGAGGGTGGGGTAAAATAAAGTTATTAATTTACAAACGCAGTCAGTCGTGGGTTTGATGCAAGATATTTGTCTAGGCGAAGTTTAAATGAATCAACGGTGCTGCAGTCTATAACGTCTAGAGTGTACAAACGTTGCCATACCCCTCCCTGTAGACGGGTTGTGTATGTTGGATAAGCCGGAGCAGGATTTACGTCATGAATTATTCAAACGTGTGGCGCGTTATTTCCTTTAGGGGGGTCACCGGATTTTTGTTTTTATCTTTCTCTCCTTTTCTCTCTTGCCCTGACTTGTATTCATTCGGCTCCATTCAGCCAACTGTTTTAAGACGTTTTTCCCCATCCAGATATCGATTTCTTCCTGGCGAGCCATAGCGAGCCAGTATTGATTGTATGAGCTATCGAAAAATGTAAAAAATTAACTTGCTGTTGAAACAAAAATATATATATGCTGGCTCGCTACCGCTCGCCAGGAAAATATTGACACCTGGATGGGGGGTAAACGTCTTAAAACAGTAGGCTGAATGCAGTCAAATGGATACAAGACAAAGAGAGAGGGAGAGAGAACAAAAAACAAAAGCGATGTGCTCCCTTTAGGGGTTTGTGTATATACAGCGTCTGTAGGGCTGGGTGGCTTCCTGGAAAGCGATGTGGGCTCCCTTTAGGGGTTTGTGTATATACAGCGTCTGTAGGGCTGGGTGGCTTCCTGGAAAGCGATGTGGGCTCCCTTTAGGGGTTGTGTATATACAGCGTCTGTAGGGCTGGGTGGCTTCCTGGAAAGCGATGTGGGCTCCCTTTAGGGGTTTGTGTATATACAGCGTCTGTAGGGCTGGGTGGCTTCCTGGAAAGCGATGTGGGCTCCCTTTAGGGGTTTGTGTATATACAGCGTCTGTAGGGCTGGGTGGCTTCCTGGAAAGCGATGTGGGCTCCCTTTAGGGGTTTGTGTATATACAGCGTCTGTAGGGCTGGGTGGCTTCCTGGAAAGCGATGTGGGCTCCCTTTAGGGGTTTGTGTATATACAGCGTCTGTAGGGCTGGGTGGCTTCCTGGAAAGCGATGTGGGCTCCCTTTAGGGGTTTGTGTATATACAGCGTCTGTAGGGCTGGGTGGCTTCCTGGAAAGCGATGTGGGCTCCCTTTAGGGGTTTGTGTATATACAGCGTCTGTAGGGCTGGGTGGCTTCCTGGAAAGCGATGTGGGCTCCCTTTAGGGGTTTGTGTATATACAGCGTCTGTAGGGCTGGGTGGCTTCCTGGAAAGCGATGTGGGCTCCCTTTAGGGGTTTGTGTATATACAGCGTCTGTAGGGCTGGGTGGCTTCCTGGAAAGCGATGTGGGCTCCCTTTAGGGGTTTGTGTATATACAGCGTCTGTAGGGCTGGGTGGCTTCCTGGAAAGCGATGTGGGCTCCCTTTAGGGGTTTGTGTATATACAGCGTCTGTAGGGCTGGGTGGCTTCCTGGAAAGCGATGTGGGCTCCCTTTAGGGGTTTGTGTATATACAGCGTCTGTAGGGCTGGGTGGCTTCCTGGAAAGCGATGTGGGCTCCCTTTAGGGGTTTGTGTATATACAGCGTCTGTAGGGCTGGGTGGCTTCCTGGAAAGCGATGTGGGCTCCCTTTAGGGGTTTGTGTATATACAGCGTCTGTAGGGCTGGGTGGCTTCCTGGAAAGCGATGTGGGCTCCCTTTAGGGGTTTGTGTATATACAGCGTCTGTAGGGCTGGGTGGCTTCCTGGAAAGCGATGTGGGCTCCCTTTAGGGGTTTGTGTATATACAGCGTCTGTAGGGCTGGGTGGCTTCCTGGAAAGCGATGTGGGCTCCCTTTAGGGGTTTGTGTATATACAGCGTCTGTAGGGCTGGGTGGCTTCCTGGAGAGGGATGTGGGCTCCCTTTAGGGGTTTGTGTATACACAGCGTCTGTAGGGCTGGGTGGCTTCCTGGAAAGCGATGTGGGCTCCCTTTAGGGGTTTGTGTATACACAGCGTCTGTAGGGCTGGGTGGCTTCCTGGAAAGCGATGTGGGCTCCCTTTAGGGGTTTTGGTGTATACAGCGTCTGTAGGGCTGGGTGGCTTCCTGGAAAGCGATGTGGGCTCCCTTTAGGGGTTTGTGTATACACAGCGTCTGTAGGGCTGGGTGGCTTCCTGGAAAGCGATGTGGGCTCCCTTTAGGGGTTTGTGTATATACAGCGTCTGTAGGGCTGGGTGGCTTCCTGGAAAGCGATGTGGGCTCCCTTTAGGGGTTTGTGTATATACAGCGTCTGTAGGGCTGGGTGGCTTCCTGGAAAGCGATGTGGGCTCCCTTTAGGGGTTTGTGTATATACAGCGTCTGTAGGGCTGGGTGGCTTCCTGGAAAGCGATGTGGGCTCCCTTTAGGGGTTTGTGTATATACAGCGTCTGTAGGGCTGGGTGGCTTCCTGGAAAGCGATGTGGGCTCCCTTTAGGGGTTTGTATATACAGCGTCTGTAGGCTGGGTGGCTTCCTGGAAAGCGATGTGGGCTCCCTTTAGGGTTTGTGTATACAGCGTCTGTAGGGCTGGGTGGCTTCCTGGAAAGCGATGTGGGCCTCCCTTTAGGGGTTTGTGTATATACAGCGTCTGTAGGGCTGGGTGGCTTCCTGGAAAGCGATGTGGCTCCCTTTAGGGTTTGTGTATTACAGCGTCTGTAGGGCTGGGTGGCTTCCTGGAAAGCGATGTGGGCTCCCTTTAGGGGTTTGTGTATATACAGCGTCTGTAGGGCTGGGTGGCTTCCTGGAAAGCGATGTGGGCTCCCTTTAGGGGTTTGTGTATATACAGCGTCTGTAGGGCTGGGTGGCTTCCTGGAAAGCGATGTGGGCTCCCTTTAGGGGTTTGTGTATATACAGCGTCTGTAGGGCTGGGTGGCTTCCTGGAAAGCGATGTGGGTTTGGGTATATAACGTCTGTAGGGCTGGGTGGCTTCCTGGAAAGCGATGTGGGCTCCCTTTAGGGGTTTGTGTATATACAGCGTCTGTAGGGCTGGGTGGCTTCCTGGAAAGCGATGTGGGCTCCCTTTAGGGGTTTGTGTATATACAGCGTCTGTAGGGCTGGGTGGCTTCCTGGAAAGCGATGTGGGCTCCCTTTAGGGGTTTGTGTATATACAGCGTCTGTAGGGCTGGGTGGCTTCCTGGAAAGCGATGTGGGCTCCCTTTAGGGGTTTGTGTATATACAGCGTCTGTAGGGCTGGGTGGCTTCCTGGAAAGCGTGGGTGGCTTCCTGGAAAGCGATGTGGGCTCCCTTTAGGGGTTTGTGTATATACAGCGTCTGTAGGGCTGGGTGGCTTCCTGGAAAGCGATGTGGGCTCCCTTTAGGGGTTTGTGTATATACAGCGTCTGTAGGGCTGGGTGGCTTCCTGGAAAGCGATGTGGGCTCCCTTTAGGGGTTTGTGTATATACAGCGTCTGTAGGGCTGGGTGGCTTCCTGGAAAGCGATGTGGGCTCCCTTTAGGGCTTTGTGTATATACAGCGTCTGTAGGGCTGGGTGGCTTCCTGGAAAGCGATGTGGGCTCCCTTTAGGGGTTTGTGTATATACAGCGTCTGTAGGGCTGGGTGGCTTCCTGGAAAGCGATGTGGGCTCCCTTTAGGGGTTTGTGTATATACAGCGTCTGTAGGGCTGGGTGGCTTCCTGGAAAGCGATGTGGGCTCCCTTTAGGGGTTTGTGTATACAGCGTCTGTAGGGCTGGGTGGCTTCCTGGAAGCGATGTGGGCTCCCTGTATATACAGCGTCTGTAGGGCTGGGGCGCTTCCTGGAAAGCGATGTGGGCTCCCTTTAGGGGTTTGTGTATATACAGCGTCTGTAGGGCTGGGTGGCTTCCTGGAAAGCGATGTGGGCTCCCTTTAGGGGTTTGTGTATATACAGCGTCTGTAGGGCTGGGTGGCTTCCTGGAAAGCGATGTGGGCTCCCTTTAGGGGTTTGTGTGTATATACAGCGTCTGTAGGGCTGGGTGGCTTCCTGGAAAGCGATGTGGGCTCCCTTTAGGGGTTTGTGTATATACAGCGTCTGTAGGGCTGGGTGGCTTCCTGGAAAGCGATGTGGGCTCCCTTTAGGGGTTTGTGTATATACAGCGTCTGTAGGGCTGGGTGGCTTCCTGGAAAGCGATGTGGGCTCCCTTTAGGGGTTTGTGTATATACAGCGTCTGTAGGGCTGGGTGGCTTCCTGGAAAGCGATGTGGGCTCCCTTTAGGGGTTTGTGTATATACAGCGTCTGTAGGGCTGGGTGGCTTCCTGGAAAGCGATGTGGGCTCCCTTTAGGGGTTTGTGTATATACAGCGTCTGTAGGGCTGGGTGGCTTCCTGGAAAGCGATGTGGGCTCCCTTTAGGGGTTTGTGTATATACAGCGTCTGTAGGGCTGGGTGGCTTCCTGGAAAGCGATGTGGGCTCCCTTTAGGGGTTTGTGTATATACAGCGTCTGTAGGGCTGGGTGGCTTCCTGGAAAGCGATGTGGGCTCCCTTTAGGGGTTTGTGTATATACAGCGTCTGTAGGGCTGGGTGGCTTCCTGGAAAGCGATGTGGGCTCCCTTTAGGGGTTTGTGTATATACAGCGTCTGTAGGGCTGGGTGGCTTCCTGGAAAGCGATGTGGGCTCCCTTTAGGGGTTTGTGTATATACACGTCTGTAGGGCTGGGTGGCTTCCTGGAAAGCGATGTGGGCTCCCTTTAGGGTTTGTGTATATACAGCGTCTGTAGGGCTGGGTGGCTTCCTGGAAAGCGATGTGGGCTCCCTTTAGGGGTTTGTGTATATACAGCGTCTGTAGGGCTGGGTGGCTTCCTGGAAAGCGATGTGGGCTTTAGGGGTTTGTGTATATACAGCGTCTGTAGGGCTGGGTGGCTTCCTGGAAAGCGATGTGGGCTCCCTTTAGGGGTTTGTGTATATACAGCGTCTGTAGGGCTGGGTGGCTTCCTGGAAAGCGATGTGGGCTCCCTTTAGGGGTTTGTGTATATACAGCGTCTGTAGGGCTGGGTGGCTTCCTGGAAAGCGATGTGGGCTCCCTTTAGGGGTTTGTGTATATACAGCGTCTGTAGGGCTGGGTGGCTTCCTGGAAAGCGATGTGGGCTCCCTTAGGGGTTTGTGTATATACAGCGTCTGTAGGGCTGGGTGGCTTCCTGGAAAGCGATGTGGGCTCCCTTTAGGGGTTTGTGTATATACAGCGTCTGTAGGGCTGGGTGGCTTCCTGGAAAGCGATGTGGGCTCCCTTTAGGGTTTGTGTATATACAGCGTCTGTAGGGCTGGGTGGCTTCCTGGAAAGCGATGTGGGCTCCCTTTAGGGGTTTGTGTATATACAGCGTCTGTAGGGCTGGGTGGCTTCCTGGAAAGCGATGTGGGCTCCCTTTAGGGGTTTGTGTATATACAGCGTCTGTAGGGCTGGGTGGCTTCCTGGAAAGCGATGTGGGCTCCCTTTAGGGGTTTGTGTATATACAGCGTCTGTAGGGCTGGGTGGCTTCCTGGAAAGCGATGTGGGCTCCCTTTAGGGGTTTGTGTATATACAGCGTCTGTAGGGCTGGGTGGCTTCCTGGAAAGCGATGTGGGCTCCCTTTAGGGTTTGTGTATATACAGCGTCTGTAGGGCTGGGTGGCTTCCTGGAAAGCGATGTGGGCTCCCTTTAGGGGTTTGTGTATATACAGCGTCTGTAGGGCTGGGTGGCTTCCTGGAAAGCGATGTGGGCTCCCTTTAGGGGTTTGTGTATATACAGCGTCTGTAGGGCTGGGTGGCTTCCTGGAAAGCGATGTGGGCTCCCTTTAGGGGTTTGTGTATATACAGCGTCTGTAGGGCTGGGTGGCTTCCTGGAAAGCGATGTGGGCTCCCTTTAGGGGTTTGTGTATATACAGCGTCTGTAGGGCTGGGTGGCTTCCTGGAAAGCGATGTGGGCTCCCTTTAGGGGTTTGTGTATATACAGCGTCTGTAGGGCTGGGTGGCTTCCTGGAAAGCGATGTGGGCTCCCTTTAGGGGTTTGTGTATATACAGCGTCTGTAGGGCTGGGTGGCTTCCTGGAAAGCGATGTGGGCTCCCTTTAGGGGTTTGTGTATATACAGCGTCTGTAGGGCTGGGTGGCTTCCTGGAAAGCGATGTGGGCTCCCTTTAGGGTTTGTGTATATACAGCGTCTGTAGGGCTGGTGGCTTCCTGGAAAGCGATGTGGGCTCCCTTTAGGGGTTGTGTATATACAGCGTCTGTAGGGCTGGGTGGCTTCCTGGAAAGCGATGTGGGCTCCCTTTAGGGTTTGTGTATATACAGCGTCTGTAGGGCTGGGTGGCTTCCTGGAAAGCGATGTGGGCTCCCTTTAGGGGTTTGTGTATATACAGCGTCTGTAGGGCTGGGTGGCTTCCTGGAAAGCGATGTGGGCTCCCTTTAGGGGTTTTGTGTATATACAGCGTCTGTAGGGCTGGGTGGCTTCCTGGAAAGCGATGTGGGCTCCCTTTAGGGGTTTGTGTATATACAGCGTCTGTAGGGCTGGGTGGCTTCCTGGAAAGCGATGTGGGCTCCCTTTAGGGGTTTGTGTATATACAGCGTCTGTAGGGCTGGGTGGCTTCCTGGAAAGCGATGTGGGCTCCCTTTAGGGGTTTGTGTATATACAGCGTCTGTAGGGCTGGGTGGCTTCCTGGAAAGCGATGTGGGCTCCCTTTAGGGTTTGTGTATATACAGCGTCTGTAGGGCTGGGTGGCTTCCTGGAAAGCGATGTGGGCTCCCTTTAGGGGTTTGTGTATATACAGCGTCTGTAGGGCTGGGTGGCTTCCTGGAAAGCGATGTGGGCTCCCTTTAGGGGGTTGTGTATATACAGCGTCTGTAGGGCTGGGTGGCTTCCTGGAAAGCGATGTGGGCTCCCTTTAGGGGTTTGTGTATATACAGCGTCTGTAGGGCTGGGTGGCTTCCTGGAAAGCGATGTGGGCTCCCTTTAGGGGTTTGTGTATATACAGCGTCTGTAGGGCTGGGTGGCTTCCTGGAAAGCGATGTGGGCTCCCTTTAGGGGTTTGTGTATATACAGCGTCTGTAGGGCTGGGTGGCTTCCTGGAAAGCGATGTGGGCTCCCTTTAGGGTTTGTGTATATACAGCGTCTGTAGGGCTGGGTGGCTTCCTGGAAAGCGATGTGGGCTCCCTTTAGGGGTTTGTGTATATACAGCGTCTGTAGGGCTGGGTGGCTTCCTGGAAAGCGATGTGGGCTCCCTTTAGGGGTTTGGGTATATAACGTCTGTAGGGCTGGGTGGCTTCCTGGAAAGCGATGTGGGCTCCCTTTAGGGGTTTGTGTATATACAGCGTCTGTAGGGCTGGGTGGCTTCCTGGAAAGCGATGTGGGCTCCCTTTAGGGGTTTGTGTATATACAGCGTCTGTAGGGCTGGGTGGCTTCCTGGAAAGCGATGTGGGCTCCCTTTAGGGTTTGTGTATATACAGCGTCTGTAGGGCTGGGTGGCTTCCTGGAAAGCGATGTGGGCTCCCTTTAGGGGTTTGTGTATATACAGCGTCTGTAGGGCTGGGTGGCTTCCTGGAAAGCGATGTGGGCTCCTTAGGGGTTTGTGTATATACAGCGTCTGTAGGGCTGGGTGGCTTCCTGGAAAGCGATGTGGGCTCCCTTTAGGGTTTGTGTATATACAGCGTCTGTAGGGCTGGGTGGCTTCCTGGAAAGCGATGTGGGCTCCCTTTAGGGGTTTTGTGTATATACAGCGTCTGTAGGGCTGGGTGGCTTCCTGGAAAGCGATGTGGGCTCCCTTTAGGGGTTTGTGTATATACAGCGTCTGTAGGGCTGGGTGGCTTCCTGGAAAGCGATGTGGGCTCCCTTTAGGGGTTTGTGTATATACAGCGTCTGTAGGGCTGGGTGGCTTCCTGGAAAGCGATGTGGGCTCCCTTTAGGGGTTTGTGTATATACAGCGTCTGTAGGGCTGGGTGGCTTCCTGGAAAGCGATGTGGGCTCCCTTTAGGGGTTTGTGTATATACAGCGTCTGTAGGGCTGGGTGGCTTCCTGGAAAGCGATGTGGGCTCCCTTTAGGGTTTGTGTATATACAGCGTCTGTAGGGCTGGGTGGCTTCCTGGAAAGCGATGTGGGCTCCCTTTAGGGGTTTGTGTATATACAGCGTCTGTAGGGCTGGGTGGCTTCCTGGAAAGCGATGTGGGCTCCCTTTAGGGGTTTGTGTATATACAGCGTCTGTAGGGCTGGGTGGCTTCCTGGAAAGCGATGTGGGCTCCCTTTAGGGGTTTGTGTATATACAGCGTCTGTAGGGCTGGGTGGCTTCCTGGAAAGCGATGTGGGCTCCCTTTAGGGGTTTGTGTATATACAGCGTCTGTAGGGCTGGGTGGCTTCCTGGAAAGCGATGTGGGCCTCCCTTTAGGGTTTGTGTATATACAGCGTCTGTAGGGCTGGGTGGCTTCCTGGAAAGCGATGTGGGCTCCCTTTAGGGGTTTGTGTATATACAGCGTCTGTAGGGCTGGGTGGCTTCCTGGAAAGCGATGTGGGCTCCCTTTAGGGGTTTGTGTATATACAGCGTCTGTAGGGCTGGGTGGCTTCCTGGAAAGCGATGTGGGCTCCCTTTAGGGGTTTGTGTATATACAGCGTCTGTAGGGCTGGGTGGCTTCCTGGAAAGCGATGTGGGCTCCCTTTAGGGGTTTGTGTATATACAGCGTCTGTAGGGCTGGGTGGCTTCCTGGAAAGCGATGTGGGCTCCCTTTAGGGGTTTGTGTATATACAGCGTCTGTAGGGCTGGGTGGCTTCCTGGAAAGCGATGTGGGCTCCCTTTAGGGGGTTTTGTATATACAGCGACTGTAGGGCTGGGTGGCTACCTGGAAAGCGAGGGGGGCTTCCTTTAGGGTATTGTGTATATACAGCGTCTGTAGGGCTGGGTGGCTTCCTGGAAAGCGATGTGGGCTCCCTTTAGGGGTTTGTGTATATACAGCGTCTGTAGGGCTGGGTGGCTTCCTGGAAAGCGATGTGGGCTCCCTTTAGGGGTTTGTGTATACAGCGTCTGTAGGGCTGGGTGGCTTCCTGAAAGCGATGTGGGCTCCCTTTAGGTTGTGTATATACAGCGTCTGTAGGGCTGGGTGGCTTCCTGGAAAGCGATGTGGGCTCCCTTTAGGGGTTTGAATATACAGCGTCTGTAGGGCTGGGTGGCTTCCTGGAAAGCGATGTGGGCTCCCTTTAGGGGTTTGTGTATATACAGCGTCTGTAGGGCTGGGTGGCTTCCTGGAAAGCGATGTGGGCTCCCTTTAGGGGTTTGTGTATATACAGCGTCTGTAGGGCTGGGTGGCTTCCTGGAAAGCGATGTGGGCTCCCTTTAGGGGTTTGTGTATATACAGCGTCTGTAGGGCTGGGTGGCTTCCTGGAAAGCGATGTGGGCTCCCTTTAGGGGTTTGTGTATATACAGCGTCTGTAGGGCTGGGTGGCTTCCTGGAAAGCGATGTGGGCTCCCTTTAGGGTTTGTGTATATACAGCGTCTGTAGGGCTGGGTGGCTTTCCTGGAAAGCGATGTGGGCTCCCTTTAGGGGTTTGTGTATATACAGCGTCTGTAGGGCTGGGTGGCTTCCTGGAAAGCGATGTGGGCTCCCTTTAGGGGTTTGTGTATATACAGCGTCTGTAGGGCTGGGTGGCTTCCTGGAAAGCGATGTGGGCTCCCTTTAGGGGTTTTGTGTATATACAGCGTCTGTAGGGCTGGGTGGCTTCCTGGAAAGCGATGTGGGCTCCCTTTAGGGGTTTGTGTATATACAGCGTCTGTAGGGCTGGGTGGCTTCCTGGAAAGCGATGTGGGCTCCCTTTAGGGGTTTGTGCTTATACAGCGTTTGTTGGGCTGGGTGGCTTCCTGGAAAGCGATGTGGGCTCCCTTTAGGGGTTTGTGTATATACAGCGTCTGTAGGGCTGGGTGGCTTCCTGGAAAGCGATGTGGGCTCCCTTTAGGGGTTTGTGTATATACAGCGTCTGTAGGGCTGGGTGGCTTCCTGGAAAGCGATGTGGGCTCCCTTTAGGGGTTTGGGTATATACAGCGTCTGTAGGGCTGGGTGGCTTCCTGGAAAGCGATGTGGGCTCCCTTTAGGGGTTTGTGTATATACAGCGTCTGTAGGGCTGGGTGGCTTCCTGGAAAGCGATGTGGGCTCCCTTTAGGGGTTTGTGTATATACAGCGTCTGTAGGGCTGGGTGGCTTCCTGGAAAGCGATGTGGGCTCCCTTTAGGGGTTTGTGTATATACAGCGTCTGTAGGGCTGGGTGGCTTCCTGGAAAGCGATGTGGGCTCCCTTTAGGGGTTTGTGTATATACAGCGTCTGTAGGGCTGGGTGGCTTCCTGGAAAGCGATGTGGGCTCCCTTTAGGGGTTTGTGTATATACAGCGTCTGTAGGGCTGGGTGGCTTCCTGGAAAGCGATGTGGGCTCCCTTTAGGGGTTTGTGTATATACAGCGTCTGTAGGGCTGGGTGGCTTCCTGGAAAGCGATGTGGGCTCCCTTTAGGGGTTTGTGTATATACAGCGTCTGTAGGGCTGGGTGGCTTCCTGGAAAGCGATGTGGGCTCCCTTTAGGGGTTTGTGTATATACAGCGTCTGTAGGGCTGGGTGGCTTCCTGGAAAGCGATGTGGGCTCCCTTTAGGGGTTTGTGTATATACAGCGTCTGTAGGGCTGGGTGGCTTCCTGGAAAGCGATGTGGGCTCCCTTTAGGGGTTTGTGTATATACAGCGTCTGTAGGGCTGGGTGGCTTCCTGGAAAGCGATGTGTGGGCTCCCTTTAGGGTTTGTGTATATACAGCGTCTGTAGGGCTGGGTGGCTTCCTGGAAAGCGATGTGGGCTCCCTTTAGGGGTTTGTGTATATACAGCGTCTGTAGGGCTGGGTGGCTTCCTGGAAAGCGATGTGGGCTCCCTTTAGGGGTTTGTGTATATACAGCGTCTGTAGGGCTGGGTGGCTTCCTGGAAAGCGATGTGGGCTCCCTTTAGGGGTTTGTGTATATACAGCGTCTGTAGGGCTGGGTGGCTTCCTGGAAAGCGATGTGGGCTCCCTTTAGGGGTTTGTGTATATACAGCGTCTGTAGGGCTGGGTGGCTTCCTGGAAAGCGATGTGGGCTCCCTTTAGGGGTTTGTGTATATACAGCGTCTGTAGGGCTGGGTGGCTTCCTGGAAAGCGATGTGGGCTCCCTTTAGGGGTTTGTGTATATACAGCGTCTGTAGGGCTGGGTGGCTTCCTGGAAAGCGATGTGGGCTCCCTTTAGGGGTTTGTGTATATACAGCGTCTGTAGGGCTGGGTGGCTTCCTGGAAAGCGATGTGGGCTCCCTTTAGGGGTTTGTGTATATACAGCGTCTGTAGGGCTGGGTGGCTTCCTGGAAAGCGATGTGGGCTCCCTTTAGGGGTTTGTGTATATACAGCGTCTGTAGGGCTGGGTGGCTTCCTGGAAAGCGATGTGGGCTCCCTTTAGGGGTTTGTGTATATACAAGCGTCTGTAGGGCTGGGTGGCTTCCTGGAAAGCGATGTGGGCTCCCTTTAGGGGTTTGTGTATATACAGCGTCTGTAGGGCTGGGTGGCTTCCTGGAAAGCGATGTGGGCTCCCTTTAGGGGTTTGTGTATATACAGCGTCTGTAGGGCTGGGTGGCTTCCTGGAAAGCGATGTGGGCTCCCTTTAGGGGTTTGTGTATATACAGCGTCTATAGGGCTGGGTGGCTTCCTGGAAAGCGATGTGGGCTCCCTTTAGGGTTTGTGTATATACAGCGTCTGTAGGGCTGGGTGGCTTCCTGGAAAGCGATGTGGGCTCCCTAGGGGTTTGTGTACATAGGGCGGGTGGCTTCCTGGAAAGCGATGTGGGCTCCCTTTAGGGGTTTGTGTATATACAGCGTCTGTAGGGCTGGGTGGCTTCCTGGAAAGGATTATGGATGATATGAGATTTCCACTTGAGGGATTTTTTTTTCTGGGCCCCATTCTCCCTCATGTTTTGCCCCATTAGTTTTGAAATTTTAAGACGTCTGCCCCATTAGTTTGGCGATTTTATGACATTTCCCCCCATTTATATGTGAATAATAAAAATGTCGTACCATTTAAGTGTCAATTTTTTTCCTGGGGAATGATAACGAGCCTGTAATGGCCGGGACATTTGTCCATTGAAAAAATTTAAAATTTTATCTTGAAGGACGGATTTTGGGGGTGTTTTTTTAAGCTTGATGGAGGTCTAGGAAGGAAACTAAAGAAATAATGACAAAAATACATAACTGAGAGAATAAGTACGCCCCTCCCCCTTAAGGTTTGTGTATAGCCAATAGCGTCTGTATGGCTGGGTGGCTGGCTGGATATTATTATGGAAGATATGTAGTCTGGCAGTGGACCTATCTAGTGTTATTATATAGCCAATAGCGTCTGTATGGCTGGGTGGCTGGCTGGATATTATTATGGAAGATATGTAGTCTGGCAGAGGATCTATCTAGTGTTATGATATAGCCAATAGCGTCTGTATGGCTGGGTGGCTGGCTGGATATTATTATGGAAGATATGTAGTCTGGCAGCGGACCTATCTAGTGTTATTATATAGAGAGCGGGTGCAATGCATAAGGTTTGTGTATACCCAATAGCGTCTGTATGGCTGGGTGGCTGGCTGGATATTATTATGGAAGATATGTAGTCTGGCAGAGGATCTATCTAGTGTTATGATATAGCCAATACCGTCTGTATGGCTGGGTGGCTGGCTGGATATTATTATGGAAGATATGTAGTCTGGCAGTGGACCTATCTAGTGTTATTATATAGCCAATACCGTCTGTATGGCTGGGTGGCTGGCTGGATATTATTATGGAAGATATGTAGTCTGGCAGAGGATCTATCTAGTGTTATGATATAGCCAATAGCGTCTGTATGGCTGGGTGGCTGGCTGGATATTATTATGGAAGATATGTAGTCTGGCAGTGGACCTATCTAGTGTTATTATATAGCCAATACCGTCTGTATGGCTGGGTGGCTGGCTGGATATTATTATGGAAGATATGTAGTCTGGCAGAGGATCTATCTAGTGTTATGATATAGCCAATACCGTCTGTATGGCTGGGTGGCTGGCTGGATATTATTATGGAAGATATGTAGTCTGGCAGTGGACCTATCTAGTGTTATTATATAGCCAATACCGTCTGTATGGCTGGGTGGCTGGCTGGATATTATTATGGAAGATATGTAGTCTGGCAGAGGATCTATCTAGTGTTATGATATAGCCAATACCGTCTGTATGGCTGGGTGGCTGGCTGGATATTATTATGGAAGATATGTAGTCTGGCAGTGGACCTATCTAGTGTTGTTATATAGAGAGCGGGGTTCGAACCTTTTATATATATATATATATATATAATTTATATATTATATATATATATATATATATATACGGTATATATATAGTATATATATATACTATTATATATATATATATATATATATATATATATTATTATACTGTATATATATAGTATATAACTTTAATACTTTGCATGACTAATATTATACATATATTACGTAGTCACGTTCTTATCGATATTTTCCGTTGTAGATTGAATACAAATTACACAACTCACATATATTTGTGTACAGTCATAGATACACAGACTGCTCAGACCTTGCAGTCCCTACTAAACAGTCTGGTCTTTATTCTAATATATAATTGGCTACTAAGTGGAAGGTAAAGATAGCAAAACAGAAGGCAGAGAAAGAGATATATAGTTACATAGATACATGTCAGACTGTACAGACCTTGCGGTCTCTACTAGGCAGTCCGGACTAAATGCTAACCTAGAATTTGCTACACAGTGGAACGTAAGGATAGCAAAGCAGAAGGCTCTCGCTCCACCCGTCTTGCAACACAATCCCACCCCTACTGTATGCAACTCTCCAACTTAAGAGTGAAACGATACTGCCAATGTTTCTTTTTCTTCGATTCAACAGCTGAACTCTGGAATTCTCTCCCTGAATCCATCTTTCTCTCATCCTATGACTTAAATTGCTTCAAACTCCATGTGCCCAGGCATTTTGGCTCGACGATTCCTTGATCTTGGCCCTGTCACTCTTTCAACTCTGGGGAGGGCACTTGTCACAGGCAGTTTTGCCTTTCGTCTACCTCATCCACTTAAAAAATAAAGAAATAAAAAAATAAAAAAACATACAAATAAATAAACACCACTCCCTCCGACTTTGGGTCAGCATGAAATTTAGGTGGGGCAACAAGGTCCCCAGCAGAATGAGAACTTATATTATTATTTTTACCCTATATTACTCCATCTCCTTCGAATTAGATGCCTAGAGTCCTTTTGAATGTGTCAATTGTATTTCATTGTATGACTTCCTCTGGCAGATTGTTGCACTGTAGGTGAAGAACTGCTTTAATTGTGACATCGAGATTCGCTCTCCTGGTTTTTAATTTATGTCCATTTTCCCGAGTTGATGAACTATACTTGAATTTGAATAGTGAATCTACATCAATTTTGTCAAAGGCCAACAGAGAGAGAGAGAGAGAGAGAGTGTGTGTGTGTGAGTGAGAGATTGAGTGTGAGTGTGTGTCAGAGAGACAGACTGAGTGTGTGTGAGAGAGAGAGAGACTGAGTGTGTGTGTGAGAGAGAGAGACTGAATGTGTGTGTGAGAGAGCGATTGAGAGTGAGTGAGTGTGTGTGTGTGTGTGTGTGTGTGTGAGAGAGAGAGAGAGAGATAATGGTTAATAGATAGATATATGGATGAATGGTATTCACCGTTCACCATGTAATCACGAGAAAGAGAGAGAGAGAGAGATAGTTGTATATAGATAGATAGATAGATAGATAGATATGGATGTATGGTATTCAGGGTTCACCATACACTTTTTCCTCCACAATGCAGAACTTCTGCTTATCAAAATTAATTTATCCTCAGAACTACTACTCTTTGGAATTCACTTCCCTCGAGTTGCTTTCCACAAACTTACAATCTACAACAGTTTAAATCCAGTTGTTACAAACATTGTATGAATGGAGGATGCCTTTAGGCACATGGACCTTTTTTGTTTTATCTGTGTTTTTCCTTCCTCCGTTCATTGTCTCTTAAAAAAATATATATATATAGAGTATATAAACTATATATATATAATAACTCACGGGTTGGGACTGGCTTTGGATTTTGAATTTTCCTCGTTGCTCGAACATACGTTTTTTTTCCCCAATACGCTGGTTCGCTGTCTGTCAAAGATTGTCCGTTAACGATGACTTGTCATTATAAAGCTGTTCCTACCTCTATGTAAATTTGTCTGTTAAAGGGAAGTTTTTTAGCTTGTTCCCTAGACCTCCATCAAGCTTAAAATTACACCCCCTAGACCCCCTTTCAAAAGAAATGTGTACATTTTTTGGTAGACAAATTTCCTGGCCGAAGGCCGGTTCCTAAATGGCACGAAAGGTCTTAAAATTGACAACAATGGGGCGAACGTCTTAAAATCTCAAAAATAATGGTGCTGAACATGAGGGAGAAGGGGGTCCAGATGAAAATACCTGAAGTAATGGTGCTGAACATGAGGGAGAAGGGGGTCCAGATGAAAATACCTGAAGTGAAATTCTTGCCATAATTTATAACCTGGTTATATGTTTGTTTTTCCATCTATCTACTTTATGGCATTTAATTAACCAAGCATTAAACTTTGTTAAATCAACATAATAATTAGCCTTCTGTAAATGATCACAATATTACTTAAGGGGGGATGGGCGTACAGTATTGATGTGTTAATTTGTATATATATTTATCTGTTTTTTTTTAGTTTCCTTCCTAGACCTCAATTAAGCTTAAAATTACACACCGTAGACCCTTTTACAATATAAATCTGTAAATTTTTCGGGAGAATTTTTTTTCCGGACGATGGCCGGTTCCTCTTAAAGTACAGGCTCGCTATCGCTCACCAAGAATAAATCGACACCTAAATGGCACGATAGGTCTTAAAAGTGACAGAAATGGGGCCGACATTCTTAAAATCGCCAAACTAATGGGGCGAACGACTTAAAATGTCAAAATCAATGGGGCTAAACATGAGAAGGAAGGGGGTCCAGAAAAACGAACATCCCCCCCTTGAATCTATATAATAAATACCATTATTTGTATAGTAAGTAACATTATATCAGAGAGAGTTATGTATCTATCTATCTATCTATCTATTGCCGGACGCCTTAATAAATATACTCCCCTTACGAGGGTGGCCATACACAGAGTGCCCCCAAGCGGACCTATGAGCAATGATATTATATTCAGGCATTTTGACGTCCCTTGAATTTGGCTCTGTCACTCTTTTGACTTTGGGGAAGACACTCGTTACAGGCAACCTACCTTTTGTCTCCTCCATACACATACAAATATATAAATAAATATATAACTCCAACGTCCCTTGAATTTGGCTCTGTCACTCTTTTGACTTTGGGGGAGACACTCGTTACAGGCAACCTACCTTTTGTCTCCTCCATACACGTGCCATTTAGGTGTCGATTATTTCCTGGCGAGCGACAGCGAGCCTGTAATTTTTAGAGGAACCGGCCTTCGGCCTGGACATTTTTCTATCGAAAAAATGTACAAATTTATCTTGAAGGGGGGTTTAGGGTTTTTGTTTTAAGCTTGATGGAGGTGTGCGAGGAAACTAAACAGTAAATGAATACATGAATAAATAGCACCCCCCCCCACCCCCGCCAACCCCCCCAAAAAAAACAAAAAAAACATGTACAGTCGAGGTTAATAAGTGTTGTCAGATATGTCACAAAGTTTCGGACACTGACTAATACTCTGATTTATAAGCACTTTTCCCAGTAACTATAAATATACCAATAACACTTCTTGAGCTAAAACCACTGGAATCTAACACTTAATACCCCCGATTGTACAGTTGGCGCTAATAAGTCATGTCTCAGCTGTCCTAACGTTTGGCTCGCTCTGTGATGTATTAAAGTCTGTCAGATGTTGAATAAGGTAGGTAAGTGAAGGTATAGGTTTGTATATCTCTCTCGAAATTAATACATCAAGTTTATATATTGCTGATACCAATTATGGATCAAAATATACTTGATGTCGAGACATCACTTATTAGGCCGACTGTACAGTTGGTCGCATAAGTTCTGTTCCTCTCCGTGATCTTATACATGGAAATATAATGCTCATGACTGAATTACGAGTGTAGTTTATCATGCAGTGGTTAACTGATAATTAAAAGAAACCACACTTGCAACTTATTCATAATATTTTACTTTCATACAGAAGATCACAAAGAGAAACATAACTTATGTGGCCAACTGTACACTCGGATACCATAGTTTCTAGCCCAATGGTACAAATTCGTAGACTTTCTGCGTTATCCTTTATGCAATAATATCTATATGGAGTGATTTTTGGACAGAACTTGCTTATGAAAAAACCGTATAGGCTATATAGTGTTGTAGGTGATGTATACAACATTGAATTAATATAATATATTTGTTTCCGGAGATATAATTCCATAAATAGAAATAGGTGAAGTACGGTCGCGCTAATAAGTCAATGTCCAGCTGTCATTACGTTTGGCTTGCTCTGTGCTGTATTATTGTCTGTCAGATGTTGAGTATGGTTGGTAAGTGTAGGAACATGTTTGTACATTTCACTCGATATGAAGAAATGAAGCTTAGATTATTGCTGATACCAATTAATGATCAACACATACTTGGTGCCGGGACATCACTTATTAGCGCGATTGTACATTAATTATTATAAGTGTGCTTGAGACTATGACATCCGAGTGTATCTATGAATCCTGGACTGTATTAGCATTATTATTATAAGTGTGCTTGAGACTATGACATCCGAGTGTATCTATGAATCCTGGACTGTATTAGCATTATTATTATAAGTGTCCTTGAGACTATGACATCCGAGTGTATCTATGAATCCTGGACTGTTTTAGCATTATTATTATAAGTGTGCTTGAGACTATGACATCCGAGTGTATCTATGAATCCTGGACTGTATTAGCATTATTATTATAAGTGTGCTTGAGACTATGACATCCGAGTGTATCTATGAATCCTGGACTGTATTAGCATTATTGTTATAAGTGTGCTTGAGACTATGGCATCCGAGTGTATCTATGAATCCTGGACTGTATTAGCATTATTAATTCTGGTTGGTAATAAATATTTACTAAGATCTTTATAGACTGATGTTCTTTAATTTCAGAATAGCATATGTTTTAAGGGGAGATGGGCCGTTTTTCTAGTTCCTTTTCTTCATCATGCTTATCCCCACTAGTTTTGAGATTTTAAGACGTTTGCCCCATTATTTTGTCGATTTTAAGAACTTTCGCCACATTTCTTTGTCATTATCAAGACCTCTTGTGCCTTTTAGGTGTCGATTTTTTTTCCTGGCGAGCGATAGCGAGCCTGCAATTGTGGAGGCCGTACCATTTTTCTACCGAAAAATGTACACATTTATCTCGAAAGGGGATCAAAGGGATGTTTTTTTTAAGTTTGATGGAGGTCTAGGGAGGAAACTAAAAAATAAATTAATATATAAATACATATAGACCCCCAAAAATAACCACTGTCTCCTTAACAACCCTTACAGGCAATTATATTGAACTTATAAAAGACTTGTTATCGTACAATCGGGGGTATTAAGTGTTGTCATAGATTCCAGTGGTTTTCGCTTTAGAAGTGTTATTGGTATCTTTATAGTTACTGGGAAAAGTGCTTATCCCTCAGAGTATTAGTCAGTGTCCGAAAGTTTGTGAAATATTTGACAACACTTATTAACCTCGACTGTACATCACAGGCTGAGTATTGATCACATCTATAGTCCGTTCATTCTAGGTTGGCCAGAAATCGTAACCTCTAACCTCTCATAACTCAAGAAGGACTAAAGTAATCGAGCTAACATGGCTCCCAAATATGAAGATTGGCTACGGAATAAGTGTGGAAATTGACAGCTCATTTGCTCTAGCCCTTTTTGAGGTACAGAGGTTAGAGGTTACGATTTCTGGCCAACCTAGAATGAACGGAATATAGCCGCTACGAATCAAAGACAGCAATGGTCGTGTTATTTAGTTAAGCCAGTGTCAAATGAACGCTTTTTCCGGCAATTTTTGATGAGCAAGTGTGTTCTCGTAATATTTTGAGACATTTTCACATTGGAATCGGACTCTAGACTGAAGGTAGATTATGCTAAGTATCCAATTTCTTGTACAAAGCCGCTGTCGGACGAGCGCTTTTTCCGTCAATTTTCCATGAGCAAGTTTTTTCTCGTATGATTTCGGGACTTATTCACCCTCGTATCGGCAATTAAATTAAATTTTGATTATATGAGGTGGCCCAATTCTGATAAAGTGTATTTTTTTAAGCTTCCAGACCATAATTGCCCGTAAAAATTTATCGAAGAATGGCTCGTGTGACACTGGCTTAGCTTAAATTTTGAAGGCACCAGACAACAATTGCTCGTAAAAATTTACGGAAAAAGCGCTCGTGTGACACCGGCTTTACTCACAACTGATTGTATTCAGCTCGTACTAATATATATATGAGATCGACACAGTTAGTTTTATGGGTGTGCAATATCAAGACCTTAAGTCTTATTTAGGTGCAGATTGTTGTCCTGGTGAGCGATAGCGAGCCTGTAAGTTAGGAGGAACAGGCCGGGAAATTTACATACTTATTTCCAAGGAGGGTCTTTGGGGTGTTTTATTTAAGCTTGATAGAGGACTAGGAGCAAACTATAACGAATAACTAAATCGGAAAAATCAAAAAATAATAATATACATATACTGCATATATATACAGTATATATATATAATATATATATATATATATATATATATATATATATATATATATATATATACATATATATGCAAGTAGAGTTGAATATGATAGCATTTTCACAGTTATTGATTTTCTTATGTATATTTTCAATTTTTCTTATAGTGTTTCTAGCACTACGTGGGTGTTCAAACATTATATATATATATATACTGTATATATATATATATAATATATAGTATATATAATATATTATATATATATATATACCCGGTATATATATATATATATATATATATATATATATATATATATATATATATATATATATATTAATATAATAATAATAATAATAACATATTAGCTTTTCCTGGACTCCCCTCTCCCTAATGTTTAGCCCCATTGCTTTTGAGATTTCAAGACGTTCACCTCATTAATTTGACCATTTTACAACTTTTTCCTCCATTATTTTGTCAATATTAAAACCTTTCGTACCATGTAGATGTAGATTTTATCCTGGCGAGTGATAGCGAACCTGTAATATTAAGAGGAACCGGCCTTTGGCCGGAACATATTTCTACCGAAAAATGTACAAATATATCTTGAAGGGGGGTCTAGGGGTGTGTCTTGAAGGGGGGTCTAGGGGTGTGTCTTGAAGGGGGGTCTAGGGGTGTGTCTTGAAGGGGGGTCTAGGGGTGTGTATTTGTTTAGCTTGATAAAGGTCTATGGTACAAACTAAAAACCTGCCCTTAACCCATTGAATACCGGTGACACCCTTTTGCATATGGTCTGGCAGCTAATATTCAGCTTCAGAAGGGCGTTTACCAATTAAAAAGCTACCGACTATCTCAATCCTTTTAGCTACTATAAATCCTTCCTAAGCTTCATAAAATCGTCTAAATGTAGTTAACCCTCTCCGACATATGACGCGATTTTGAGCTTATTAGGGATACTTTAAAGCCTTTGATACCATAAGGGGTATTTAGAAACCTTTAGTTTAGTTACTTCAACCTCTGCAGTTGTCTTTGAGTTAGCTGTGGACAGAAACTAATTTTGGAGAGGTAATTATAAGAGTGAGAGAACTCTATTTCTTATTGCTAATCTGGCAACTTCTGCGCCATATGAGCGTGAAGGGGTTAACAAAAAAATAAAAAAACACGTCGCATGAACAGTAGGGGTTAAAGTAGCAAACAACATTATTATGGTACAGTCGCCCAAATAAGTGATGTCGCGGCACTAAGCATATTTCGATCAATAATTGGTATCAGCACTATCTAAGCATTAATTCATCGCTTCGATTGATATATACAAACATGTTCCTATCTTTACACACCCTATACAACATCTGACAGACATTAATACAGCATACAGCGAGCAAAGCGTAATGACAGCGGCGACACAATTTATTTGGCCAACCGTACAATACAGGAATACAGGAAAACAAATTCAAACAAACACAAATACAAGCAAACAAACAAAATACATCTGACTCTACATCCAGTGTCATTCTTTTCTCTCTCTCTCTCTCTCTCACGCACTAACTCACTCTTTCTCTCTCTCTCACTCACTCACTCTCTCTCACTCACTTGCACACACTCTCACTCTCTCTCAGTAACACATGCATTAAAACCCTGTAAATTCCGCAGCCCCGAGAATTAAATATTCATATATTCATAAGTCTGGGAGCCAAAATATTACGGCCGGAAAAGGTTGGTGGCTTCCAAAATTAAGGGGAGATGACCCGCCTTTTTTTTTTTTTTTTGGTCTATTCATTCATCTATTCCTTTATTTCTTAGTTTCCTCGCTAAACCTCCATCAAGCTTAGAAAAAAACACCCCCTAGACTCCCCTTATTACGCTGGCCAGCTTTCCAGAATGCACTCATAACTCGCTAACGCTCGCCAGGGCAGTGATATGGGCTACAATAATCGTAGAACGATGTTCTTTCCTTCATAGAGTTCATGTTGTCACAGACAGATCAGTGGTGGTCTTATTCTTGTTTGTGACACTTGGAAGTATTTTATATCATTGATAGAATATAAGATGCATTGTGTGAAGTTGTAGGAGAAAGAGCGAGGTAGGCAGCGAGGTGGTAGTGTGTGCGTGTGTATGTACGTGTGCCTCCCTCGCTCGGAGGAGTCTCCCACGCCCGTGATTGGCCGGCGGGCCTGGCTACGTCATAGGACGCTTGCTCTTCATGACGTAGTGGTCTGTGATTGGAGGCCGCGGTCCTGCGAGGGTGGTGAGGCCCGCGTGTCTCCTTCAGAGCTTGGCACAGCGTGCTTGGTCCAACATGTCCTTTGCAATCTGTCCCCCACATAACCCCCTATACTACTTTCTCTCTCTCTGAACTTCTTCCTTTTCACACTTCTCTCTTTATTCAATTACTTATCCCTTCTGGTTCTGCATACGACTTCCATAGTCGGCCAGTCGTATTACCAGCACCAGCTCTCCATATATGTTTGCACTAGTTTTAGGGATTATTAGAGTCATAGTCATATGGTAGCCTAGTGTTGGGGTGCTTCTAAGTATTGAGCTGTTCTTTTCCATTATTTAATGCTAGACAGTGGAAGGTATCTTTGGTCGTTGTCTGAGTTATGTATGTGGCAATTCAGAGCCTGTACAACATCGACGAAGCTAGCTAGCCTGTAACCCTTGTGCATATTTTCCTTTGCGAGTGTAGCAGTATACAGGTGAAGGGCTTTTGCCTATACTTACTTGTATGCTTGCTACCTCATTTTGTTGACCTTTGTGGAGCGCCAGGGCAAAACCAGATACTAGAGATCTGGACTTACCAAGAGAGCCTCCAAGTCACTTAACGTAACATAAGGGAAATCTGTTCAAGGGGAGACAGTAGGCTACGAGCATGCTTGTGCTCTGCCTAGTTTCCTAGTACCTTTCATGCCACTGCTAGACTTTATTAGTGAGAAAGAAAGTCATGTGCGCTCTCAGATGGATTACTGTTCACCTCTGTGGGGTGGAAGTGGAGTGGTTGCATTGAGGCAGTTGGACAAAATTCAAAATAAAGCTATTAGATTAATCAATAACCCTGCAATCACACAGGACCTTCCTACATTAGCCATACGAAGAAACGTTGCATCCCTTGCATTATTCTACAGATATTTTCACAGCAATTGTTCCGAGGAACTTGCTTCAATTGTGCCGCCTCTCCACATCTTTCCCCGTAGAACTAGGGCAGCTGAGAGCGCCCATGAATTTACACTTTCTCCTCCACAATGCAGAACTTCTGCTTATCAGAATTCATTTATCCCTAGAGCTACTACTCTTTGGAATTCACTTCCCTCGAATTGCTTTCCACAAACTTACAATCAACAAATGTTTAAATCCAGTTGTTACAAACATTTTATGAATGGAGGATGCCTTTAGGCACATGGACCTTTTTGTTTTATCTGTGTTTTTCCTTCCTCCGTTCATTGTCTCTTAAAAAAAAAAGAAAAAAAAAAAAAAATTGTGTTTATTAACTTTCATTGTGTATGCTTTAGGAATTATTCACGCCTTATTTTAGCCTAGGTTGATGCATAGTGCACAACCCAGTTTGGCTGTTACGTTGGCTAAGGAAGTACTGTTTTGAGTGGCTATTATTAGTGCTGTCACAGAGTTGTTGCACTCCCTTGTTTTATATATATGTATCCTACTTGTTGGTGTATTTATGATACACGCTCTGGTGTCCTGCCCCTGCATTATTTCTGTTCTATATTAACGAGCATCTTAGAGCATCAGACGTTTTCAGCAGATTCCATATCTGTTTGCTGTAGGACTAGACTTCCAGTGTTTTCATAGAGCATTGAAGAGTTTAGTGTTGAGTTCAGACTCACACTAAAGTTAACGTAAGCATATACTCCTTTATTAAATCTTGTATAGTTTATTCAAGCATTGTTATTACTTAAGAGCATTTTCGTAACGTAAGTACTCCTGTTGTGAGTTGGCTTTGCCGTCATCGGAAAGCCTTTGTAGAAGTGCACTAAAACCCAGTTAATTGATACCCCGTTATCGAGTAGATTAACTCTGGAGGGTTTAAGTGTTTTGTTCACCGGCGTAATAGTTCGAGGGTTTGGAATTAGCGTACCGTTGTTGCAGATATGACAAATGGCCGTTGATGCAGATATGACAAATGGCCGTTGTTGCAGATATGACAAATGGCCGTTGTTGCAGATATAGCCTATCATCTAGTCCATTATTAAGTGCCCTTGTTTATATCGTAGTGCCGGTCGTAACACCCTTCAAAATTACTTTTTAAATTTTTCGGTAGAAAAATGTAGTTCCTCTTAAAATTTCAGGCTCGCTATCACTCGCCAGGAAAAAATCGACATCTGATAGCACGAAAGGTCTTACAATTGACAACGAAATGGGACGAAAGGTGTTGAAAATCGCCAAACCAATGGACCAAACGTCTTATAATCTCAAAACAAATGGGACATAACACGAGGGAGAAGGGGAACCAGACAAACGACCCATCTCCCCTTAACCCCTTCCGTACCGGTGGTGTCTTTTTCAGTATGTTCTGGCAACTAGTGGACGGTTTTATTCAGCTTAAAAAGGGCCTCTAGCAATTAAGGGGAGATGGGCCGTTTTCTGGTCTTCCTTCTTCCTCATGCTTAGCCCCATTAGTTTTCAGATTATAAGACGTTCGGCCCATTAGTTTGGCGATGTTGTGACCTTTCGCCCCATTTCTTTGTCAATATTAAGACTTTTCGCGTCATTTAGGTCTCAAATTTTTCTTGGCGAGCGATAGCGAGCCTTTAATTTAAGGCAAACCGGCCTTCGGCTGGGACATATTTCTATCGGAAAATGTACAAATTTATCTTGAAGGAGGATCTTGGGCGTGTGTTTTTGTTTAACCCCTTAAGCTTGGTGGAGGTCTAGGGAGGAGACTAATACAATAATAAAAAAACATACATAAAATAACAAATAAATACGCCCATCTCCCCTTAACGGGCTTCGAACTATATCACTTAACCCTTTCTACTACCACAGCTCCCTCTTAAGCTGCACAAAATCGTCTAAATATAGCTAGAATAACAATAAACAGACGTCGCCGGTACAGCAAGGGTTAAGCCCTTCTGTACCGGCGACGTGTGTTATTATATATTCGAGAAATATTTAGATGATTCTATTCAATTTTTTTTTTCTATGTGATTGAGGGAGGCAAAAGGCAGAACTGCCTATAGCGAGTGCCTTCCCCATAGTTGAAAGAGTGACAGGGCCAAAATCAAGGGACGATCGAGCCAAAATGCCTGGACACACGGAGTTTGAAGCAATTTAAGTCATAGGAAGAGGGAAAGACTGATTATGGGAGAGAGTTCCAGAGCTCAGCTGTTGAGTAGAAGAAAGTTTGAGAGTAACGTTTCACTCTTGGGTTAGAGAGTTGCACAGAGTAGGGGTGGGATTGAGTTGCTAGACGGGTACCACATGCCCTACGTAAAGGAGGTGGTATACACTGGGAAAGCTCTGAGGAACACTGATTATTATAGTAGCGATAGAATAGCGAGAGAGATGCAACATTGCGGCGGAGAGAGAGAGAGAGATTGCAGAGAGTTGGTGAATGGACGGGAGTTAATGATACGAAAGGCCTTCCTTTCAACTTTGTCTAGGAGAGCGGTGTGAGAGGAACCTCCCCACACATGTGAACAATACTCAATACAAGGACGCACTATGCCCCTGTACAGAGCAAGAAGCTGTGCAGGGGTAAAGAACTCCCTAAGGCGGTTGAGCACACCCAGCTTCTGGGAGGCTGCCTTAGCAAGACTGGTAATATATGGTCCTTCCAAATGAGAGCAGAAGAAAAAGAGACACCAAGAATATTGAGAGAAGATGAAGGGTTGATTTTTGTATTGTTGAAGAATAAGGGATAGTCCGCTGGGAGATCCTGACGGGTAGATAGATGGAGAAATTGGGTTTTGGAAACACTTAGGAAGGATCTGTGGTAGTTAAAAGGGATGGTGAGAGAAGAGAGGATAGAGATATTGAGATAGTTCAATAGTTCATATATTGGCTAGAGATCCTTCCTAAACTGAAGAGAATCGTCTACTAGTTGCCAGGCACTGAAGGGATTAACACCTTACGAGCGGCCTATGCGGTTTATTTATATGTACCGCCCAGCGGGGTGTTTTTAGCCAAAATAGGGCTGTTTACGTGATCATTTTCATGCCTAAATAAGACCCAGAACGTAAAACAAATACCTATCCCTGAAAGGGCATAAACAGAGCTTTCGAATGACACCATAACGATCCTTTTATGATGGCTAGTTCTTGTAATACAGTGCAACGAGTGCAAAAAGCATGTAATTAGCCATTTCCCGATACAATTCCTTATCTAGCGAGTGAGAGAGGGAGGAGGGCTTGGGATTCGTGTCAGTATGTTCGCCGCGGTGGTCTGGAGCAGTCATACGCTCGCTACTCTCCTGCCACCACTTGTCTCTCTCTCTCAGCAACATTACGTGCTGAAATTGCCACTCGACCTATGTCGAGCGCCGCCACATAGTCCAGCTTTATTAAATACGACTTATGTGGTGAGCCGCTAATTAAGGGTTAATATGGGAGATATTCACTTCAGGGATTATTTGTCGAACTTACTTCTCCCTCATGCTTAGCCCCATTAGTTTTGAGATTTGAAGTAGTTTGCCCAGTTAGTTTGGCGATTTTTAAACATTTCGCCCTATTTCTGTCAATATTAAGACATTTCACCCAATTTCTGTCAATGTTAAAACCTTTCGTGCCATTAAAGTGTCGATTTTTTCCTGGCAAGCGACAGCGAGCCTGTAATTTAGGAGGAACCAGGCTTTGGCCGGGACAATTTTCTACCGAAAAATGTACACATTTATCGATAGGGGGATCTTGGGGGTATATTTATCGTAGGGGATCTTGGGCGTATATTTATCGTAGGGGGATCTTGGCGGTATATTTATCGTAGGGGGCTGTTGGAGGGATATTAATCGTAGGGAGATCTAGGGGGTATATTTATCGTAGGGGGAACTTGGGGTATATTTATCGTAGGGGATCTTGGGGGTATATTTATCGTAGGAGGATCTTGGGGGTATATTTATCGTAGGGGGATCTTGGGGGTATATTTATCGTAGGGGGATCTTGGGGGTATATTTATCGTAGGGGGATCTTGGGGGTATATTTATCGTAGGGGGATCTTGGGGGTATATTATCGTAGGGGGATCTTGGTGTATATTTATCGTAGGGGGATCTTGGGGGTATATTTATCGTAGGGGGATCTTGGGGGTATATTTATCGTAGGGGGATCTTGGGGGTATATTTATCGTAGGGATCTTGGGGTATATTTATCGTAGGGGGATCTTGGGGGTATATTTATCGTAGGGGGATCTTGGGGGTATATTTATCGTAGGGGGATCTTGGGGGTATATTTTTAAAGCTTGATAGGGGTCTAGGAAGCAAACTAAAAATCTCCCCTAAAACTATAAGTTAGTCAGTCCAACCCTAACTCCCACAACGGGTAGGGAGGATCAGCAAGAGACACGAGACAGGTAAACGAGGTGACCGAAAAAGAACACATATAACAGTTCGCCCACAGCAAGCACACGAGCATGTCTATCTATATCCTTTATCTCACTCTCACTCTCTCTCTCTCTCTCTCTCTCTCTCTTTTTCTCTTCCTCTCTCTCTCTCTCTCTCTCTTTCTCTTTGTCTTCCTCTCTCTCTATCTTCCTCTCTCTCTCTCTCTCCTGTCAGTATGTAATAACCGTAGCAATATAACCTGCCAGAACCTCTCACACTCATGCACTCTCTATCTATCTATCTTAGTAACTTATGTTTTCAAGTATGTACAGTTGTCTATGTCAGAGGAAATTGTATATATGTTCTATAGTTTAGCCACTTTGCACACACTAGGTTGAATCATTCAACCACAACTGTATATATCTTTGTAAATACCATGTAAGAAGAATAACCACTATCGGTGGAAATACACTTTATTATTATTATTATTATTATTATTATTATTATTATTATTATTATTATTATTATTATTATTCTCTCTCTCCTGTCAGTGTAGTAATATAACCTGCCAGAACCTCTCACACTCCAACTTTCATCTGACAGTCTCTCTCTCTCTCTCTCTCTCTCTCTCTCTCTCTCTCTACCTTTCATCTGACAGCCACTACCCCTCGCCCTCTTCTTCACTAAACAGTCCAGGTCAGTAACGTTATAGTCGGTTCACAGTTTGTAGGGGGAATATTGTTCCTAACTTGAATAGTTAACTGTTAGAAGAAAATACGTAACGAAATTCATATTATCACCAACCCACCAATTAACTTACAAATACACCTATGAATGTATGTATGTATGTATGTATGTATGTATGTATGCATGTATGTATGTACTCAGGCACATACCCCATTGCTGGGGGTGGCCGACTCTAGATAGAGCCCGAACAGAAACAACATAATTATCAGGGTCCGGGACCACTTTTGCGTTCTCTCGCCCGTTTCTCTGTCTCGTCGAGTAGGAGAATTATCCAAGGGGAGGAGGATTCCTAGGCCCCTGCCCCCAAAAGGAAAAATAGGACAGTAAAAGAAACAGATATTAACCCCTTCTTTACCGACGACGACTTTTGTAGATAATGTTTGCTATATTTAGACAATTTTGTGCAGTTTAAGAAGGATCTGTGGTAGTAAAAAGGCTTAAGCGAGATAGTTTGAAGCCTGTTAATTGCTGGAGGCCCTTTTTAAACTGAATACAATCGTCTAACAGTAGCCAGAATAATGTTAAAAGGACGGCGCCGGTACAGAAGGGGTTAACAGCTAAGGTTGGGTAGAGGATGCCAAACTCACTCTGGATAGGACCAGCCCTTGCAAATAAACCTTATTAATGAAATCAATTAAACTAATGAATACATATGGTACTCCCTCCAAGGATTCGAACCTAGGAAACTCACACCAAAAATGCCGCACACTAATCATTACGCTATCAAGAGAGTAATAATTATTCAACACTTTATTGAAAGGAGGACAGCTGTAGTATTTCTTCTGCCTCTAAATTTAACACATTTTTGCAGTAACGGAGAGTACCTATATTCGTCTACTTATGAGCAAAACCTGCAAAGACTAATAACACACCTAAAACCACTCCAACAGCTTCCTCTCTCCCCAACACCCCTGCTCCCCTCTCTACACTCTTCAGACAATATAATTATAGAAAGTAGCTACGAGGTGCCGTTGTAAAGGCGTATCCCTCAATACCTTCACCTGACCTGCACTTCAACTAACTGATCATAAACATTATATCAGGTTGTGAGGCAAAGTTAAGGGGAGATTTTCACTTAAGGACGGAGGTCTTCTCAAGGGATCACTTTTTCCCTAATTAAGCTAGGATGCTGATATGTTCACTGATAGTTGCTTGCCCCATGGTGATAATACTGGTGAATTTTAATTGAATTCTATGAATCAGAGATAGGGGCGAGGGAACGCGTTCGTGGTCCCGGACCCTAAGAATAGGAGCTTTGAATGTGCGTGGATGTAGTACGAATGAGAAGCGAGAGGATATTGGAAGGTTATTTGAAAGAAGGAAGTATGATGTGCTTGCACTGAATGAAACAAAGATGAAAGGAGAGGGAGAAGTGGATTTTGGAAACGTGATAGGTAGAAAGTCTGGAGTAGACGAAGGAGTCAGGGGCAAAGAAGGAGTGGCTATTATTGTGAAGGAGGAGTTGAGAGAGTTTATAAAAGAGTGGAAAGAGGTGTCATCAAGGCTAATGTGGGTGCGAATTCGGTTTAAGGGTGAAAAGTGGGTTTTTGTAAGTGCCTATGGACCAGGAAGTGAAAGAGAGTTAGACGAGGTAGAGGGTTTCTGGGAGGATTTGAGAGATTGTCTACAAGGGTTTGATGAAAATGAAAATGTTATAGTTTTAGGGGACCTAAATGCTAGGGTAGGAAATGAGCCTGTTGAGGGAGTCATCGGTAGTTTTGGTGTGGATGGTGTAAACTAGAGTGGAGAAAGACTGAAAAATGTATGTGAAGAGTGTAGATTGAGTGTAGGTAATACGTTCTTCAAAAAAAGGCGTATACACAAGTACACCTGGCATAGACTTGTGAGGGGAGAGATTGTAGAGAGGGCATTGATGGATTATGTGCTGGTGACAAGGGAAAGATTGTGTAGACTGCTGGATGTGAATGTGATGAGAGGTGAGGCGGAGGGTATGTCAGATCATTACCTGGTGGAGGGAAAGCTAAGAGTTAAGAGTTGCAGGAGAATAAGAGATAAGCGATAAGAATGTAAGAGAGGTACTGGTAATAAAAGTTAGTGAGTTAGAGAAGAGTGAAAAAGAGAGGGAGTACAAGGAAAGACTAAATGAAAAGTGGATGGAAGTGAAAGAAATGGAAGAGAGAGAAGTAGAGGTTGAATGGCAACAGTTTAAGGAAGGAGTGAAAGCAAGTGCAGAGGTAGTATGCGGCAAAAGGAAAGTAGGAGGCAGAGGTATCAGGAAGGGAAGCGAGTGGTGGAATGCTACGGTGAGAAAGGCAGTTGAGGAGAAGAGACAGTGTTTTGAGAGGGTTTTACAGGATGGTAGTGTTGAGGTATGGGAGAGGTACAAGGAGAAAAGGAGAGAGGCAAACCGGAAAATTAGAGAAGCGAAAAAAGATGCAAACGAAAGGTGGAGTCAAAGGTTGAGTGAGAATTTTGAAGAACGAAAGAAGATGTTCTGGAAGGAGGTAAATAGAGTAAGGAAAGGAGGACAAAAGAGGGAAGAGTCAGTGAAAGATGTAATAAGAGAATTACTAGTGGAACCAGTTGAAGTGAGGAAAAGATATGCCGAGTATTTTGAATCTTTGTTAATTACAAGAGATGGAAGAGAAGCAGTGATTGAAGCAGAGGTGGATGGAGATAGGTTACCCAGGCCACCCAGGTGGCAGGGAATGAATGAAAGGATTGAGGAAAATGAGGTGAAAGAAGCAGTGAAACAAATGAGAGTGGGAAAAGCAGAAGGTTTGGATGGTATTGCTGTAGAGTGTATAAAGAAGGGTGGAGATGTGATAATAGATTGGTTGGTGACTTTTCAATGTGTGCTTTGCTGTGTCAATGGTACCAATAGACTGGAAGAGTGCATGTATTGTGCCATTGTACAAGGGGAAGGGAGATCGGCAGGAGTGTTCAAGTTATAGAGGTATTAGTTTATTGTCAGTGGTTGGAAAGCTGTATGGCAGGGTGTTGATAGAGAGGATAATAAAGTGTACGGAAGTTGCAATAGGAGAAGAACAGTGCGGTTTTAGGAGGGGAAGAGGGTGCGTGGATCAGATGTTTGCAGTAAGAGAGTTATGCGAGAAGTATTTAGAGAAGCATAAGGAGATATTTTGGGCTTTTATGGACTTGGAAAAAGCGTATGATTGCGTGGACCGTGAAGCAATGTGGAAGGTATTAAGGATTTAAGAAATAGGAGGAAATTTGTTAGAAGCAGTTAAGAGTTTTTATGAAGGGAGCAGAGCATGTGTGAGAGTAGGAAATGGTGAGTTGAGTGAATGGTTTGAGGTAAAGGTAGGTTTGCGACAGGGTTGTGTAATGTCACCATGGCTGTTTAATATGTTTATGGATGGTGTGGTGAGGGAGGTGAAAATGAGAACTATGAAAAGAGGATTGGGTTTAGTAGGAAAGAATGGTAAAGATTGGGAGTTGAATCAGTTGCTGTTCGCTGATGACACAGCATTGGTGGCGGATTCTGATGAGAAACTGCAGCGGGTAGTCAAAGAGTTTGGTGTGGTTTGTGGAAGGAGGAAACTGAAGGTGAACGTCAATAAAAGTAAAGTAATGGTGTGTAATAGGGGAGAGCATAGGGTGAATCTAGATGTGAGGCTGGATGGGGAAATATTGGAACAAGTAGAGTGTTTTAAATATCTAGGAGGAACGATAAGCAGGAGTGGAGGTATGGAAATGGAGGTAAAACAGAGAGTGTGTGAAGGAAGGAAGGTTTTCGGAGCAATGGGAAGTATGTGGAAGACGAGAAATCTCGGAGTGAAAGTAAAAAGTGCACTGTATCAAGGAATTGTTATGCCAACAGTGATGTATGGGGCTGAGACATGGGCTCTGAAGAAAAAGGAGAAAAGAGGGCTGGATGTGATGGAGATGAGCTGCTTGAGGAGTATGTGTGGAGTTACTCGTAGAGAAAGATTGAGGAATGAAGAGATA
Organism: Paralithodes platypus; assembly: GCA_032716605.1. Taxonomy (NCBI): domain Eukaryota; kingdom Metazoa; phylum Arthropoda; class Malacostraca; order Decapoda; family Lithodidae; genus Paralithodes; species Paralithodes platypus. Next base: position 5,775,755 of record CM064561.1, read on the forward strand.
CGTAGGAGAGTGGGGCAGCAGGAACATTTGTCAGCCAGAGTGGACAGAAGGGTGCTGAGCTGGTATGGTCATGTTGAACGAATGGGAGATGAAAGGCTTACAAAGAGAATATGTGAGTCAGGTACAAGGGGAGATAGAAGGGCAGGAAGACCCCCATTGAGATGGAGAGACTGTGTAAGAAAAACTTTGGATGATAGAGGTATGACTTCAGGCAGGGGAAGTGGTGGTGGACAGGAGTGAATGGAGAATGCTTGTGAATAGTTGAGTGAACACGTGGTAATTTGGAGTAAGGGGTCGGGCTTAAGTTGGACTAGATAATAGTCCATCAGGCGCCTGGCCCGGAGAGACGATTAATATGAAGGGCGCGCCTGGAAGTGTGATGGGAGGGCTTGTGGCTTTGGCTCCGCTGCATGTCTGCCTGCCGAGATCGGAACCTCTCCGGGTGGTCGCGGGCCGGGGGAGTGCTGGAGCGACCTTGGTGGCCCTGGTCTCTGGGTCTTCTCCTGGGTGACCTGGATGTGTGTGAGTTTGTGCTTTTTATCTGTGTTTATTCGTTGTTTTATGTTGTTATTGTGTTTTCCCTGTTCTTGCTCTGTCTTGAGTCGGCTACCCCCAAAGTGGGGATGGGGCCTGAGCATATAGATAGATAGATAGATGAATCATTTTTACTTTACTATTTATATAGAAATATTGCACTAAATATGTCCATTTTTCATCTCGCATCTAGTAATTTGCTATTGAGAGTTATGCCTTGATATTATATTTGAGACAAGTATGGAGCATGCTTGTAAAAGTCCAGCAATTTTACTGCTGTAGTAACAACAATTGGGTTCTGCTCTTCTAACGAAATTACATCACTGCATTTTTACGCCTGCATAACATTTAAACCGCACTCATAAGTAAAATATGTAACTTACAGACATAGGTGCCCCATTTTTTAGAAAAAAAGTAAGCTAGACAATAAAACAAAAAATCAAACAAATTGAGCAAGAATTGCAAAACTTACAGCAATTTGAAAAACATTAAATTTGCAAAAAAAAAAAATCTTTGGGAAATGGGCGTCAAAGTTAAAACATTTTTTTTTATCCTGCTTAAATAAAATATAATATTGGTTACCAATGCACTTCTTTACCAAATGATGCTATTTCTTCACGACAGTGTTGCCAACACATTAAGCTGCACTCTAGGTAGTTTTTTTCATTTAATTTTCATAATAAAGTCTGGGAAATTAACATAAAATTTAGTAACGTAGTGAGAGTTGCACAAAGGAATACAAAGGAGTACAAAGGAAATCAAGCAACAACAAGTCTAGTGACCCTTCTAGGCTGCTTGTCCTCCAAACCACTGAGGATCAAGTGTCCAAACAGTGGTTTAGGGTGGGTAAGGGAACATTGGAAAGGGAACTACTGCCCTGGAACTAATGTCCGTGGCAGGATTGGGAAGTTAGTAGGGGACAGATGGGTTAGTAACTGGCGGGAGGATAAAATAAAGTTATTCATTTACAAACGCAGTCAGTCGCGGGTTTGATGCGAGATATTTGTCTAGGCGAAGTTTAAATGAATCAACGGTGCTGCAGTCTATAACATCTCGGAGAAGCCCATTCCATAATTTGACAGCTCGATTGAAGAAGACATTTTTAGCTTCGTGTGAGTTAAAAGATTTACCAATAATTTTGCAGCCGTTTCCCCGCGTGTAATTAGATTGGTCGATAGTGAAGTACTAACTACAGTTCATATTGTCGATGCCTTTGATGATTTTGAACACTTGAATTAAGTCGCCTCTTAATCTGCGCTGGGTTAAAGGTAATAGATTTAATTCTCTAAGACGCTCCTCGTATAGTTTGTTCTTTAGGCTAGGTATCATCTTGGTAACTGTACGTTGAACTCTTTCTAGCTTGTCTATATCTTTTTGGTAATAAGGGCACCTGGATTGAACGCAGTATGTAGTGTAGGTCATAAAGGTGTAAAAGAACAAATAGGGATGTAGGGAAGAAAGGGTCTACCTCGTATGGGCCATTAGGCCTTCTGCAGATTTCCATTTTACTTACTTATGTTCTTACTTACTTATTTATCCTCCTGGTTAAAATGTATTTAAATATTGAAATCCAATGCAATACTCTACCAAATGATGCCATTTCTTTATGACAGTGTTGCCAACATACTGAAGGTACTTTCCAGCAAAACGCGTCAGAGCTTCAAAGGGTTAAGGGCAATTCATCCTATTTTAACATCTCACTATATGTATCTCAGGTCCACTTACGGAATATCCAATTAGCTCCCACTTAATACCGCGTCCATTACCGCTCATACATTATAGTGGGTGGTGTGCTAAGGTGAGGTGTTTAGTTTGTTCCCTAGACCTCCATCAAACTTTAAAATACACCCCCTAGACCCCCTTTGTTCCCTAGACCTCTAACAAGCTTAAAATTACACCCCCTAGACCCCCTTTCAAAATAAGTTTGTAAATTTCCCGGCCAAGGGCCGGTTCCTCTTAAGTTACAGGCTCGCTAACGCTTGCCAGGAAAAAAATCGACCACTAAATGGCACAACAGATCTTAAAATTGACAGAAATGGGGCGAAAGTTCTTGAAATCGCCAAACTAATGGGGCGAACGTCTCAAAATAACAAAAACAATGAGGATAAACATGAGGGAGAAAGTGGTCCAGAAAAAGTCCCTCTAGTGGAAATCTCCCCTTAATGGGATGGTTCTCGAAATGCTGAGTATTATGTGTTGCCTCCCGATCTAGTCTGGAAGTTAATGCATATTGGAGTAGTAAATTATAGTTTCTGCTCTCATATTGTACACTATATATATATATATATATATATATATATATATATATATATATATATATATATATATATATATATATATATATATTGTAATTGTAAAGTCTGAATAGCCCTAAATTAACCATCAGCTCGATTAAGCCATCATCGTAATTGTTTTCTCCTACACTACAGATTTCCTTGCACAATTACCTTTTCTCTCTCAGCTCCCACTTAAACTCTATTACCACAAGAGAGCCTTTAGTAGACAGACCCGGACAACTCACTACGGGTTGTGTCTTTGTCAGAGTAAACAGAAAATACATAAGGCTATTGTTATCGTCTACATACAGGGTTGTTGTTGTTGTTGTTATTGTTCACCAGACTGTCAGGCCAAATAGTCCCGAGTCCGGTTGATCGAAGCCGCTCCAGATAATCGCGGGCCACCGAAGGGGCCAGTTTGACATAGATCTGTCTCTGAGAGGGCAGCGGGGGAGGGGATCATCAGCCCACGGGCTTGCACCCCTGGGCCAATGCTCCCGCCGCCCGCATCTCCCCCCCCCCCCCCCCTTGTAGTGCCACCCAATTGACCACATGTGAGTTTCAGGCTATAAGGAAGTTGGAGCTGTGGCCATCCACATTTAGCAGAATTATCACCTAAAATACGGTCATAATACATATATAAAAAAATAAAACCAAATTGATAATTTGTTTATCCATCAGAAACTCACATTATTATTGCATTTCTCTTTAATATCGATGTTTACGTCTCCAACTTCCTTATACCCTGAAACTCGCAAGTGTTCAATTGGGCGATCTACCCAGCACCTAGAAGCAAATGTAGTTGGTACAGGAAAAGAGACAGACAGAAAGAGCTAAGGTTGGGTAGAGGATGCCAAACCTCACTCTGGATAGGACCAGCCCTCACCCAGCATACAAAGTTGTGTTCTGTAGTGTCCTTCATTTTAAATCACCTTACGAACAGACAGAGAGAGAGAGAAAGAGAGATTTTCAGATTTTAAGACATTCGGCCCATTAGTTTGGCGATTTTAAGATCTTTCGCACCATTTTTTTGTCAATATTAAGACTTTTCGTGTTATTTAGGTGTCGATTTTGTTCCTGGCGGGCGATAACGAACCTCTAATTTAAGAGGAACTGCCTTCGGCCGTGACTTTTTTCTATCAAAAAAAATTCAAATTTATCTTGGATTTTATTTTTTATTTTTTTATTTTTTTTGGGGGGAGGGGCTGTTTTATTAAGCTTGATTGAGGTGTAGGCAGGAAACAAATAGTAAAAAGATACATAAATGAGCATATAAATACGCCTATCCCCCCTTAAATTCTCAGATGATGATGATGATGATGATGGGACCTGTGGAAGGGACGAGGGGCCAGATATATTGGTGAGAGAACATTGTAATAATGATGATGATGGGACCTGTGGAAGGGACGAGGGGCCAGATATATTGGTGAGAGAGAACATTGTAATGATGATGATGATGGGACCTGTGGAATGGACGAGGGGCCAGATATATTGGTGAGAGAACATTGTTATAATGATGATGATGGGACCTGTGGAAGGGACGAGGGGCCAGATATATTGGTGAGAGAGAACATTGTAATTATGACTGAACGATAATTATCAGGGAAGGGGAGACGAGGAGGTCAATATTTATTAATCCCTTCTGCACCGGCGACGTCTTTTGAATATTATTATAGGTATATTTAGATATATGTATATTATTATAGGTATATTTAGACGATTTATGCAGTTTAAGAAGGATCTGTCGTAGTAAAAAGGGTTAAATGAGATAGTTCGCAGCCTGTTCATTGATGGAGGCCCTTTTTAAACTGAATAAAACCGTCTAATAGTAGCCAGAATAGAGTTGAAAATACGTTGTCGGTACAGAAGGGGTTAATAGTATTCCTTAATTAAAACCTTGGTAACTTGATAACTGAACATTTTAAGAAAAGCCAATTGGCGCACAGACAGCTTCCTGCCTTAACACCCTTAACACCGCGCAGTTCACACTACTGTTCGTAAAGTCTATAGAATTTAATTAAGGGCAGGTTTTTAGTTTGTTCCCTAGACCTCCATCAAACTTAAAATAACGCCCCCTAGATCTCCTTCAGGATAAATATGTACATTTTTCGGTAGCAAAAATGTCCGGGCCAAAGCCCGCTTCCTCTTAAATTATAGGCTCGCTATCGCTCGCCAGGAAAAAATCGACACCTAAATAGTACGAAAGGTCTTAAAATTTACAACGAAATAGGGCGAAATGTCTTTAAATCGCTTAAATAATGGAACGAATGTCTTAAAATCTCATAACTAATTGCTAAACATGAGGGAGAAGGTGGACCAGAAAAATCGACTACCTTCCCCTTAAACTGCATAAAATCGTCTAATGTTAGCCAGATTCAAGGATAAGAAGACGTCATCGCCAACGGCCTATACAATAATCTTGATCCCTGACCTCTCTATAACTCAAACGGGCCTAGAGCAAACTGGCTGTAAATATTCACACCTATTTCCTGGTAGACTTTTCCTAAATGCTAGATATGTCTGCCCGATCTACCTGACTATCCAATGCCCCTATCTATCTATCTATCTATATGCTCCGGCCCAATCCCCATTTTGGGGGTAGCCGACTCAAGACAGAGCAAGAACAGGAAAAACACAAAAACAACATAAAACAACAAATAAACACAGATAAAAAGCACAAACTCACACACATCCAGGTCACCCAGGAGAAGACCCAGAGACCAGGGTCACCAAGGTCGCTCCAGCACTCCCCTGGCCCCCGACCACCCGGAGAGGTTCCGATCTCGGCAGGCAGACATGCAGCGGAGCCATAGCCACAAGCCCTCCCACCATACTTCCAGGCGCACCCTTCACATTAATCGTCTCCCCAGGCCAGGCGCCTGATGGACTCCTTACTCCAAATGACCACGTGTTCACTCAACTATTCACAAGCATTCTCCATTCACTCCTGTCCACCACCATTTCCCCTACCTGATCTATAGTCATTCCTCTATCATCCAAAGCCTTTCTTACACAGTCTCTCCATCTCAATGGGGGTCTTCCTGCCCTTCTATCTCCCCTTGTACCTGAATCACATATTCTCTTTGTAAGCCTTTCATTTCCCATTCGTTCAACATGACCATACCAGCTCACCACCCTTCTGTCCACTCTGGCTGACAAATGTTCCTGCTGCCCCACTCTCCTACGTATCTCTTCATTCCTCAATTTGTCTCTACGAGTAACTCCACACATACTCCTCAAGCAGCTCATCTCCATCACATCCAGCCCTCTTTTCTCCTTTTTCTTCAGAGCCCATGTCTCAGCCCCATACATCACTGTTGGCACAACAATTCCTTGATACAGTGCACTTTTTACTTTCATTCCGAGATTTCTCGTCTTCCACATACTTCCCATTGCTCCGAAAACCTTCCTTCCTACACACACTCTCTGTTTTACCTCCACTTTCATACCTCCACTCCTGCTTATCGTTCCTCCTAGATATTTAAAACACTCTACTTGTTCCAATATTTCCCCATCCAGCCTCACATCTAGATTCACCCTATGCTCTCCCCTATTACACACCATTACTATACTTTTATTGACGTTCACCTTCAGTTTCCTCCTTCCACAAACCACACCAAACTCTTTGACTACCCGCTGCAGTTTCTCATCAGAATCCGCCACCAATGCTGTGTCATCAGCGAACAGCAACTGATTCAACTCCCAATCTCTACCATTCTTTCCTACTAAACCCAATCCTCTTCCCATAGTTCTCCTTTTCACCTCCCTCACCACACCATCCATAAACATATTAAACACCCATTTGCCATCCAATGCCCCGATTTACGATATTATTATGGATTTTTAGGGGTTTGGGTTTGGGTTATGGCTGGCCGGAGAACGCATCCACATCTAACCTATTCAATTTAGGGTTTGCTATATGATTTGCTATATGATTTTTCTATCAACCCTTTCAAGCTTATGACATATTTTTACAGTTTAGTTTGGCTATGCTGAGACGATTTTCTACAGTTTAGGAAGGATCTGTGAGAGTTCAAATGGTAAAGACGGTCGCAATCAACCCTCTGACTTCCATATACCCTTCCTAATCTGAATAAAATCGTCTCATAACAGCCAGAAAACTTAAATGAAATGCGTCATCGGATCCTGAGAGGGTTAAGGGGAGGCAGGCCGTTTGTTTGGTCTATTAATTCATTTATTCATATATTTATTTTAGTTTCATCCCTAGACCTCAATCAAGCTTAGAAGAAGAAAAAAACCTAAACCCCCCTTCAAGATAAATTTGTACATTTTTCCGGTAGAAAAAATTCCCGGCCAAGGCCAGTTAATCTTAAAATTGCAGGCTCGCTATTGCTCGCCATCAAAAAATCGACTCTTAAATGGCTCGAAAGGTCTAAAAATTGACAACGAAATGGGGCGAAAGGTGTTAAAATCGCCAAACTAATGGGCTAATAAGTCTAATAAACTAATAAGTGTTATAATCTCAAAGCTAGTGGGACATTAGGGAAAAGGGGGTCCAGAAAAACGGTCTGCCTCCCCTTAACATCTTCAACACGAGGATGTCTTTTTACCCTTTATCCTGGCTACATTAGACGACTTTATGCAGCTTACAAAAGACCTACGTTATTCAGAGAGTTTATTGAGATCGTATTTACCCCTTTGAATCCAAGAAGAAGAATATAAACTTGGAAACAACGTAAAATGGTAACCAGATTATGATGGAAATTACGTCATGGCGGTCAAGGGCTTAAATTACGTCATGGTGGTCAAGGGCTTAAATTACGTCATGGCGGTCAAGGGCTTAAATTACGTCATGGTGGTCAAGGGCTTAAATTACGTCATGGCGGTCAAGGGCTTAAATTATGTCATGGCGGTCAAGGGCTTAAATTACGTCATGGCGATCAAGGGCTTAAATTACGTCATGGCGGTGAAGGGCTTAAAGATCGGGTTTTCAGGAACGTAACCCAATCGTAAAGCGAGGGAGACCTGTCGCCTATACATGTACAGTTGGCCAAATAAGTCGTGTTGCCGCTGTCATTACGTTTTTCTCGCTGTGTGCTGTATTAATGTCTGTCAGATGTTGAATAGGGTGGGTAGAGATAGGAAAATGTTTGTATATTTCACTCTAAACGATTAACTAATGCTTAGATAATGCTGATACCCATTATTGATCGAATTATACTTACAGTAGTGCCGCGACATCACTTATTTGGCCAACTGTACAAATATTAGAAGTGTCAGCCAATATATAGTTGTCCACACTCTGGTTGTTGCAGTGCCTCTCTCGTTCCAACCTGTGAGTCACCAAGCTGCAGAGAATCCCAAACTTTGGTAGGATTTTGGAGTCAAGTTAAATTACGGGCGGCTGTCTGCCAGATGCAATAAGTTTGACACTGGGAAGAACATGGAATCAACTTATATATATATATATATATATAATATAGATATATATATATATATATATATTTATATATATATATATATATAATATATATATATGTACTGTATATTTATACATATATATATATATATATATATATATATATATATATATATATATATATATATATATATATATATATACTGTATATATATATATTTTTGTTTTCCTATGAGTATAGAGACAAAACGCAATGTTGCCTGTAACAAGTGTCTCCCCCAACGCTGAAAGTGTGATAGGGAGCTAAATTCAAGGGACATAAGAGTTGAAGTGTCTGGACATACAGAGCATGAAGCAGTTTAAGTCATAGAATGAGGGAAATAAACATTGAGGGAGAGAGTTCCAGAGATTAATTGTTACGTAGATTAAGGACTGGGAAAATCTGCTCACTCTTGTGTTAGAAAGGTGGACATACAAAGGACTACAAAGGAGTACAAAGGAAATCAAGCAACAACAGATCTAGTGACCCTTCTAGGTTGCTTGTCCTCCAAAACACTGAGGATCAAGTGTCCAAACAGTGGTTTAGAGTGAGTAAGGGAACATTGGAAAGGGAATTACTGCCCTGGAACTAATGTCCGTGGCAGGATTAGGAAGTTAGTAGAGGACAGATGGGTTAGTAACTGAGGGGGGGATAAAATAAAGTTATTCATTTACAAACGCAGTCAGTCGCGGGTTTGATGCGAGATATTTGTCTAGGCGGAGTTTATATGAATCAACGGTGATGCAGTCTATAACGTTTCGTTTCGGGGAAGCCCATTCCACAAGTTGACAACTCGATTGAAGAAGAAATTCTTAGATTCGTGCGAGTTAAAAGATTTACCAATAATTTTGCAACCGTTTCCCCGCGTGTAATTAGATTGGTCGACAGTGAAGTACTTACTACAGTTCATATTGTCGATGCCTTTGATGATTTTGAACACTTGAATTAAGTCACCTCTTAATCTGCGCTGGGTTAAAGGAAATAGATTTAATTCTCTAAGACGCTCTTCGCTCTTCGTATGGTTTGTTCTTTAGGCTAGGTATAATTTTGGTAACTCTACGTTGAACTCGTTCTAGCTTGTTTATATCTTTTTGGTAATAAGGGCACCAGGATTGAACGCAGTATTCCAGAAGAGGGCGGACTAAGGAATTGTAAAGGGTTAGGATAACTTCTTCGGATTTATGCTCAAATGACCTGCCTATAAAGCCAATTATTTTTTTTGCCTTCTTAACAACTTCTGAACAGTGTTGACTCGGTTTTAGGTTACTCGATATTGTTACTCCCAGATCGGTTTCTCTGTTTACATTCTTACATTAAGCTGAGTGCCATTCATCGAATAGTTTGCTTTCTCATTTAGGTATCCGATATGTAGTACTTTACATTTATCCGCATTGAAACTCATTTGCCAAATTTGGGCCCAACATGGCAATTTATCTAGATTGTGTTGCATATCGTCAACTTGTTATTTTGAGAGTACGCTATTTGCAATTTTTGTATCGTCAGCAAATTTTGAGATTGTACAGGTGAGACCCTCATCTAGACATAGTAGGGAGAGAGAGAGAGAGAGAGAGAGAGAGAGAGAGAGAGAGAGAGAGAGAGAGAGAGAGAGAGAGAGAGAATGTGTGTGTGTGTGCAGGAGGAAGCATTCAAACGGTACCATCACCTTTAAACACAGAATCTCATACTGTCTATGTTTCAACCCGGAATCAAGCCAAATCTGTTCTGAAACTCGCGACTCCTGGGGGTACTTGTAAAAAATCCTGTATGGTATCCTGGCATATGGATCCTACGACTTGTGTATGATATTTTGAAACATACATTCTCCAGGTAGCATTTCCCTTCTCCTTAACCCCTTCAGTACCGGTGACGTAATTTTCATAAAATTCTAGCTATGTTTAGACAATTGTATGTAGTTTATGTATGTAGTATGTAGTTATGGAGGAAGTGGAGGAGATGAGCAAGGTGTTTAAGGATGAGATCTGTGCAGCATGTGAGGAGGTGTGTGGAGTGAGGAGAAGAGGGAGGGGAGTGAAAGGTACAGCATGGTGGACAGAAGAGGTACGAATAGCTGTGGAAGAAAAGAAGAAAGCATATAGAGAGTGGTTGGGTAGCAGAGGGAATGAAGATTCCGAGAGACAGAAACGAGCGAGGTACGTGGAGAGTAAGAGGGTGGTGAAGAGAGTAGTGAAGGAAAGTAAGAGAAGAGTAGATGAGGAATTTGGAAGGAATCTGAGTGTAAAATGGAGGGAGAGTAAGAAACTGTTCTGGAAAGAAGTCAAGAAAGTTAGGGAAGGTAGCAAGGGAAACAGTAAGGGTGTGAAAGATAAGAATGGGAGAATGCTAGCCGAGAAGCAAGAGAGAGTTGAAAGATGGAGGGAGTACTTCAGTGAGTTGCTAAATGAAAGGAATGAAGAGCCAGCAAACATAGCTGGATATGGTATGGGAGGGAGAAGAAGAGAAGTAGTGGAGGAGGAGGTGGGGATCAGGAGGTCAGAAGTGTGGGAAGCCATGAAAAGAGTGAAGTTGGGGAAAGCACCAGGAACAGATGGAGTGTGTGGGAAATGTTGAGGTATGGTGGTGAGATAGTGATAGAATGGGTATGGAAAATGTGCAAACTAGCATGGGAGAAGGGGAGTGCACCCGATGACTGGAAGACTGGCATAATAGTCCCCCTATATAAGGGCAAAGGGGAAAGAGGAGTGTGTGGTAACCACCGAGGAATATGTCTTCTAAGCATAGTAGGGAAGGTATACAGTAGGGTAGTGATTGAGAGAGTGAGAGTGAGAACGGAGAAATGGATAGGCGACGAGCAGGGAGGTTTTAGGAAGGGAAGAGGATGTGTAGATCAGATTTTTACCCTGAATTGTGTTGTGGAGAAGTATCTGGAGAAGAAACAAAAGGTGTATGTTGCCTTTATGGACTTGGAGAAGGCCTATGACAGAGTGGATAGAGAAGGTTTGTGGAAAGTACTTAGAATATACGGAGTAGATGGCAAGTTGCTGAAAGCAGTGAAGAGCATGTATGAGGGTGCAAAGGCGGCAGTACGTGTGGAGAGTGAGCAGAGCGAGTTCTTTGACCTGAATGTTGGTTTGAAACAGGGGTGTGTGTGATGTCCCCGTGGTTGTTTACTGTATATATGGATGGAGTTATGAAAGAAATAGTATCAAGAGCAGTGGATGTTGGTGTATCGCTGAAAAGGGAGGGAATTGAGTGGAAGCTACCTATACTGCTGTTTGCGGATGATACAATTCTGATGAGTGATAATGAATGGGAGTTGCAGGGTCTGGTAAATGAGTTTGGAACAGTGTGCGAAAAACGGAATTTGAAGGTAAATACGGGGAAGAGCAAGGTTATGGTCTTCGAAAGGGGTGAAGTCACAGAGTGTGAGGTGAAGCTGAACGGTCAGGCTATGGAGATCGTCAACTCTTTTAAGTATCTGGGCAGTGTGTTGAGTAAAGATGGGACTATGGATGAAGAGGTGCGGGAGAGGGTACAAATCATAGTACAAATACATATAGTAGGGGTAGTGGTGGTGGTGGAAGGGTAAGTGGTTGAGAGGAGCACAGAGGGGAAGGTGGACCAGGGAGACCAGCGACTTAAGGGGGGTGACCTGATTTTTTGTTATTTCTCTCCTTTTCTCTTTCTCTGGCTTGTATCCATTCGGCCCCATTCAGCCAACTATTTTAAGACGTTTATCCCCATCTAGGTGTCGATTTCTTCCTGGCGAGCGATAGCGAGCCACCATTATATTAAGAAATCCGGAGAAATTTTTCTATCGAGAAATGTACAAATTTAGCCTGCTGTCAAAAACATTTAAGAAATATGCTGGCTCGCTACCGCTCGCCAATAAAGAAAATTGACACCTGGATGGGAATAAACGTCTTAAAACAGTAGGCTGAATGGGGCCAAATGGATACAAGCCAGAGAAAGAGAGAAAAGGAGATAAATAACAAAAAGCAGGTCACCCCCCTTAAGGGGATATGGGTAATATTATTTGCTCCTCTATGTATCTTTTATTATTGTTTTGTTTCCTCCCTAGACCTCCATCAAGTTGGGAAAAAAAAACAAAAAAAAAAACACCCCAAGATCCTCCTACAAGATTAATTTGTAATTTTTTTGGCCGGTTCCTCTTAGATTTTCAGGCTCGCTTTCGCTCGCCGGAAAAAATCGACACATAAATAGTAAAAAATGGTCTTAAAATTGACAACGAAATGGGGCGAGAGGTGTTAAAATCGCCAAACTAATGAGCCGAACGTCTTATAATCTGAAAACGAAAGGGGCTAAACACGAGGGAGAAGGAGATCTAGGAAAACGACCCATCTCTCCTAAATATGACCTGTGACCTTTAGTGGGGGGTGGAAGGGTAAGTGGTTGAGAGGGGCACAGAGGGGAAGGTGACCAGGGAAGCCAGTCACTGTAGGGGAGATGGGCCGGTTTTCTGGTCCCCTTTCTCCCTCATGTTTAGCTTCATTAGATTTGAGGTTTTAAGGCGTTTAGCCCATTAGTGTGTCGATTTTAACACCTTTCGTCCCATTTCAATATCAATATCAAGACCTTTTGTACCATTTAGGTGTCGATGTTTTCCTGGCGAGCGATAACGAGCCTGTAATTTAAAGAGAAATCGGCCTTCGGTCGGGATATTTTTCTATCGAAAAATGCACAAATTTATCTTGGGAGGGGGTCTAGGGGGAGCTTTTTTAAGCTTGATGGAGGTCTAGCAAGGAATCTAAAAAATATTGTTAATAAATATATACATAGACAACAATATATACATAGACAACAATATATACATAGACAACAATATATACATAGACAACAATATATACATAGACAACAATATATACATAGACAACAATATATACAAAGACAACAATACATACATAGACAACAATATATACATAGACAACAATATATACAAAGACAACAATATATACATAGACAACAATATATACATAGACAACAATATATACATAGACAACAATATATACAAAGACAACAATACATACATAGACAACAATATATACATAGACAACAATATATACATAGACAACAATATATACATAGACAAACAATATATACATAGACAACAATATATACATAGACAACAATATATACATAGACAACAATATATACAAAGACAACAATACATACATAGACAACAATATATACATAGACAACAATATATACAAAGACAACAATACATACATAGACAACAATATATACATAGACAACAATATATACATAGACAACAATATATACAAAGACAACAATACATACATAGACAACAATATATACATAGACAACAATATATACATAGACAACAATATATACATAGACAACAATATATACATAGACAACAATATATACATAGACAACAATATATACATAGACAACAATATATACAAAGACAACAATACATACATAGACAACAATATATACATAGACAACAATATATACAAAGACAACAATATATACATAGACAAACAATATATACATAGACAACAATATATACATAGACAACAATATATACATAGACAACAATATATACATAGACAACAATATATACAAAGACAACAATACATACATAGACAACAATATATACATAGACAACAATATATACAAAGACAACAATATATACATAGACAACAATATATACATAGACAACAATATATACATAGACAACAATATATACATGGACAACAATATATACATAGACAACAATATATACATAGACAACAATATATACATAGACAACAATATATACATAGACAACAATATATACATGGACAACAATATATACATAGACAACAATATACATAGACAACAATATATACATGGACAACAATATATACATAGACAACAATATATACATAGACAACAATATATACATAGACAACAATATATACATAGACAACAATATATACATGGACAACAATATATACATAGACAACAATATATACATAGACAACAATATATACATAGACAACAATATATACATAGACAACAATATATACATAGACAACAAAACAATAAAAAAACAAGCACTACCACCGTAATCTGCACCTGTGACCCTAACCCCCTGGGGGGGGGGGGGGGGGGAGGTGACCCAGGGAAGGTAGACCCTTTGAGAACCAGCGACGTGTGTTATTTTGTATTCATAACTATATATATATTTTGCAGTTTAGGAAGGATCTGCGGTAGTTTAAAAGATGGGTTGAGATAGATTGAAGCCTTTTTTATTGCTAGAGGGTCTTCCTAAGCTGAGTAAAATCGTCTTATAGTTGCCATGATATGATGAAAAAGATGTTTCTAGTATTGTATGGGTTAATGGGCCTTGAGAAGTGTCCGATGATGACCATGAAAACAAATATATATAAATATAAAACTGTAGAGACAATGCATGATTACCGGTATATATATATATCCCTTTCAGTACCGGAAACGGATTAAATATTTGATTTCAGCTACTAAATGTGACCATGGTATAATAGCCCACAAACTGAAAGCAAAGGGTATAACTGGGAAAATCGGACGGTGGATATACAATTTCTTCGTTTACCGAGAATAATCAGTAGCAGTAAACCAAGCCACATCTGAGCCTTCGGATGTCAAAAGCTCAGTGCCCCAAGGAACAGTGCTAGCGCCCCTTCTGTTCCTCATACTAATTTGCGACATAGATACCAACACCAGACACAGTACGGTGTCGTCTTTTGCTGATGACACAAAATTAAGCAAGATAGTAAACACACAAGAAGACACGGGCCGACAGCAGGAAGACATGAATGTAGTGTTCCAGTGGACCAAGGAAAACAACATGCAATTCAATGAGGAAAAATTCCAATTAATACGGTACGGAGATAATAATGGTGTTAAAGAAATTACATATTACTTAACAGAATCTAACCACATAATAGAACGGAAAGACAGTGTGAAAGACCTTGGGGTATTAATGTCTGAAAATATTGGTTTCAAAGTACATAACCAGGTCAAAGTGGCGCCACGGCTGCGAAACGTCTAACGGGTTGGATTCTGCGTACTTTTAAAACACGCGGTGAATTACCTATGATAACGCTCTTCAAATCTCTAGTGCTACCGCGGCTTGAATACTGTAGCGTATTAACATCCCCATACAAAGCAGGTGAAATATATGACGTAGAGAGTGTACAAAGACATTTCACTTCGCATATAAGGTCGATAAAACAGCTACACTATTGGGAGCGTTTAAGAGCACTGAATCTGTACTCACTGGAACGTAAAAGAGAACGTTACCTAATAATATACACGTGGAAAATCGCAGAGGGTTTAGTACCAAACCTACATACTCCGATAGTCATGAAATTCAGTGATAGGAGAGGCTGGGAATGCGAAATCCCCCGGATGAATAACAGGGGTGCTATGGGCTCTCTGCGAGAGGGCTGGTTATCATACAGAGGCCCACGTCTCTTCAACAAACTCTCACTGTGAGTAAGAGACATGAGGGACGTCTCGTTAGACAGCTTCAAGAGAGCCCTGGATGTCGAACTGCAAAAGGTGCCAGACGAGCCCATCCTCGCAAGGGAGCGAGCTGTCGCTTCAAACAGTCTACTGTACCAAATCACCACCCAAAACGAGGGGCATCGCGCTCCTTGGTGCCGCTAGAAGAGTGGCGAACACATCATAAGGTATCATAAGGTATCATTAGAAGATTTTATAAAACTTAGGAAGAGTATGTGGTAGCTAAAAGGATTGTTGTTGAAGATGTGTTTATTTTATACTAGCCCTCTGTTCCTAAGCTCTCATAGGGACTAAAAGGATTGTTGTTGAAGATGTGTATATTTTATACTAGCCCTCTGTTCCTAAGCTCTCATAGGGGCTAAAAGGATTGTTGTTGAAGATGTGTTTATTTTATACTAGCCCTCTGTTCCTAAGCTCTCATAGGGACTAAAAGGATTGTTGTTGAAGATGTGTATATTTTATACTAGCCCTCTGTTCCTAAGCTCTCATAGGGGCTAAAAGGATTGTTGTTGAAGATGTGTTTATTTTATACTAGCCCTCTGTTCCTAAGCTCTCATAGGGGCTAAAAGGATTGTTGTTGAAGATGTGTTTATACTAGCCCTCTGTTCCTAAGCTCTCATAGGGACTAAAAGGATTGTTGTTGAAGATGTGTATATTTTATACTAGCCCTCTGTTCCTAAGCTCTCATAGGGGCTAAAAGGATTGTTGTTGAAGATGTGTTTATTTTATACTAGCCCTCTGTTCCTAAGCTCTCATAGGGGCTAAAAGGATTGTTGTTGAAGATGTGTTTATTTTATACTAGCCCTCTGTTCCTAAGCTCTCATAGGGGCTAAAAGGATTAATTGAGATAGTCTGTAGTCTTTCAATTGTAGATGTTCTTCCTAAGCTGAATACAATCGTTTAATAGATGCCAGAATGTAATGAAAAAGATGTCATCGGTACTGAATGGGTTAAATATAATATACAGTTAACTGAACATGGTCGTAGTTTGGTGTTGGTGGTGTAATGGTTTAGATGCTTATGTTCTGGGTGTGATGTCCCGAATTCGAATTCCGGGAGGACCATACGCTTTCATTAATTAATTCAAGTACATTGGGGTTTGTAATGGATGATTAATGTTAACCCCTTGAAGCTCTGACGCGTTTTAGCAGTTTATCTTGGCTATCATTAGACGATTTTATGCAGCTTAGGAAGGATCTGTGGGTATTAATAGGGTACAGACGATCTCAATCAACCCTTTGACTTCCATATACCCTTACTAATCTAAATAAAATCGTCTAATAGTAGCCAGAAAACAGAAAAGAAACGCATATTGGAGTTTGAAAGGGTTAATAAAGGGGTGTTACTCATGTATAATATTCAGTGTCCGCTATTTCATCACTACCTCAATGAATTATTTGGCCAGGCTTT
The DNA here is from genome assembly GCA_032716605.1 of Paralithodes platypus. Classification (NCBI taxonomy): domain Eukaryota; kingdom Metazoa; phylum Arthropoda; class Malacostraca; order Decapoda; family Lithodidae; genus Paralithodes; species Paralithodes platypus. Next base: position 5,792,889 of record CM064561.1, read on the forward strand.
AGCTTCATCACTGGGTCCGGTAATTGAATGTCCCCACCAGTACCTCTGATATACTCTACTCTCCCCCCCCCCCCCCTCCTGGTGGTGGTTCACTGTCAGTCAAAAAGTTTATGTCAATCATCATTGGTTAGTAATGTATAGCTAACACGCATATCACTATCTGGCGGTATGTTATTCTAACTATTAATATATACAATATATATACTGTATATATATATATATATATATATATATATATATATATATATATATCCTTGTACTGCAGCGTGGACTACCTCATACACCTGTACTGTATGTGTTGGGGTCTCGTACACCCTTGCAGCTTCCATGTTTCTCTTCCCCATGCAACATAATGTACTGACGGTAGAGAGGACCGTGGTACAAATGTGCGTTGGTAACACTCATCCAGCAAAGCAGGAATATGGTATAGTAAACGCCAGCGAACTTGACAAACATTTCGATCCCTGACCTCTTTGTAAATCAAAAGGGCCTAGACTAAACTGGCTGTAAATATCCAGACCTATTTCCTGGTGGACTTTTCCCAAATGATAGCAAATTCAGCCCGATTGCATTAATTCAATTTGAGTTATAAGAAGTTAAGGAGTCAAGACTATTGTCAAGTTCATTGGTGCTACGTATAGTATCCTTGACTACTATTAAGGGGGTAGTACTAGTTATAAGAAGTGAAGGAGTCAAGACTATTGTCAAGTTCATTGGTGCTACGTATAGTATCCTTGACTACTATTAACCTCTGAAGTGCGCATGGGGGTAATTAGACACCTCTCCCTGTGCGCATGTATTTGAGGTGTTTCCGTCACTAAAATATTCATTGTACCATTAATAGCATTAATACTTATCCATATGCGCTTATTATGGGTTGATTATAAAGGTATTAACCTGAAACAACAATAAAACGAGTGAAAACAGCGTTTGGATGGTCAAAATCGGAGATATAGCCCGCGAGTTATATAATGTATGGGTGAGGCAAGCTGCTTTCCCGCCAATTTCCCCCAAGGCCACTGAGACACAGTCGATCGATACTCTCTCTCTCTCTCTTGCACTCGCTTGCCATCAGTGATGACAACAACCTGCTTGCAACTCGCTAATGTTAGCACGAAAATATACCTCAGAATAAGGGAATAACAGGGAAAATAGGTGATAACTGAAGGAGAGGAGGAAAGTGGGGAAGGAGGGGAGGTAGAGGACTGAGATTTTGCATGGCCCAGGGGCCAAAAAAAAATAAAAATAAAACAAAAAATAAAAACAAAAAAATAAAAAAAAATTCGATGTCAAAAGTTGATTTTTTTTTCTCACTCACTCTTAAGAGTCTCCCTGCAGTCCGCCGGGGGAACTCTTAAGAGTCTCCCCGCAGTTCCCGGGTTAAGGGGGTACTACTCATTATAAGAAGTGAAGGAGTCAAGACTATTGTCAAGTTCATTAGTGCTACGTATAGTATCCTTGACTACTATTAAGGGGGTAGTACTAGTTATAAGAAGTGAAGGAGTCAAGACTATTGTCAAGTTCATTGGTGCTACGTATAGTATCCTTGACTACTATTAAGGAGGTAGTACTAGTTATAAGAAGTGAAGGAGTCAAGACTATTGTCAAGTTCATTAGTGCTACGTATAGTATCCTTGACTACTATTAAGGAGGTACTACTAGTTATAAGAAGTGAAGGAGTCAAGACTATTGTCAAGTTCATTGGTGCTACGTATGGTATCCTTGACTACTATTAAGGAGGTACTACTTGCTTTTTCTGGACCCCCTTCTTCCTCATGTTTATCATATTAGTTTTGAGGTTTTAAGACGTTCGTTCCGTTAGTTTGGCAATTTTGAGACCTTTCACCTAATTTTTTGTTTTTGTCAACATTAAAACCTTTCGTGCCCTTTAGCTGTCCATTTTTTCCTGGCGAGCGATAGCGAGTATCTATTTTTAGACGGAACCGGCCTTCAGCCGGTACATTTTTCTACCGAAAGATGTACACATTTATCTTGAGAGGGGTCTGGGGGTGTTTTCTAAGCTTGATGGAGGCTTAGCGAGGAAACACAAAAATACATTAATAAATAAATATATAGACCAAAAAGCAAGCACTACCCCCTTAACTGTCATCATGGTTGTGGGTAAAACTACTGTCTCTCATTCTGACGGACTCTCACAGACAACATCATGGAGGTAGGTGCAGGTTCTGGTGTTAAAGCGGTGTGATGACTCGCCTTTCCGCTAGCTTGGTAAAACTACTGTCTCTCATTCTGACGGACTCTCACAGACAACATCATGGAGGTAGGTGCAGGTTCTGGTGTTAAAGCGGTGTGATGACTCGCCTTCCCTCTAGCTTGGTAACATAAGGTGTGGAAGTGCCTACCACTATATTCTGCAGAGCTTTAAGGGGATAGTGCTTGTTTTTCGATCTATATATTGATTTATTTATATATTTTTGAGTTTCCTTGCTAGACATCCATCAAGCTTAAAAACACCACCTAGACCCACTTTCAAGATAAATTTGTACATTTTTCGATAGAAAAATGTATCGGCCGAAGGCCGTTTGCTTCTAAAATTACAGGCTTGCTTTCGCTCGCCAGGAAAGAATCGACAACTAGATGGAAAAGGTCTAATGGACGAAAGGTCTTAATATTGACAAAGAAATGGGGCGAAAAGTTTTAAAATCGACAAACTAATGGGGCAATCATCTTAGAATCAGAAAACTAATGGGGCTAAACGAGGGAGAAAGGGGGTCTAGAAAAACGACCCTTCTTGCCTTAAACTATACTGTCCCTCACTCTAACACTACAGACAACAGCATCATGGAGGTAGGTGCAAGGATCAGGTGTTGTAGCGTTATAAAGACTTGTCACCTCTTCCCTTAAACTACTGTCCCTCACTCCATCAATACAGACAACAGCATCATGGAAGTAGGTGCAAGGATCAGGTGTTGTAGCGTTATAAAGACTTGTCACCTCTTCCCTTAAACTACTGTCCTTCACTCTAACACTACAGACAACAGCATCATGGAGGTAGGTGCAAGGATCAGGTGTTGCAGCGTTATAAAGACTTGTCACCTCTTCCCTTAAACTGTCCTTCACTCTAACACTACAGACAACAGCATCATGGAGGTAGGTGCAAGGATCAGGTGTTGTAGCGTTATAAAGACTTGTCACCTCTTCCCTTAAACTACTGTCCCTCACTCTAACACTACAGACAACAGCATCATGGAGGTAGGTGCAAGGATCAGGTGTTGTAGCGTTATAAAGACTTGTCACCTCTTCCCTTACACTACTGTCTCTCACTCCATCACTACAGACAACAGCATCATGGAGGTAGGTGCAAGGATCAGGTGTTGTAGCGTTAAGACGGTATCACACGAGAGCTTTGGTTAGTCAACATTCGATCATCAACATTTGTCTGGCAACATTTAGGGAATATGTTGTCCTGGTATCGGTAACTAGACTGATAGTAGATGATTTAAGGCAACCGAAATATTTTAAATTATGACGTCATAAGCTGCCAGACCAGTGTTGAGGATAAATGTTGAGCGAAAAAGAGCTCGTGTGTCACCGGCTTTATAAAGATTTGTCACCTCTCTAGCTTGCTGACATAAGGCGAGGAAGTGCCTACCACTGCTTATTCTGCAGGGATTTAACTTATCATTGGATCAACCATTTCATTGAAGGGGTACCTTTGACATAACGTTAAGTTTGTGCTCTAATTACCTGACTAGGATACTTGATACACTTATGAGGAGGTTTTTAGTTTGTTTTCTAGACCTCCAGCAAGCTTAAAATTACATCCCGTAGCTCCCCTTTCAAGATAAGAAACTGTGAACATTTTTCGGTAGAAAAATTTCCTGGCCGAAGGCCGGTCCCTCTTAAAATACAGGCTCGCTATCGCTCGCCATGATAAAATCGACACTTAAATGACACGAAAGGTTTTAAATTTGACAGAAATTGGGCGAAAGTTCTTAAAATCACCAAACTATTGGGGCGAACGTCTAAAATATCAAAAGCAATGGGGCTACACAAGAGGGAGAAAGGGGTCCAGAAAAATCCCTCAAGTAGAAATTTTCCCTCAAACCACGTCTGTTAAGCCGATATCACACGAGAGATATCATAGTCAACATTCGATGATAAACATTTTTCTGGCAACATTTATGGAATATTTTGCACTGATATCGGATAGTAGACTGACGGTAGATGAATATTTTGCACTGATATCGGATGGTAGACTGACGGTAGATGAATATTTTGCACTGATATCGGATAGTAGACTGACGGTAGATGAATATTTTGCACTGATATCGGATAGTAGACTGACGGTAGATGAATATTTTGCACTGATATCGGATAGTAGACTGACGGTAGATGAATATTTTGCACTGATATCGGATAGTAGACTGATGGTAGATGAATATTTTGCACTGATATCGGATAGTAGACTGACGGTAGATGAATATTTTGCACTGATATCGGATAGTAGACTGACGGTAGATGAATATTTTGCACTGATATCGGATAGTAGACTGACGGTAGATGAATATTTTGCACTGATATCGGATGGTAGACTGACGGTAGATGAATATTTTGCACTGATATCGGATAGTAGACTGACGGTAGATGAATATTTTGCACTGATATCGGATAGTAGACTGACGGTAGATGAATATTTTGCACTGATATCGGATAGTAGACTGACGGTAGATGAATATTTGCACTGATATCGGATAGTAGACTGACGGTAGATGAATATTTTGCACTGATATGGATGGTAGACTGACGGTAGATGAATATTTTGCACTGATATCGGATAGTAGACTGACGGTAGATGAATATTTTGCACTGATATCGGATAGTAGACTGACGGTAGATGAATATTTTGCACTGATATCGGATAGTAGACTGACGGTAGATGAATATTTTGCACTGATATCGGATAGTAGACTGACGGTAGATGAATTTTTGCACTGATATCGGATAGTAGACTGACGGTAGATGAATATTTTGCACTGATATCGGATGGTAGACTGACGGTAGATGAATATTTTGCACTGATATCGGATAGTAGACTGACGGTAGATGAATATTTTGCATGATATCGGATAGTAGACTGACGGTAGATGAATATTTGCACTGATATCGGATAGTAGACTGACGGTAGATGAATATTTTGCACTGATATCGGATGGTAGACTGACGGTAGATGAATATTTTGCACTGATATCGGATAGTAGACTGACGGTAGATGAATATTTTGCACTGATATCGGATAGTAGACTGACGGTAGATGAATATTTTGCACTGATATCGGATAGTAGACTGACGGTAGATGAATATTTTGCACTGATATCGGATAGTAGACTGACGGTAGATGAATATTTTGCACTGATATCGGATGGTAGACTGACGGTAGATGAATATTTTGCACTGATATCGGATAGTAGACTGACGGTAGATGAATATTTTGCACTGATATCGGATGGTAGACTGACGGTAGATGAATATTTTGCACTGATATCGGATAGTAGACTGACGGTAGATGAATATTTTGCACTGATATCGGATAGTAGACTGACGGTAGATGAATATTTTGCACTGATATCGGATAGTAGACTGACGGTAGATGAATTTAGATGCCAGGAATTTGATAAATGTTGATCTCATAAGCTACCAGACCAGTGTTGAGGATAAATGTTGTGGGAAATAGCCCTCGTGTGATACCGGCTTTATGGACTATTATAGTGATACCAAGACAATGTCTGTTCTCTCCTACTGCAACCTGTGCTTTTATTGACGGTGGCGAATGTAGCAGTGGTGTCTTTAAGGGGGGATGGGCGTATTTATTTGCTCATTTATATATCTTTATACTTGTTTTTTAGTTTCCTCCCTAGACCTCCATCATGCTTATAAAAACACCCGCCCAAGACCCTCCTTCAAGATGATTTTGTATATTTTTCGATAGAAAAATGTCCTGGCCGAATGCCAGTTCCTCTTAAATTTCAGGCTCGCTATAGCTCGCCAGGAAAAAAAATCAACACCTAAATGACACGAAAAGTCTTAATATTGACAAAAGAAATGGGGCGAAAGGTCTTAAAATCATCAAACTAACCCGAACGTCTTAAAATCTGAAAACTGATTGGGCTAAACTTGAGGAAGAAGGGGGACCAGAATAACGGCCCATCTTCTCTTTAACCCGTCCAGCCCCGGCTAGTTTTGTAATGTTTGTTCACCAGAACCCGGCCGGTTTTCAAAAAATGATTTTATTCCAGAAACAATAGCGAATAGGTTAGGAATGAAGGAAAAACCACGAAAAACCGCTCAAAAAGCTTACAGAGCCCCCGAAAACGTATTTTACAAGAGTAAAAATTGAAGGCAATTACCCCAAAAAAACAGGTTATTGAGCGCTCACGCGCACGCACGTGGACTTTGAGAGTTTTCAACCATCGGCACAGTTGCGTGGGATACGTACACAGTTCCCATACAAATCTGAGCCCTCTTGAGTGGCTACACCTGAGATTACGGTCGGCGCAATTAGGGTGACGCGCCAGGCGCGTCTCTGGGGCTGTGCGTTACATACATCGCCGACGCGCCAGGCGCGTCGATGGGGCTGTACGGGTTAAGGGTACCGACTCAACAGTAACTCCTTCCATATTAAATATTTCTACTTGGTAATGATCTCTAAAATACTTTAAGGGGGGATGGGCCGCTTTCCTGGACCTATTTCTCCCCCATGTTTAGCCCCATTAGTTTTCAGATGTTAAGATGTTTGCCCCATTAGTAAGTCGATTTTAAGACCTTTCATGCTATTTAGGTGTCGATTTTTCCCCTGGCGAACGATAGTGAGCCTCTAATCTTGGAAGAACCGCCCTTCGGCCGTGAAATTTTTCTACCGAAAAATGTACAAATTAATCTAGAATGGGGATCTGATGGATATTTGTATATATTTGATGGAGGTCTAGGGAGGAAACTAAAAAAATAATGAATACATGCAAAAATCGCCCAAAAAGTGAACCAAGGTTTTGTAGATTTATTCATGTTCTAGCGAAGTGGGGATAGCAACTTACACAACTTACAAAATGACAGTACACATTTCGTCAACACTGACATTCATGGTGTCGATTAAACGTAAAGTACAGTCGCGCTAATAAGTAATTGGTATCAGCAATATCCAAGCTTCATTTCTTCTTATCGAGTGAAATATACAAACATGTCTCTACACTTAGCCTCCCTATTCAACATCTGACAGACATTAATACAGCACAGAGCAAGCCAAACGTAATGACAGCTGGGACATGACTTATTAGCGCGACCGTACAGTTGGCCACATAAGTTCTGTTCCTCTCCGTGATCTTATACATGGAAACATATTGTGCATGATTGAATTACGAGTGTACCTTCTCATGCAGCGGTTAACTCTTCTGATTAGTCAACTGATTAAGAAAAGAAACCACACTCGCAATCCATGCATACTATGGTTACGTTCATACATAATTATCACGACTAGGAACAGAACTTATGTAGCCAACTGTACACTCAGAAGCGGTGTTCAATGTTTTAAGCACACCAACCTCATAAGATGGAGAAGACAATTCACACAAGTTGGTGATACGAGCGGATTAAATGCAATCTTGTTGTCCAAATGTCTGTGACATATCTACTGGTTATTAAGCTAAATCCCTCCAACTATTTCAGTGCTTTCCCCTCCAGCTTCCCACGCAGATATGTAAAGTCCAGAATATTTGACAACTCCTTTTTGTTGCATGCACAAACTAATGGGGCAAACGTCTTAAAATCTCATAATTAATGTGGCTAAACATGACAGAGAAGGGGGTCTAGCAAAATATAATACTTCCCCTTAAGGGAGTTGTGTTAGGGCATTATGCAGGAGGAGATAAAACAACCCGGGAGACAGAAGGACCAATTATTGTCGGGACTCTGAGAACAACAATAAGGATAAGAAAGAAAGAAGATTAATTTGACCGTATGCACTATGGTTGAATGCATGAAATAAGCACATACTGAACACTATAGGCCCAGTAGTTGAGTAATAAGACTTAGCTGTAGTAGATGTAGAGCTTCGAGTGGTCAAGGACTGGACGGATATCTGAAGATCAATAAATTGTTGAGACAGCTTGGTTTGTATGACAAGAGTAGCCGAGGGTTTGTGTACTTTTCTCCGACAAGTGCTAGCTTCTATAATTAGTTCCATAATGGTATATGTTTGTTTTAACATTAAGGGACAACTGTGTCAATATTAGTATAACAGTACGTGTCTATTATGTTTCTCAGTAACCAGGCAGCATGTGTTATGCACTTATATAATAGGCCTATGGCAAAGACAAACCATATATTTTATTTAAATATAAGATACTAGTCTGTCACCAGTTCACCTTTTTTTTAGTGGCATAATAGTTTGTTTTATCATGAAATACCGAATAGCCAAGATCAGATTTATCTGTGAGAGATTATTAAATGTTACTGTAGTTAAACCTGTTTGGTTTGCAGATTCCCCTGTCAATACCAAATTGTGACATTAGTATATGTTTACTATTTGACGGATTTCTGATAACTACGAAGACCTTAAAAATAGGTTAACATCATGTTGTTCCTTTGAAAATATATATATATATATATATATATATATATATATATAATGAGATAGATATATATATATATATATATATATATATATATATATATATATTATATATATATATATATATATATATATATATATATATATATATATATATATATATATATATTATATATATTCAATTGAAGGTTATGGCAAGTTGGTAGTTGCATAGTTTCTTGTCTATCTTTTCTCTTTTTTTTCTGAGATCATTCTTGCCTTCCGTAGGAAGTTGTCTGATGTTCTCTCCATAAGTCATTTTGGGTAGTATGTACGACAGGATTGTATTTACATATTACTTAGCTAGAACGCGTTTTCGTACCTCTTGGCACTTCATCAGTAACTTGGAAGTGAATGAGAATTGTTGTGAGCTAGTGAGCTAATATACCATACAACTGGGAAGTAATCTAGTTTACAGGCTTCTGATTAGCTAGCCGGCGATTCTAAGAGCTTTCGCCCCATTTCTGTCAATTTTAAGCCTTTCGTACCATTTAGGTGTCGATTTTTTTGTTTACTGTCAAGCGATAGCGAGCCTGTTTATAAGAAGAACCGGTCTTTAGTCGGGACAGTGTTCTACCGAAAAATGTACAAATTTATATCGAAGGGGGATATTGGGGGTATTTCTTAAAATCTTGAAGCGGGTCTAGGAAGCAAACTAAAAATCTCCCCTTAACCCTTTAAAGCTCTGACGTGTTTTAGCAGTTTAGTTTGGCTATCATTAGACGATTTTATGCAGCTTAGGAAGTATCTGTGGGTATTAAAAGGATAAATACTATCTCAATCAACCCTTTGGCTTCCATATACCAGTACTAATCTGAATAAAATCGTCTAATATTAGCCAGAAACAGAACAGAAATGCATATTGGAGCTTGAAAGGGTTAAACCATGCTTTCCCTTCACAGCGCCTAATATGTTGAACGAATATTGTGAAAATGAGTGTTGTTTACAGAGACTACACGGATTACCACTTCAATATCTCAAGGTAACGTCAGTTTTCAAGTTATTTCGTCCATCAAAGGCTAAGCCCCATTGATTTTGATATTTTAAGACGTTCGCCCCATTTCTGTTAATTTTAAGACCTTTCGTGCCATTTAGATGTTAATTTTTCCTGGCGAGCGATAACGAGCCTGTAATTTAAGAGGAACCGGCCTTCAGCTGGGCCATTTTTCTACCGAAAAATATACAAATTTATCTTGAAAGGTGGTCTAGGGGGTGTTATTTTAAGCGTAATGGAGGTCTAGGGAACAAACTAAAAACTCTCCCTTCCATTCTCTCTTTCTCTCTATCTCCTCCCTACCGCCCGGGCCATTCTCTCTTTCTCTCTATCTCCACCCTACCGCCCGGGCCATTCTCTCTTTCTCTCTTATCTCCTCCCTACCGCCCGGGCCATTCTCTCTTTCTCTCTATCTCCACCCTACCGCCCGGGCCATTCTCTCTCTCTCTCTCTCTATCTCCACCCTACCGCCCGGGCCATTCTCTCTTTCTCTCTATCTCCACCCTACCGCCCGGGCCATTCTCTCTTTCTCTCTATCTCCTCCCTACCGCCCGGGCCATTCTCTCTTTCTCTCTATCTCCTCCCTACCGCCCGGGCCATTCTCTCTTTCTCTCTATCTCCTCCCTACCGCCCGGGCCATTCTCTCTTTCTCTCTATCTCCACCCTACCGCCCGGGCCATTCTCTCTCTCTCTCTCTCTCTCTATCTCCACCCTACCGCCCGGGCCATTCTCTCTCTCTCTCTATATCCTCCCTACCGCCTGGGCCATCCTCTCTCTCTCTCTATCTCCACCCTACCGCCTGGGCCATTCTCTCTTTCTCTCTATCTCCACCCTACCGCCCGGGCCATTGTCTCTCTCTCTCTATCTCCACCCTACCGCCCGGGCCATTCTCTCTCTCTTTCTATCTCCTCCCTACCGCCCAGGCCATTCTGTCTTTCTCTCTATCTCCACCCTACCGCCCGGGCCATTGTCTCTCTCTCTCTATCTCCACCCTACCGCCCGGGCCATTCTCTCTCTCTCTCTATCTCCTCCCTACCGCCCAGGCCATTCTCTCTTTCTCTCTATCTCCACCCTACCGCCCGGGCCATTGTCTCTCTCTCTATATCACCACCCTACCGCCCGGGCCATTCTCTCTTTCTCTCTATCTCCACCCTACCGCCCGGGCCATTCTCTCTCTCTCTCTCTCTCTCTCTCTCTCTCTCTCTCTGTCACCTTCCTGCCGCCCGGGCCATTACCCAAATCTGGCCATCAGTACCCCCCCCCCCCCCCCCCGCCCCACTACCGAGGTGTTAAAGGGGAGGAAGTGGCTTTTTCTGGACCCCCTTCTCACTCATGTTTTGCCCTATTAGATTTGAGATTTAAAGTCGTTCGCCCCATTAGTTTGTCTATTTTAAGACCTTTCGTGCCATTCTCTTACTAGTGCCAAGACCTTTCGTGCCATTTAAGTATCGATTTTTCTTCTGGCGAGCGATATCGAGCATGTGATTTTGGAGTAAACCAGCCTTTTTACCGGGATATTATTTTACCGAAAAATGTGCACAATTTTATCGAAGGGGGATCTCGAGGATAATAAATTAAGCTTGATGGAGGTCTAGGGAGGAAACTCAAACAATATTTAATAGATAACTATATACACTAATAAGTATACCCAAGCCCCTTGATACCGAGATACCTCTTTCTTTGTCAATATTAAGACCTTTTGTGACATTTAGGTGGCGATTTTATTCCTGACAAGCGATAGCAAGCCTGTAATTATTATGTTCCTTCCAACAACCAACCATACTCCTAAAATCGATTTATGAAATTTACAAACACATGTGGCAGTCCGTGGATTCGAACCCAGGATGCTACCACCGAAAATCAACACCTTATACATCGCACCACGAAGACAGTTAAAGGTTGGTGGACACTGCCTACGATTTATTATGCAACTTCGAATCCTGCATATCAATCTAAGCATATTTAAGAGGAACCAGTCTTCGGCCGGTATTTTTTTTATCGAAAAATGTACAATGTTATCTTGAAAGAGGATCTTGGGTTTTATTAGTTTTAAAGCTTGATGTAGGTTTAGCGAGGAAACTAAAAACGATACACAAATAAGCAAATAAATAAGTACATCCCCCTTTAAATGGCTAGCATTTTCTTACCGAAGAGTCGGGAGTTCGTTTCTGGCTCGGGCGTGAAGGTGTATATATACAGTATACAGTATATATATATATATATATATATATATATATATATATATATATATATATATATATATATATATACAGTATATATATTATTATTTATTTATTTTTAAATCCACTAATCTTAGTTGGTGATTGTCTCTGTTGAGCATTGAGGAGGGGCAATGGTCTCTTGGTGGCTACTACAGCGCTATTAAATCACGAAAGAGATAAATTGAGCTTACTAAAAGGTTTGACTACTACTCCAACTATTATTAATATATACTGTTATATACTGTAGCAGTCTATCTGTGTGTGTGTGTGTGTGTGTGTGTATATATACAGTATATATATATATAAATATATATATCTATATATATATATATATATATATATATATATATATATATATATATATATATATATATATATATATATATATATAATTATATACTGTATATATATATATATAATATTTATATATATATATATATATATATATATATATATACTGTATATATACACTGTACAGTATATACTGTATATATTATATATATTATATATATATATATTGTATATATAAATATAATATATATATATATATATATATATATATATATATATATAGTTGGTGGCTACTATAGCACTATTTAAATCACGGAAGAGAGAATGGGTGCTTACTAAAAGACCTGACTATAACAATTATTTGTATTCATACTACTATATATACTGTATATATATATATATATATATATATATATATATATATATATATATATATATATATATATATATATATATATATCGACGATGACGATGACGATCGACGATGTCGATCAACTGCAGACATGCTTTGCCTTCTTACACATCAAATCAACCAAGCTACAGACCAACATGGTGAAACACATACAATAGCACTGGATATATCAAAGGCATTTGATAGAGTCTGGCATCAATCCTTATTGTCGAAGATGTCACACTACAGCCTTGCATCATTTGTTCCACTAATGTCTTCTTATCTTCATAACAGAAAAATATGTGTAATGGTAGATGGCCTTTATTCTCAATTTCACTCAATAAATGCTGGTGTTCCCCAGGGATCAGTTTTGGCCCCAATTCTGTTCCTCATTCATATCAATGATCTCATATCTACCACTCATAATCCAATACATTCCTACGCAGATGACTCAACACTCCACAGTTCCTTCACATTTACCAATTAATGGATGGGGACAAAAGAATCTAGTTTCCTTTAATGCACAGAAAACCAAGTACATTCAATTTTCTAACCGACAGAATCTCACTGACTCCCATATATTTTTTAATGATGTAAATATTCCCACTTCCCCTAGTATTGACATTCTCGGTGTAACATTAACTACTAACTTGAGCTGGACACATTATGTTAGAAGCATTGCTAAGAATGCCTCTAAAAAACTGGGACTCCTGTACAGAGTTCGAGAATTCTTCACTGATGAGCAGTTGGCCGTGATATATAAAAGTCATGTGCGTTCTCAGATGGATTACTGTGGAAGTGGAGTGGTTGCATTGAGGCAGTTGGACAAAATTCAAAATAAAGGTATTAGATTAATCAATAACCCTGCAATCACACAGGACCTTCCTACATTATCCATACGAAGAAACGTTGCATCCCTTGCATTATTCTACAGATATTTTCACAGCAATTGTTCCGAGGAACTTGCTTCAATTGTGCCGCCTCTCCACATCTTTCCCCGTAGAACTAGGGCAGCTGAGAGTGCCCATGAATTTACACTTTCTCCTCCACAATGCAGAACTTCTGCTTATCAGAATTCATTTATCCCCAGAGCTACTACTCTTTGGAATTCACTTTCCTCGAATTGCTTTCCACAAACTTACAATCTACAAATGTTTAAATCCAGTTGTTACAAACATTTTATGAATGGAGGATGCCTTTAGGCACATGGACCTTTTTGTTTTATCTGTGTTTTTCCTTCCTCCGTTCATTGTCCCACTAAGCGTCGGCTATCGTTCTGATGGTCGATGGTTCGATCCCCACTGAGAGACTAGAAACATTTAGTGGCTCACGTGTATTTGTGATATATTCTCAATATTTGTAACTCTCATGCTTTGTGGGTTAGAATTAAATGAAATCAATTTCAACCCGAGTTGCGTCGGGACACTCAAAAATCCGTGTATGGTGTCCATACTTAGTGTACTCAAACTAGTATGAACAGTCTCGATGTTACGTAATCTGGGTTGATGTAGCGTTACGTATCTTTCCGTAGTCTTAAGTTGAACGCTTCCATAACCTTGGTCGAACGTTCCAGGATTGGGTAGAATATATTATTCTATAATAGTATATGGGAAAGTATTGTAGGATTATAATTCCCATATATATATATGTGTGTATTATTTAAGATTGTTTATGAGTATCTCATTGTAAAGAAGATGGGATACATTTTCCATATGTTATGCGCGTGCGCGGTATGTCACGACAGAGACGAACATAACGCGCTCGCTCTCTCTCCAACCAACCTCCGTCCCAGCTACACACGCTAAGCCTTCTTTCTTCTAGTTATTTTCACCAGGTGTTTTCGCTTCACTTTTCATCTCATATTCCATATAGTCACTACATCATCATCTTTGTTAATTAGCACAACTTAACGTAAATATCTAGCCTATCCTAGCCTATTGTAGCCTCTTTTCATACTTTGTTTACTAACCACTTCCAGTTATCTAGCCTATTTTCCGCCATCCTCCAATCACCAGCTGAGTTCATCAAAAGGTAATTATATTTCTATATGGTTAATTCTTATTCAATATCAAATTTACAGTCCACTTATCTAAATTAACCATATAATTGGTCCTTCGACCTTTCACTAGTTTGCCCCCCCCCCCCCCCTTTTTGTGTTGGTGGTGGCCTAGCCTACGTGGTTATATATTTTTTTGTGCCGTCTTTGCGTCTATCCCTCATGGCCCAGGGCTTTTGGCGTCATGGTGCCGCGGGTGGTGGGGTAGGGGAAGATTATCCTGCGGTGGTTGATAGGCCTGCGTACCCAGGCCCAATTAGGAAGGTGGCAATTTTGGGCCACTCCTACGTAAGGGATTTGTACGTGGACCAAGCCGTCCACAGGCCTTTCTTTTCCGTGACTCCTCTGGCCGCCCCAGGTGCCCGCGGTAGCACCTTGAGATCAACAGTAGCCTGGGGTCAGTTTTTAGAGCTGAAGCCCGACTTGACCTTCTTGGTGATAGGAGGAAACGAAATAAGGAGCGGGGTCAGTCCGAGAGGGATTGCGGAGGGGATTGAGGTCCTAGCTGAGGAGGTGGTGCGGCTCTCGGGAGGAGAAGTCCGGGTGATTGGGGTAGAGAAGCGACAGGCTCCACGAGGGGTCTCTACGGACGAGTTTAATCGCATAAGAAATGCGGTTAACCGATGGCTAAAGCGCCATATCCCCTTCACCCGGGAGCGCTATCAGTCGATGAATACCTCTGAGGCTGACTTCAGTCCCGACGGGGTACACCTCACGCACGAGGCATCAAAGCGTCTCTATTCGGAGATCTTGGCCACCTGTCGTCGGTGCTTTATGCAAGACGAATTTGCCATGGTTGCCAGGTCATACGACGAGATGTTTGCCCACCATGACGTTAGAGTTGATCAACACAATCAGTATAGCCTGGAATAGTAAGCCTTCAAATCGGTACAGTATATTAATTAAATTTTGATTGTAAAACCTTTAGGCCCAAATTATATAACACTTGATTGGCACTAAGATTAAAATCATCCATACTGTATTGTATAATAATTTCAAAAGGTAAGGTTATTCAATTCTATATCAAATTTATACTGTCCAATAACTTCTTTATAAATTCACATGTCATTCTAAATTATTCTCTCGTCGTGTGCCCTGGAGGCGGGTACTATGATAGCTGATAGGCTGAGTGTGTGTTAATCCAACTCAAACCTTTTTTTCCTTGTGACTTCTTGAGATGAATTTTTCTTGTGTACAATTTTCACATTTATTAAATTAATAATATAGAATTAGCGGTACCCAGTGAGTTTAGCCTGTTTCAATTACCCTATAGGCTCACACTCTTTTTTACTTTATTATAACTTTAAACGGTACTGCTCTTTTTGACATCTGGAGACTTTTGGCCTATACTGTATTGTACTAAATTTCCCTCCCGACTTTTCTTAACTTATGGCGTAATGAATCTATAATTTCATAACTATTACGTAAGGAGTTAAATTGAAAAGCTCCAGATTGCTTGTCTACATAGCGCACAATTCTTATTCCGCATTTTTGTGAGGGTGTTTTATTTTCGGCTCACGATTTAATTTGATTTCTCGGAGTACTGTATTGTTAGCCGCAACTTATTCGGTCTGGCATTATTAGTTTGATTTAACGTAATTAGAATTCCTTCCTCTATAATCATGGCTAAAAGTGTACAAAAGCGTCGGGCTGGACTTAAGGGCTCTTTGACGGTCTTGACCTCTGATATTGACGAATTCCTTGATTCGGCGTCTAGAGTGGAGGTGGAGGCCAGGTTGCTCAGTATTCAAAAGCAACTTGACAAGTATGAGGTCACACAGGAGGACCTGGCCGACACTTGCGAGGACGCCGAGTATATCGAGGTGATCAGAGAGGATACCCTATATATGGAGGGCATACAAGTAATCGTTGCCACACTGAAGGGGATCCTGATTACAGAGGTCAAGAAGGAGGTCAGGAAAGAGCCAAAGAAATCCGCAGTCAAATTACCCCATCTTACTCTCTCAAAATTTGAAGGTGATGCCACCATGTGGTCGGGATTTTGGGAGATGTTCAAGTGTACCATCCATGACAATCCCGACCTAACAGATATACAACGCTTCACCTATCTAAAGGGTCAGCTTCAGGGTGATGCACATAAGCTAGTCGAAGGATTCATAATCGAAAGTGCAAGCTATGCCCCAGCAATTGAGCTCCTGCAAGAGACATATGGGCATCCAGATCGAATCAAGGCAGCTTATGTTACCAAATTCAATCAATTAGTGTCACCCAAACACCAAACAGCTGACCTGAAGGACTTCTATGCCAATACAGAGAGTGTGATGAGGTCAATCATTAGCCATGGTATTTGTCTGGAGGAATTTTGTGTGGTGACTCTTGTCAATAAGTTACCATCACCACTCAAAGAAACCATAAAACGGGAAATGGGAGACTCGAGCCTGGATTATAAGAAATTCACTCATTGCCTCCAGGCTGAAGTGTACAATATGGCGGGTCAAGACAGAGTAGGGGGTACACCCATGGCTACGGCAACATTTACCGCCCAGAGTGAGTACAGGAAATTCAACTGTGTTCTGTGTAGTGGCACCAATCATTTATGGTACAAGTGTATGAAGTATAAGACAGGGCCTCTTAAAGTTAAAAGAGCCCGTCAACTACGTCTCTGCACTGGGTGCTTGTCAAAGGACCATGGCCATTCGGGTTGTACTAATCCTAACATAAGAAGCTGCAAGTTTTGTAAGGGCAAACACTTTCATTCCCTGTGTACACAAAAACAAGGGAAAGAAAGTAGACCAGCGGAGGATAACACCAAGAGAGAGCATACTGCTGCTACTTCAACTACAATGTCCGTTGCCACAGGTAAAAATACAGTAATCTTGCCCACCGTACAGCTGCCGGTAAAGGGTAAGGATAATAATTGTGTTAAAATCAGATCGCTACTTGACCAATGTTCTCAGAGGACCTTTGTGAAGTCTTCTGTTCTATCCTCCCTTTCCTACATTTCTAAAGGAACTGAGGAGTTATGTCTTCACGGATTTACCGGGAAACAGGCCTCTAGGGAATATAAAGTTGTGGCACTGCAATACAAACACAGAGGTAAATTTCATCATCTAGACGCAATAGTGGTTGATGAATTGCCAGACCATAAAGGTGAAATTGACCTAAAGTCTAAACTGGTTAGTTTACAAAGTAAAGGCATAAAATTAGCCGATCCTCACGCAACGGACACAGATCAGCTGGAGCTGCTCATCGGAGCGGATCATTACTACGATATAGTGCGACCTGGGTATAAAAGGTCAGGTAGCCTAATTCTGCTTCCTACCAAGTACGGGTACGCCATCAGTGGTTCATATGTGACACAGCCTACAAGCTCCAGCACAGAAGTAATTACTGTATTGAAAGTAGCAGTAACACCAATGGACGAATACATATCCACTGGCAATATTCCACCATGCAAAAATGACTTAAATGTTTTGTGGGAATTAGATCATATCGGGATAACCCCTAAGGAATATTCACTGGTTGAGCGTCAAGCACTATCGTCGTACGAGGATACCGTTACCCACGATCCCGACAGCCAACAGTATAAAGTGAGACTGCCCTGGAACAATTCCAAGGATCAGCTGCCATCTAACAAGGGCTTGGCCATAGGCCGTCTTCGGGGACTTCAGAAAAGATTCCTCAAGGAACCTGACTTTTGCGAGGAATACTCAAAAGTCATAATGGAACAGGTGTCCCGGGGTTTTATCGAAGAGGTGCCTTTTGATAAATCGGATACCGGGCATTACTTGGCTCATCATGGTGTAGTCAAGGAGAGCAAAACTACGCCAGTGCGTATTGTCTTCGACTGTTCCGCCAAGATGAGTGAACGTCATCCTAGTCTTAATGACTGCCTGTACACTGGACCCTCACTGGTGCCAGATTTGGCGCAGGTTTTGCTTCGGTTTCGACTCGGTAAGTATGCCTGGGTGTCTGATATTGAGAAGGCATTTCTCATGTTAAGACTCCATGAAGACGACCAGGACTATACGCGATTTATGTGGCCCAAGTATCCGAGGCAACTGAATTCTCCCCTAATTTGTTACCGGTTCCGGGCAGTTTTATTTGGAGCGACTTGTTCCCAATTCCTTTTAAACGCCACCATTTTGAAACATTTGTCTTATGTCAGTGCAGATCCGCAGATTATTCATCAGATTCGGTCAGGGTTGTATATAGACAATTTACTGGGTACAGGAAATGAAGAAGATTTCCTGGTTGATACCTACGCTGTAGTCCGAGAGATTATGAATGACGCCCATCTACATTTGCGTGAATGGGCGACTAATAATTCTGTTTTGCGGACTGTACTCCAACGGGATGGGGTGGCGGCTGTACAGCAGGAACATGTTAGAGTGCTAGGGTTGTTTTGGAATACGGACACCGATACCCTCTCATTCGGCGTTCAGTACGCGCAATATTCGCAGATTACAAAACGAATTTGCTTGAGTATGACAGCTAAACTGTTTGACCCCTTGGGGATAGTTCTACCGGTGTCGATCAAATCGAGATTATTCCTTCAGCAACTATGGAGGATAAAATTAGGATGGGATGAAGTTTTGACTGGCGATCTGGTTCAGGAGTGGGATGACATTATTTCGGATCTTCGTCTCTGTAAGGGTTTTAATTTTCCTCGGAGAGTTGTCATGGACCATCCTGTTTCCATTCATGCCTTCTCAGACGCTAGCAAGGTCGCGTACGGCACCGCCATATACTTTGTTGACACAAGTGGCAGCCGTCTCGTCATAGCGAAGGCGAAAGTCGCCCCGATCAAATCCCTTTCCATCCCAAAATTAGAGCTGACTGCAGTTCTGTTGGCTGCTAGACTCGTTCACTTTGTAGAGGAAACCTTTAAAAATTTGCTAAATGTCTCAGAGATTGTTGTATGGAGTGACAGCCAAATTACGCTCTACTGGTTACATAGCCGTCAGAAGCTACCAGTGTACGTCACCAACCGTGTCGACGAAATTCGTAACCTGCTCCCGACCGCACAGTTCCGGTATGTGTCTACCAAAGAGAATCCGAGTGATTGCATTACTCGTGGTGTATCTGCTAAATTTCTCAAATCTTCTGCGTTGTGGTGGAATGGCCCATGCTGGCTTAATGATCCCAACGAATGGCCAGAAAATATAGATTTGAGCGAGCAACACACTGCTATTGTGGCACCGGTAATTGACTCGGTGCCTGACGAAGACACACGGTTATGGGAGTGGGATAGATTCAGCAGCTATGAAAAGTTACAACGTGTTACAGCATGGGTGATACGATTTGTAGAAAATGTAAAAGCAAAAATTAAAGGCACACCGTCCACAGGTAGTGCTTACCTCAATGTGAAGGAGATCAGAATTGCAGATCAATTATTACATAAGCTCTGTCAACAAGAAATATATACGCAGGAATATAAATTACTGGTTAAGGGAACAAAGTCTAGGAATAACCTGATCAACCAATTGGGCTTACACTTGAAGGGGGACTTGATACATTGCGGAGGCAGATTACGATTGGCAGCCCTCTCTGAGGCAAGTAAGTATCCAATACTACTGCCCCCCAATCATCCCTTCACCCATCTTATCATCGATAGGTGTCACCGACTCTGTTGTCATTATGGGGTTGGTCATATAGTCACCTATGTAAGACAACGATGGTGGGTGCCTAGAATCAGGCAGGTGGTCAAGAAAGTCCTTCGCAAATGCTTAAAGTGTAGAAGAGTACAGGGAACACATTATGATCCCGTCGGAATTCCTCCCTTACCAAACCTGCGAACTACCCCAGGTGACCCTTACAAAGTTACCGGGGTTGACTACAGTGGAGCAATCCCTGTGAAAGAATCACCCAATCTTAAGGTGTACATGATACTTTTCACTTGTGCTGTTACCAGGGCAATTCACCTGGAACTGGTCACCAACCTCACTTGTGATAGCTTCCTACATGCCTTCCGAAGATTCTGCAGTAGACAGGGATATCCACGTATCATGCTGAGTGACAATGCAAAGACTTTCATAGGGGCATCTACATATTTCAAAGAAGTGAGCAACAATCCTAAGATTCAGACCTGCCTAGCGGATGTAAAATGCGAATGGCGTTTCATTCCCGCCAGAGCGCCTTGGTTTGGCGCCATATGGGAGAGAGCCATAGGCATCGTGAAGGCGGGTCTGAAGAAGGTGTTGGGTAGAGCTCTCATCTCGATTGAGGAACTCAACACCATTCTCTTGGAGATTGAAGCCACCGTAAATGATCGCCCTCTATACTATGCTTCTGGTGATTTGGAAGACCTTACCCCAATCACACCCTCAGTACTGGTACGTGGATACAGACTGCGGGATCTTCCAGAAGAGCATGACGAGGATACTATGGAAGATCCAGACTACATAAGTAAGGAAGTGATATCGGCCCGCTACAAATATATTCGTAAATTATCGCGAGATATTTGGCATCGCTGGTCAACAGAATATCTGTTGACTTTAAGGGAAGCGCAAAGGAATAAACTAACACCATTAAAGGTCATTGGACTAGGGTAGGGACCGTGGTAACCATCCATGAGGAGGGCCCGCGCGCATTTTGGAAATTGGGTCGGATAGAGGAGTTAATACCAGGTCGTGATGGTGAGGTTCGGGTAGCAAAGGTTCGCACCAGGACTGGAGTAATCACACGGCCAACAGTCCGACTATATCCTCTTGAGGGTGACCTCGATCGCAAGGACACCCCCTCGGATCAGTTATCCATTGAAGTCCCCTCTCTGGCTTCTACTTCGGCGCAGCCTGTTGACGCGTCTGGCGAACGCCCACGTCGACAGGCAGCCCAGATATCCTCCCAAGCTTGGCGGGATAAGATTGCCTCCGGGCAAATCTAATCATGTAAATTTTGTATATTTTCTGTTGGTGGGAATATGTCCATACTTAGTGTACTCAAACTAGTATGAACAGTCTCGATGTTACGTAATCTGGGTTGATGTAGCGTTACGTATCTTTCCGTAGTCTTAAGTTGAACGCTTCCATAACCTTGGTCGAACGTTCCAGGATTGGGTAGAATATATTATTCTATAATAGTATATGGGAAAGTATTGTAGGATTATAATTCCCATATATATATATATGTGTGTATTATTTAAGATTGTTTATGAGTATCTCATTGTAAAGAAGATGGGATACATTTTCCATATGTTATGCGCGTGCGCGGTATGTCACGACAGAGACGAACATAACGCGCTCGCTCTCTCTCCAACCAACCTCCGTCCCAGCTACACACGCTAAGCCTTCTTTCTTCTAGTTATTTTCACCAGGTGTTTTCGCTTCACTTTTCATCTCATATTCCATATAGTCACTACATCATCATCTTTGTTAATTAGCACAACTTAACGTAAATATCTAGCCTATCCTAGCCTATTGTAGCCTCTTTTCATACTTTGTTTACTAACCACTTCCAGTTATCTAGCCTATTTTCCGCCATCCTCCAATCACCAGCTGAGTTCATCAAAAGGTAATTATATTTCTATATGGTTAATTCTTATTCAATATCAAATTTACAGTCCACTTATCTAAATTAACCATATATGGTATTCTGGAAATATGGATCCTACAACTAGGTTTGAATTGAAATATATTCGCCTAGTGGGTTTCCCTTCTCCCTAACATAAAATAGGATAGAAGGCTGAGTGTCTTTTAGACTGCCGTGGTGTAATTGATTAAGCGTCGGCTATCGTTCTGATGGTCGATGGTTCGATCCCCACTGAGAGACTAGAAATATTTAGTGGCTCACGTGTATTTGTGATATATTCTCAATATTTGTAACTCTCATGCTGTGTGGGTTAGAATTAAATGAAATCAATTTCAACCCGAGTTGCGTCGGGACACTCAAAAATCCGTGTATGGTATTCTGGAAATATGGATCCTACAACTAGATTTGAATTGAAATATATTCGCCTAGTGGGTTTCCCTTCTCCCTAACATAAATAGGATAGAAAGCTGAGTGTCTTTTAGGCTGCCGTGGTGTAATTGATTAAGCGTCGGCTATCGTTCTGATGGTCGATGGTTCGATCCCCACTGAGAGACTAGAAACATTTAGTGGCTCACGTGCATTTGTGATATATTCTCAATATTTGTAACTCTCATGCTTTGTGGGTTAGAATTAAATGAAATCAATTTCAACCCGAGTTGCGTCGGGACACTCAAAAATCCGTGTATGGTATTCTGGAAATATGGATCCTACAACTAGGTTTGAATTGAAATATATTCGCCTAGTGGGTTTCCCTTCTCCCTAACATAAATAGGATAGAAGGCTGAGTGTCTTTTAGACTGCCGTGGTGTAATTGATTAAGCGTCGGCTATCGTTCTGATGGTCGATGGTTCGATCCCCACTGAGAGACTAGAAACATTTAGTGGCTCACGTGTATTTGTGATATATTCTCAATATATATATATATATATATATATATATATATATATATATTATCTTTTAAACAGACGAGGTTAAAGGCAATAGCAGTTTCAGCATTTAGTACCACCCCTAACCACATCAAAACAGAAATCAACCAAAAACTCCAACAACTCAACGAACAACACAGACGACAAACAGAGAACACTACCATCCAAAAACTCTCCCGTCTATATGGTGGAAACATAAAACTTCCCAAGCCAACTAAAGGATATATTAACCTCACCAACACCACCATAACGCCGGACCAAGAAGACCTACTGAACAAAGGCTTAACCCTTAAAAAGCGGCCCACCACTTAAGTCGAGTTAAATAAAGCTGGACTATGTGGTGGCGCTCGACATAACTCGAGTGGCAATTTCAGCACGTAATGTGGCTGAGAGAGAGAGACAAGTGGTGGCAGGAGACTAGCGAGCGTATGACTGCTCCAGACCACCGCGGCGAACCTACTGACACAAATCTCAGCTCCCTCCTCCCTCTCTCACTCGCTACATACTCAATTATGTACTGAAAGTACCGAATTACCTGCTTTTTGCACTCGCGTTGCACGGTTATTGCAAGAAAACTATCCATCATACAAGGATCGTTATGGTGTCATTCGAAAGCTCTGTTTATGCCCTTTCAGGGATAGATACTTGTTTTACGTTCTGGGTCTTATTTAGGCATGAAAATGATCACGTAAACAGCCCTATTTTGGCTAAAAACACCCCGCTGGGCGGTACACATAAATAAACCGCATAGGCCGCTCGTAAGGTGTTAAATTGCCACTACATTTCCAAGCCGGGACCCCACCGAAAACGCCTTGAAATTGAAGTCCTACTGGATGACATCCTACGATCCCAGAAAGACGGCAAGATCACCACCACCCCAGCCCTACAACCCACCCTACTAGCAGAAGCCGCCAAAACCAGGGGATCCCACCAAAGCAAGCTCCTCAACAAACACCACTTCAAAGCCGCTAAACAACTTAAAGAGAACCCCAACATCATCATCCGACGAGCTGATAAGGCCTCCTGCCTTGTGATACACGGAAAAGAAGAATACCTACGGAAAATGGACGACATTCTTAGTGATAAAAACAAATTCAAAAGGATCACTCGCAATCCTACTGACGAAATAAAAAGGAAAGCCAACACCACCATCACTGCTATCAACGCCAAAGCCGATGGCGTACACCTGAAGAAACTCATCGGCGAATTCACCCCAGGTTATGCTTACGGTACTATAAAAACCCACAAACCCGGGAACCCCCTCCGCCCCATCATATCACAGATCCCTACTGCTACCTACCAGACCGCCAAGGCCCTGAACAAACTCCTCACCCCTTTTGTTCCTCGGCAATACAACCTCAACTCTGCTTATGACTTCCTTGAAATTCTACGAGATGCCCCCCCTGCTAACGACCACATCATCGCCTCCCTCGACGTAGAGAGTTTGTTTACCAACGTGCCCGTTGACAAGACAATAGATTTTATCCTACGTCGAGTTTACCACTGCCCTAATACGCCCCCCCTGGACATCCCGGAGAAGGCCCTGAAGACGCTCTTGGAACTATGTACCAAGGAGTCCCCTTTCCTCTGCCCCCGCGGGAATATGTACCAGCAAATCGACGGTGTAGCGATGGGAAGCCCCCTGGGGGTCCTGTTCGCCAATTTCTTCATGGGAACTATCGAAGAGGAACTCCTGGCTGCCCACCGGCCCACTGTCTACTGCAGGTACATCGATGATATCTTCGTGCGGGTGAAGGACCTGGGCGAACTCAGGGACCTCCAGCAGCGCTTCATGGCCGCCTCCGGATTCAACTTCACATACGAAGAAACCACCGATGGTCATCTACCCTTCCTCGACCTCCTTGTCTCCCTCCACGACCACGGCTTCAAAACTACGGTGTACACCAAACCTACTAACAATGGCCAATGTCTTAATGGGGAAAGTGAATGCCCTAAACGATACCATCAGTCCACCATCGCCGCCTATGTCAGGAGAGCCCTCACCCATTGCACCACCTGGAATGACACACACAATGAATTGGAAAGGCTCACCCAGGTCCTAGTCAACAATGGGTATTCCAACACTGACGTCACCAATGCCATCAACCACCACCTAGAAAAATGGTACAAACAAGACCCCCCTAGCACCAACCCGGCCAATGACATTACATTTTTCTACAGAAACTACATATCTTCCGACCACACAACAGACGAATCCATTATGAAAGAAATAATTCACAAAAACGTCCTCCCCACCAACCCTGACAATAAAATAAAACTCATTATTTACTACAAATCTCCTAAGACCTCCAACCTTGTCCTCCGTAACCGCCCCATTTCCACCAACCAACCGAAAGACGATCATGTGATATACCAGCATATTTGCACCTCTGGGGACTGTGGACCCCTATCCTATGTTGGAATGACACAGACTCGCCTTTCCCGTCGACTAACCCTCCACCTTCAATCTGGCGCTATAAAAGATCACTATCAAGCCCCCCACCATCTTGCCCTAACTCGCGCCGACCTAGACAAACAAACTACCATACTCGACAAAGAATCAGACCCCAGAAGACTAGCTATTTTAGAAGCTCTATATATCCAAACGCTCAACCCCAGCATCAACAACCAAACACAAGACCTTCAAATTCTTCCTTCAGGCAAGCGCTACAGGCATACTGCCCTCGTTCCTCTCGCCCTGTGCCCCCCTCCCATACCTTTCCGCCATCAGCACACTACTGACAACACCAACCAATCACAGCCACCCACAGCCAACAACCAACCACCGATAAGATTTAGTGCCCGTCTCGCGAATAGACTGCCTTCCACCAATGAACAGCCACCCCACACCCAGTAGCTCCGCCCACCTACCTATTCTTGATCCTCGAATTTTGTATAAATATGTTGCTTTGTCCTTATTCTAATCATTACCTGCCCATTCCCTGAAGATGCAAGATGTTTACTTGTGAAACGTTGGATCCACCATGAATTTTGCTAACCTGTTGTACCTCATCTCTGAACCCCAGAGGAAAATTGTTAGAAATATTGAAAGCTGTAACAATAAAATACTAAATGCTGAAACTGCTATTGCCTTTAACCTCGTCTGTTTAAAAGAGAATCTATTACCTGGCTATACTAATATATATATATATATATATATATATATATATATATATATATATAGTATAATATATTATACTGTATATATATATATATATATATATATATATATATATATATATATATATATATATAAATATATATATATATATATCCGTATATATATATATATATATATATATATATATATATATATATATATATATATATGTATATATATATATATATATATATATATATATATATATATATATATATATAGTATAGTATATATAGATATCCTTTCTAACCTTTACACTGCTCACATTTGGCAGGGAACAACATTGGCTCTCAACTGGAAAAAAATTGGTCTTTGGAAACACGACATGTCCAGCAGACTTTGTCAAACCCGCAGTGCGTTATTATGATTGACGCATAACACGATATTGACCAGTGCGAGTTTCAGCTTTAAGGAACTTGGAGCCGTAAATATCGATATTAAACAGAGATACAATAATGATGTAGGTGTCTGATGGTTAGAATGTATGGTGAGTTTTATTGCATGTTTTTATAGATGCACTACAACCGTATTTGACCTAATAACTATGTTAAATATTGATACCTAAAGCTCCAACTTCCTTATATCCTGAAATTCGCAAGTGGTCAATTGTGGGAACTTTAGTAAAATAATTATATTGTCCAATAAACTCCGTCGTATAGGCTACCCTACTTATATGAAAAACGAATGTTGCTGAGAAAGATTATTAGTCATCAAAGTCTATCTTTGTTTTCTTCTATTTTTATGTCTGTGTGGATGAGGGAGACAAAAGGCAAAACTGCCTGTGACGAGTGCCTCCCCCAGAGTTGAAAGAGTGCCAGGGCCAAAATAAAGGAATGTTCGAGCCAAACTGTCTGGACACACGGAGTTTGAAACAATTTAAATCCTAGGATGAGGGAAAGATGGATTCAGGGAGAGAGTTCCAGAGCTCAGCTGTTGAATAGAAGAAAGATTGGGAGTATCGTTTCACTCTTGAGTTGGAGAGTTGTACAGAGTAGGGGTGGGATTGTGTTGCAAGATGGGTATTACGTACCCTACGTAGAGGAGGTGGTATACACTGAGAGAGCTCTGAGGAACACTGATTATTGTAGTAGCGATAGCATAGCGAGAGAGATGCAACATTGCGGCGAAGAAAGAGAGATTGCAGAGAGTTGGTGAGTGGACGTGAGTTAATGATATGAAAAGCTTTGCTTTCTACTTTGTCTAGAAGTGCTGTGTGAGAGGATCCTCCCCACACATGTGAACAATACTCAATACAAGGACGCACTGTGCCCTTGTACAGAGCAAGAAGCTGTGCAGAGGTAAAGAACCCCTTGAGGTGGTTGAGCACACCCAGCTTCTGAGAGGCTGCCTTAGCAAGAGTGGTGATATGGTCCTTCCAAGAGAGACCAGAAGAAAAAGAGACACCAAGAATATTGAGAGAAGATGAAGGATTGATTTTTGTATTGTTGAAGTACAAGGGATAGTCCTCTTGGAGTTCACGGCGGGTAGATAGATGGAGAAATCTATTACCGGACGCCGTGATCCCCGAAGGGGTGTCCATGAACGAATTGCCTCTATGCACAGAGAGTCTATCCCCAGTCAGTTGAAACCCCTCCTCCCTTACAGCACCACTTTCACGCATTTACTTCTTAACTCCATCCTTCCACCTCTCTCTCGGTCTGCTTCTCCCTCTTTGTCCTTCCACCTGACTCTCGTACACTCTCTTAGTCAATCTCTCGCTTCCCATACGTTCCACATTACCGAACCATCTCAAGGTGTTCCTTTTCACACTTTCCAGCACATCTACATCCACATCACACCGCTCTCGTACTACCTCGTTTGTCTGTCTCTCCCTCCATGTAACTCCGCACGCACTTCTGAAATAACCAGGATCGTTAGCCGCATCGAAATAAAATAATGCCTAGAAATCAAAAGTAACTAATTCAAATGATCGTACGTCTCCAGTGCAAATGCATAATGTACACTCGGATGCCATAGTCTGTAGCCCACTCATAAGAATATGTGGACCCCCATATGTTTTTCTGTATGCAATTATAACTCTCTGGATTTAGTTTTTTATATACTAGCTTCTCAATAAATAGTATATTTTAGTTTTATAGTTGATGTATTGAAACTTGTCATAAATTGGTTTCCAGAGATAGACTTCCATAAATAGAAATAGGTGAAGTCCACGAATATTTATGGGTGGGCTTGAAACTATGGTATCCGAGTGTACAATACTATTTTGGGTGGGCTTGAAACTATGGTATCCGAGTGTACTATACTATTTATGGGTGGGCTTGAAACTATGGTATCCGAGTGTACAATACTATTTATGGGTGGGCTTGAAACTTGGGTATCCGAGTGTACAATACTATTTATGGGTGGGCTTGAAACTATGGTATCCGAGTGTACAATACTATTCGGTAAACCAATAATACACATACGTCCATTGGGATTTGGGCTAAACATTATTTTAAGCTGAAATACCAACACAGCCGATGATACACCAATACCAACACAGCCGATGATACACCAATACCAACATAGCCGATGATACACCAATACCAACACAGCCGATGATACACCAATACCAACACAGCCGATGATACACCAATACCAACATAGCCGATGATACACCAATACCAACACAGCCGATGATACACCAATACCAACACAGCCGATGATACACCAATACCAACATAGCCGATGATACACCAATACCAACACAGCCGATGATACACCAATACCAACACAGCCGATGATACACCAATACCAACACAGCCGATGATACACCAATACCAACACAGCCGATGATACACCAATACCAACACAGCCGATGATACACCAATACCAACACAGCCGATGATACACCAATACCAACACAGCCGATGATACACCAATACCAACACAGCCGATGATACACCAATACCAACACAGCCGATGATACACCAATACCAACACAGCCGATGATACACCAATACCAACACAGCCGATGATACACCAATACCAACACAGCCGATGATACACCAATACCAACACAGCCGATGATACACCAATACCAACACAGCCGATGCTACACCAATACCAACACAGCCGATGCTACACCAATACCAACACAGCCGATGATACACCAATACCAACACAGCCGATGATACACCAATACCAACATAGCCGATGATACACCTGCCGTTCGCTATGGTTTGGCTTGTTTTTTGGTCCATGTATTTACTTATTATTATATTTTTGAGCTTCCTCGCTAGACCTCCCTCAAGCTTAGAAAAACACCCCCCTAGACCCCCTTTCAAGATAA
The DNA here is from genome assembly GCA_032716605.1 of Paralithodes platypus. NCBI lineage: Eukaryota > Metazoa > Arthropoda > Malacostraca > Decapoda > Lithodidae > Paralithodes > Paralithodes platypus. The sequence continues at coordinate 5,822,335 of CM064561.1, forward strand.
ATTTGTAAATTTTTCGGTAGAAACATGTCGCGGCCGAAGGCCGGTTCCTTCTATAATTACAGGCTCGCTATCGCTCGCCAGATACAAAATCGACACCTAAATAGTACGAAGGGTCTTAATATTGACAAAGAAATGAGGCGAAAGGTCTCACAATCGCCAAACTAATGGCACGAACATCTTACAATCTCAAAACTAATATGCTAAACATGAGGGAGATGGAGGTAGCGAAAATGCGACTAACTACCCCTTAAAATGCGACTACCTACCCCTTAAAATGCGACTACCTACCCCTTAAAATGCGACTACCTACCCCTTAAAATGCATGGCGAATTGTAACAGCAGACATGCAAAACAGATTCCCTTGACGTCACAGTTATTATTAGAAATCTATGAATGCTCCGAAAAGCTGACACCCCCTCAGTCGCGGAACAAAGAGTGTTTTTCATCGGGGAAGAGCCATTATAATAACATGGCTTTGTCTGCCATTGTTTGTATGTGAAAGAGAGAGAGGGAGAGAGAGAGAGCGCACTCTGAAAGAGAGAGTTTGGATATTTGGAAAGATATATGGAACAGTTTTCCTTATCTTACTGAAACGTACAAAGTTATATATATATATATATATATATATATATATATATATATATATATATATAAAACAAATGTTCTACACTTTCCAATTCCAGCTCTTCACATGCTTTCTGGCATCAAGAGAAAAACGTCTCCCAACATATTTTTCCCCCTCGTCATTCCCTCCTCTTTTTCACTTGGACGTCACCAAGGTCACTTCTTCCTCTGACAAAGCTGAACTCTTCGCTAAAACTTTCGCTATAAACTCCACCACGGATGAGTCTGATGCTATTCCTCACTCTCCACCCCCTCTCACTTACTCATGCCTAATATCATAATCTCTTCTAAGGATGGACTTTCTGCCCTCTCTGGGCTTAAGGGGAGGCAGACCGTTTTTCTAGACCCCCTTCTCCTTAATGTTTAGCCCCACTAGTTTTGAGATGATAAGACGTTCGGCCCATTAGTTTGGCGATTTTAACACCTTTCGCCTCATTTCCTTGCCAATTTTAAGACCTTTCGTGCCATTTAGGTGTCGATTTTTTCTTGGCGAGCGATAGCGAACCTGCAATTTTAAAAGGAACCGGCCATCGGTTGGGACATTTTTCTACCGAGAAATGTACAAATTTATCTTGAAGGAGGGTCTAGGTTTTTTCTTCTTCTAAGCTATATGGAGGTCTAGGGAGGAAATTAAAAACATATATGAATAAATGAATTAATAGACCAAACAAACGGCCAGTCTCCCCTTAATACTAATAAGCCACATTGAAAGCCTTCCATAGAGTCTGGCACAAATCTCTACTTTCTAAACTTCCCTCCTTTGGTTGCCATTCCCCCAGCTGTGCCTTTAATTAATGTCCTTTCTTCTATTCCATAGCTGCAGTTGTAGACGGTCATCCCTCAATTCCTCAACCTATCAACTTCGGTGTTCATCAGGGTTCTGTCCTGCCTCCAATTCTCTTTCTAATATTTCATTAATCTAATCGCTGTTCCATCCGGAATATTTTACTGGACGAAAGTGACGTTCCATCCAGAAGATTGCAAAAAAAAAAAAAAAAAAAATAAACAAAAAATCAGAGCTTTCTCAGTGTATACCTCCTACTTAGCGGAGTGGGGGGACACTCGCCTCTCAACACATTCTCACCCCTATTCTGTCCAACTCTCTAACCTGAGACTGAACCAATTTTTCCAGTCTTTGTTCTGCTTTATAAGTGTGCTTTGCCACTCTATTCCTCAATCTGTCTTTTTCCTCATCCTATGACTTAAACTGCTTTAAGTTCCGTGTGTCCGGACATTTTGACTTTAACTACCTTCAAACTGGTTCTGTCACTCTTTCAACTTTGGGGGGTACACTTGTTACAGGCAGCTTTGCCTATTATCTCTTTCATTCACATAGAACAAAAAAACAAACGATAATTATAGGGAATGGGCTCGCAGCCTAATTATACATAATGTATTAGGGACAATGTAGGTCTATGGAATCCCTATACTGTACTCATGTATAATCCACTGTGGGAGAATAATTTTGATCACATTTATAAAACCAGATATTAATAGAAAAAAGCGACCAATCTAATCAATCTCAGAGCTCTTTCGGACATCCTCACTGTTTACAAACGCCTTCTTTATGTAGTACAATCGATATTTACCCCCTGCTGGCAACATAGATAACGGTTTCAATAATTCATAGGGGAGTGAGGGGGGGCGGGAAAGCCCCCCCTCAACCAATCGTGTATCTCACATTGGAGTTATAATTAAGACCATGAAAACACTCATTTCTCAAAATCTGGAGGAAAAAAACACGAACAATAAGGGTGCGAGCCTATTCCCTATAACTACCAAACATTATCCTACATTATCCATACGAAGAAACGTTGCATCCCTTGCATTATTCTACAGATATTTTCACAGCAATTGTTCCGAGGAACTTGCTTCAATTGTGCCGCCTCTCCACATCTTTCCCCGTAGAACTAGGGCAGCTGAGAGCGCCAATGAATTTACACTTTCTCCTCCACAATGCAGAACTTCTGCTTATCAGAATTCATTTATCCCCAGAGCTACTACTCTTTGGAATTCACTTCCCTCGAATTGCTTTCCACAAACTTACAATCTACAAATGTTTAAATCCAGTTGTTACAAACATTTTATGAATGGAGGATGCCTTTAGGCACATGGACCTTTTTGTTTTATCTGTGTTTTTCCTTCCTCCGTTCATTGTCTCTTAAAAAAAAAAAAAAAAAAAAAAAAAAAAAAAAAAAAAAAAAAAAACAATAAGAGCCAAAATGAACCTGCCAGATCTCTGCTACTATAGTCCATTCATTATAATTTGGCGAGCAATCCTGACCACTAACCACTATAGCTCCCAACAGACAACAGGACTCGAGCTAATATTTATACCGTTTAGGAAGAATCAACCAGGGAACAGATGTAGAAATGTACAACCCATTTGCTCCAGCCCATTCTGAGTAATAGAGTTTATGGTTCACAATTTTTGGCCTACTTAAAATGAACAGGGTAATAGGTCATTGTCTAAAACGGATGAATGTATATATATACAGTATATACAGTATATATATATATATGAAATAATAATGATAATAATAATAATAATAATATGTGGGTGTTATGTGTTACATGCCTTTATGTTAATGTCAAAGCAAAAAAAAATAAAAAAATAAAATAATAATAATAATAATAATAATCATAATAATAATAATAATAAATAAATAATAATAGTAATAATAAAAATAATAATAATAATGAATGAAACCAAATTCTTGTTACAGTCTGGTAGCATAACTTCTCTCTATTCACAAGTTATACGCCGAACCCAAAACTGTTCCCTGGGCAAAATAATGATCGGAAAACAACACAGTGGCAGCCATCGTAAAGTATGTGTGTGTGTGTGTTAGAGATGGACCGAATATTCGTTTCGTATTCGTATGTGCGAATATTCGCTATGTTTTTCAATATTCGTATTCGTATTCGTATTCGCATTTCCATTCATAGCTATTTGCAAACATGCGAATATTTTCACGAAACCAATAGAAGAAATACAAAAATTTAAAATATTACATTTTAAAGCGTGCGTTCGCGTGTACGATGTCAGGGAAAGGCATGCTTCTTTATTAAACCCTCTAACTACCATAGTATGTGAATGTTTTTTAAACTAATGGAATTGAAATTGTGTACATCGACTTCCAACCCAATCTGATGATCTCTGAACTTTGAAATAATTGAAATAGTTCCGAAATCTGACCTTGTTCATTATAACGGAATAAATGGTCTTGGTACAATGTTGCCAATGTACCGGCTACCGATAGATCCAGCAAATCACTGTCATCACTTCCATCTAGCGACATCAAGATGTGATGAATTCTAGCGATATTCAAGTTATGTTCCCTATTATAAGGCATTGTAGAGATGTTTCGATTGTTAAAGATTATTCTAGATACTTCAACATATGTTTTCTAGTGACATACAAGTTTTTAGTGTCTGGTGACTATCTAGCGATTTGTCAATGGTATTCTAGCATACATTTGTGCTTTAGTTTATCATGCATTGTTTAATATATTTGCCCTATTTCTCCAGAAGACTTCCTACATGATATAGTGTATTGTTCTAGTGATAATTAAATATTATACAGGGCTATTTTAAGTTGGCTTATGATTATGAAACAGTAATATGCTGGACGATGAGAATACTGTATGTAAACATGTCTCGGATATCACTGATCATTTTTGGCATTTTCTGCCAAAAGCCCAATGGCTAATCAGTGGTGGTAACGAAACACGCAGCTTTACACATTCACATCGTCATTGGCTTCCGGTAATTAATTTCATAGCAATATAATTAACGTTTGTTGGTGATATAAAAAGAATTACCACTTCTTGAAGGATGACAATTTCATCCTTCAAGAAAGATTGCAATATTCGCTATTCGCTATTCGTATTCGCGAATTTTACCCCAAAAAAATCATATTCGTATTCGTATTCGCAAATAGTGAAAATTGATATTCGTTCCATCTCTAGAACTCTGTGTGTGTGTGTGTGTGTGTGTGTGTGACTGAGTGTGTGTTTGTGTTTGTGTGTGTTAGTGTTTGTGTGTGTGTGAGTGTTAGTGTTTGTGTGTGTGTGAGTGAGTGTGTGTTTGTGTGTGTTTGTGGTTGTGTGTGTGTTTGTGTGTGTGTGTGTGTGTTCGTGTGTGCGTGTGTGTGAATGAGGGATACAAAAGGCAAAACTGCTTGTGTCGAGTGCCTCCCCCAGAGTTGAAAGAGTGACAGGGCCAAAATCAAGGAATGTTCGAGCCAAAATGTCCGGACACACAGACTTTGAAGCAATTTAAGTCATAGGATGAGGGAAAGATGAATTCAGGGAGAGAGTTTCAGAGTTCAGCTGTTGAATAGAAGAAAGATTGGGAGTATCGTTTCACTCTTGAGTTGGAAAGTTGCACAGAGTAGGGGTGGGATTGTGTTGAAAGACGGGTGCGAGGAACACTGATTATTTTAGCAGCGATAGAATAGCGAGAGAGATGTGTGTGTGTGTGTGAGTATGAGGAAGATATTTTACATAGATTTACATATATACACTGACCACACAGACCTTACGATCCCAGCGAGGTGGTCATGATTTCGGGGCCACTACTAAATATTAGGTTTTCATGCTTCCCTCCGGGACTCAAACCTATATTATATACACTGACCACACAGACCTTTCGATCCCAGCGAGGTGGTCAGGACTTAATTATAGTAGAGATAGCTAACCCGAGAGTAAGGGAAAGTGGAAGAAAATAATAGCAAAGAAGAACGCTCTCTCCCCACCCTTTGTTCCATCCGGCAATTGCCGTACATGAAGAAAGTTAGAAGTGAATAACCTTGCAAATCTTGGATACTTCCTGAAGGAATTTATAGAGTTAGAAATGGAAAGGAAATGTCATACAAACCGTCACCTGTAGTGTGAGAGAGAGAGAGATCATGCACGTGTGTGTTTGTACGTGTGCGTGAGTGAGAGTATGTGTGTATCTCAGACTGTCTTCTATTCAACTGCTGAGCTCTGGAACTCTCTCCCAGAATCAGTCTTTCCCTCTTCTTATTACTTAAATTGCTTCAAACTCCGTGTGTCCAGGCATTTTAGTCGAACGTCCCTTGATTTCGGCCCTGTCACTCTTTGACATCTGGGGGAGGCACTCGCTGCAGGCAGTTATGCCTTTTGTCTCCCTCATTCACATAGAAAACAAAAATGAGTGAGTGTGTGTGTGTGTGTCAACCAACCACGTGTTTCGTTTTAATAGTAAGACATGTTTAATACTAGATGCATTTCTGTTCTTGATAACTGCTGAGAAATTTAGGAAGAAAGCATCAGATAGTCCAATTCCATGTATTATATCTATCGATCTATCTATCCAATATATCTATCTACTGTATCTATCTATCTATCCATCCATCCATCTATATATATATATAATATATCTATCTACTGTATCTACCTATCTATCCAATATATCTATCTACTGTATCTACCTATCTATCTATCCATCCATCCATATATCTATCTAATATATCTATCTACTGTATCTACCTATCTATCTATCTATCCAATATATCTATTTATTGTACCTACCTATCTATCTATCCATCCATATATCTATCTATCTATCTATCCAATATATCTATCTATTGTACCTACCTATCTATCTATCCATCCATCCATATATCTATCTATCTATCTATCCAATATATCTATCTACTGTACCTACCTATCTATCTATCCATCCATCCATATATCTATCTATCTATCTATCCAATATATCTATCTACTGTACCTACCTATCTATCTATCCATCCATCCATATATCTATCTATCCAATATATCTATCTATTGTACCTACCTATCTATCTATCCATCCATATATCTATCTATCTATCTATCCAATATATCTATCTATTGTACCTACCTATCTATCTATCCATCCATCCATATATCTATCTATCTATCTATCCAATATATCTATCTATTGTGCCTACCTATCTATCTATCCATCCATCCATATATCTATCTAATTATCTATCCAATATATCTATCTATCTATCTATCTATCTATCCATCCATCCATCCATATATCTATCTAATTATCTATCTAATATATCTATCTATCTATCTATCTATCTATCTATCCATCCATCCATCCATATATCTATCTAATTATCTATCTAATATATCTATCTATCTATCTATCTATCCATCTATCTACTGTATTAAAATATCAATCGTAGGTATCTCAATGAGAATCGGCAATAATTATAGTATCATTTATTACAAGAATAGTTCCACAATAATTATATTCAGATGTACAAAATTCTAGATATATATTATAGACAACTTGATCCTAGCGATTAACCCCATCTGTACCGGCGACGTCTTGTTATTTCTATTCTAGCTATATTTAGACGAATTCATGCAGTTTAACCCTTTCAAGCTCCAATGCGCGTTTCTGATCTGTTTTCTGGCTACTATTAGATGATTTTATTCAGATTAGTAAAGGTATATAGAAATTAAAAGGTTGTTTGAGATAGTATTTACCCATTTGATACCCACAGATCCTTCCTAAGCTGCATAAAATCGTCTAATGATAGCCAAAATAAAACTGCTAAAACGCGTCAAAGCTTCAAGGGATTAAGAAGGATCTATGGTAGTAAAAAGGGTTAAGTGAGACAGTTCGAAGCCTGTTAATTGCTCGAGGCCCTATATAAACTGAATAAACTCGTCTATTAGTAGCCAGAATAAAGTTAAAAGGACGGCACCGGTACTGAAAGAGTTAAGGGGAGTCACCTGCTTTTGTTTTTCTCTTTATCTGGCTTGTATCTATTCGGCCCCATTATGCCTACTGATTTAAGACGTTTACTCCCATTCAGGTGTAATTTTTTTCCTGGCGAGCGGTAGCGAGCCAGCATATTTATGTAAATGTTTTTGACAGCAGGCTAAATTTGTACATTTTTCGATAGAAAATTTCTCCGGCGAAGCCGGATTTCACCATACAATGCTGGCTCGCTATCGCTCGCCAGGAAGAAATTGACACCTTGATGGGGATGAAAGTCTTAAAACAGTAGGCTGAATGGGGCCGAATGGATACAAGACAGAAAAAGAGAGAAAACAAAAACAGGTGACCCCCCTTAACCAGAATATTCTGATGAGGTTATTTCAGTTGGCCCTGACCTAGATTTATGTATCCCGTTTTCTTCAATGTGTTCACCCTATTTCCCGTTTTCCTCAATGTGTATCCATGTATCCCGTTTTCTTCAGTGTATCCATGTATCCCGTTTTCTTCAATGTGTTCACCCTATTTCTCGTTTTCTTCAATGTGTTCACCCTATTTCCTGTTTTCTTCAATGTGTTCACCCTATTTCCCATGTTCTTCAATGTGTTCACCCTATTTCCCATTTTCTTCAATGTGTATCCATGTATCCCGTTTTCTTCAATGTGTTCACCCTATTTCCCGTTTTCTTCAATGTGTATCCATGTATCCCGTTTTCTTCAATGTGTCCACCCTATTTCCCGTTGTCTTCAATGTGTATCCATGTATCCCGTTTTCTTCAATGTGTATCCATGTATCCCGTTTTCTTCAATGTGATCACCCTATTTCCCGTGTTGTTTAATGTGTTCACCCTATTTGCACTCCACAGACTTTTTCCTAAACTGAACATATTATTCTAGTTATAAAATTATGCTTTTACAGACAATTGCCTCACCTTAACCCCTTCAGCACCATGACGTCTTTATACCCTTGAATCTGGCACACATTAGAAGCTTTGTGCAGTTTAAGGGAGCCCAGACGGTATTGTGCAGCATAATTTACTGGTTCGGCTCAATGGTTTAAGGAGGGGGTTTAGTTTGCTCTCTAAACCGTTATCAAACTTTGAAAAAAAAACACCCACAAGACCCCCCTTAGATATAAATTTGTACATTTTTCGGTAGAAACAAATTCCCGGCCGAAGGCCGATTCCTCTCCAAATACAGGCTCACTATCGCTCGCCAGGAAAAAAAATCGACACCTAAATGGCACGAAAGGCCTTAATATTGGCAAAGAAATGAGGCAAAAGGTCTGAAAATCGCTAAACTAATGAGGCGAATGTCTTGAAATCTTATAACTAATAGGGCTAAGCATGAGGGAGGAGGAGGACTCGAAAAACCAACTGCCTTTCAGAGGGTATAATTATGGAGATTGTTTTTACCCTTTTGAGTCCTAGAGGTAGATTATGAACGAAAGAAAATAGTCTAAAGCCGGTATCACACGAGAGCTTTTATAGTCAACATTCGATGATCAACATTTTCATGGCAACATTTCTGGACTATTTTGCACTGGTATCGGAAACTAGACTGATGATAGATGAATGTAGGTGACCCGAATATTGTAAATGTTGACCTCATAAGCTGCCAGACCAGTGTTGAGGATAAATGTTGACTATAAAAGCGCTCGTGTGATACCGGCTTAACCCTCTGAGGATCTATGACGCACTTCTTTTGTAGTTTTCTGACTATTATTAGACGATTTTGTTCAGATAATGAAGGGTATAATTATGGAAGTCAGAGAGTTCATTGTTCAGATTAAGAAGGGTATAATTATGGAAGTCAGAGAGTTGATTGTTCAGATTATGAAGGGTATAATTATGGAAGTCAGAGAGTTGATTGTTCAGATGATGAAGGGTATAATTATGGAAGTCAGAGAGTTGATTGTTCAGATGATGAAGGGTATAATTATGGAAGTCAGAGAGTTGATTGTTCAGATGATGAAGGGTATAATTATGGAAGTCAGAGAGTTGATTGTTCAGATTATGAAGGGTATAATTATGGAAGTCAGAGAGTTGATTGTTCAGATTATGAAGGGTATAATTATGGAAGTCAGAGAGTTGATTGTTCAGATTATGAAGGGTATAATTATGGAAGTCAGAGAGTTGATTGTTCAGATTATGAAGGGTATAATTATGGAAGTCAGAGAGTTGATTGTTCAGATTATGAAGGGTATAATTATGGAAGTCAGAGAGTTGATTGTTCAGATTATGAAGGGTATAATTATGGAAGTCAGAGAGTTGATTGTTCAGATTATGAAGGGTATAATTATGGAAGTCAGAGAGTTGATTGTTCAGATTATGAAGGGTATAATTATGGAAGTCAGAGAGTTGATTGAGATAGTATTCACCCTTTTAATACCCACAGATCCTTCCTAAGCTGCATAAAATCGTCTAATGATAGCCAAAATAAAACTGCTAAAACGCGTCCGAGCTTCAAGGGGTTAATAGTAACCAGAATATGATGGAAGTGACGTCATGGTGGTGAAGAGGTTAATGGAGGGGTTTGGTTATTACAACACGAGTAAGGGAACCAACCTCGTCATTTTTATCTTTCTCTCCCTCTCTCTTTGGCTTGTATCCATTCGGCCCCATTCAGCCTACTGTTTTAAGACGTTTACCCCCATCCAGGTGTCAATATTTTCGTGGCGAGCGGTAGCGAGCCAGCATACACATATTTGTGTTTTGACAGCAAGCTAAATTTGTAAATTTTTCGATAGAAACAAATTTCCGGCGAAGCCGGATTTCTCCATACAATGCTGGCTCGCTATCGCTCGCCAGGAAGAAATCGACACCTGGATGGGGAAAAACTTCTTAAAACAGTTGGCTGAATGGGGCCGAATGGATACAAGCCAGGGAAAGAGAGAAAATGAGAGAAAGATACAAAATAAACCAGTGACCCCCTTAACGTCTGTCTGTCCGTTCTATGGTAAGTGATGTGCAGTGAGGGAAGGTGGATTTATTTACAGTCATCAATAAACCAGTGACCCCCTTAACGTCTGTCTGTCCGTTCTATGGTAAGTGATGTGCAGTGAGGGAAGGTGGATTTATTTACAGTCATCAATAAACCAGTGACCCCCTTAACGTCTGTCTGACCGTTCTATGGTAAGTGATGTGCAGTGAGGGAAGGTGGATTTATTTACAGTCATCAATAAACCAGTGACCCCCTTAACGTCTGTCTGTCCGTTCTATGGTAAGTGATGTGCAGTGAGGGAAGGTGGATTTATTTACAGTCATCAATAAACCAGTGACCCCCTTAACGTCTGTCTGTCCGTTCTATGGTAAGTGATGTGCAGTGAGGGAAGGTGGATTTATTTACAGTCATCAATAAACCAGTGACCCCCTTAACGTCTGTCTGTCCGTTCTATGGTAAGTGATGTGCCGTGAGGGAAGGTGGATTTATTTACAGTCATCAATAAACCAGTGACCCCCTTAACGTCTGTCTGTCCGTTCTATGGTAAGTGATGTGCCGTGAGGGAAGGTGGATTTATTTACAGTCATCAATAAACCAGTGACCCCCTTAACATCTGTCTGTCCGTTCTATGGTAAGTGATGTGCAGTGAGGGAAGGTGGATTTATTTACAGTCATCAACATTCGGTTCAACCCCAGGTCAAGATCAGGAATGGTGTGATTTGGTTATATATTGCAAATCCAACTTAAAGGCATAGGTTTGTTAGGCTAGATATGGTTGGTAGTTTGGCTTATGAACATTTTGTTCCATGTCATCTCAATCAGTAGACCATTTCAATCAGTAGCTCTCAACCAGTGCCAAATTAACCCAGACCAACCAAACCAGTGCCAAAATATAGTACTAACCTAACCTAACCTAACCGTATTGGTTGATTTGGTACTGGTTGAGAGCTACTGGTTGAAATGGTCTACTGGTTGAGTTGACCAGTCACCTAAACATTCTGTTCATCCCCAGGTCAAAATCAGGAATAGTGTAATTTGGTTATATATTGCAACTCCAACTTAAGGGGGGGGGGGGGGGATGGGCCGGTTTTCTGGTCCACTTTCTCCCTCATGTTTAGCCCCATTAGTTTTCAGATGTTAAGATGTTTGGCCCATTAGTTAGTCGATTTTAAGCCCTTTTGCCCCATTTCGTCGTCCATATTTAGAACTTTCGTGATATTTAGGTGTCGATTTTTTCCCTGGCGAACGATAGTGAGCCTGTAAGGTTGGAAGAATCGGCCTTCGGCCGGACATTTTTCTACCGAAAAATGTACACATTAATCTAGAAGGGGATCTAATGGATTTTTTTTTTTTTTAATTTGGTGGAGGTCTAGGGAGGAAACTAGAAAAATAATGAATACATGCAAAAATCGCCCAAAAAGTGAACCATCTCCCCTTAACCTTTTTCATTACCACAGATCCTTCCTATGCAGCATAAAGTGAACCATCTCCCCTAAACCTTTTTCATTACCACAGATCCTTCCTATGCAGCATAAAGTGAACCATGTCCCCTAAACCTTTTTCATTACCACAGATCCTTCCTATGCAGCATGAAGTGAACCATGTCCCCTTAACCTTTTTCATTACTACAGATCCTTCCTATGCAGCATAAAGTGAACCATGTCCCCTTAACCTTTTTCATTACCACAGATCCTTGCTATGCAGCATCAAGTGAACCATCTCCCCTTAACCTTTTTCATTACTACAGATCCTTCCTATGCAGCATAAAGTGAACCATGTCCCCTTAACCTTTTTCATTACCACAGATCCTTCCTATGCAGCATAAAGTGAACCATCTCCACTTAACCTTTTTCATTACCACAGATCCTTCCTATGCAGCATAAAGTGAACCATCTCCCCTTAACCTTTTTCATTACGAAAGATCCTTCCTATGCAGCATAAAGTGAACCATCTCCCCTTAACCTTTTTCATTACCACAGATCCTTCCTATGCAGCATAAAGTGAAACATGTCCCCTTAACCTTTTGCATTACCACAGATCCTTCCTATGCAGTATAAAGTGAACCATGTCCCCTTAACCTAGTTCATTACCGCAGATCCTTCCCATGCAGCAAAAAGTGAACCATGTCCCCTTAACCTTGTTCATTACCACAGATCCATCCTATGCAGCATAAAGTGAACCATGTCCCCTTAACCTTGTTCATTACCACAGATCCTTCCCATGCAGCAAAAAGTGAACCATGTCCCCTTAACCTTGTTCATTACCACAGATCCTTCCTATGCAGCATAAAGTGAACCATCTCCGCTTAACCTTGTTCATTACCGCAGATCCTTCCTATGCAGCATAAATTGAACCATCTCCCCTTAACCTTGTTCATTACCGCAGATCCTTCCTATGCAGCATAAAGTGAACCATCTCCCCTTAACCTTGTTCATTACCGCAGATCCTTCCTATGCAGCATAAATTGAACCATCTCCCCTTAACCTTGTTCATTACCGCAGATCCTTCCTATGCAGCATAAAGTTAACCATCTCCCCTTAACCTTGTTCATTACCGCAGATCCTTCCTATGCAGCATAAAGTGAACCATGTCCCATTAACCTTGTTCATTACCACAGATCCTACCTATGCAGCATAAAGTGAACCATGTCCCCTTAACCTTGTTCATTACCACAGATCCTTCCTATGCAGCATAAAGTGAACCATCTCCCCTTAACCTTGTTCATTACCGCAGATCCTTCCTATGCAGCATAAAGTGAACCATGTCCCCTTAACCTTGTTCATTACCACAGATCCTTGCTATGCAGCATAAAATTGTCTACTAATAGCCAGAATACAAGGTGAACACGGCGTCATGTCATCGTGTTAAGGGGGGTCACCGGCATTTTGTTTTATCTTTCTCTCCTTTTCTCTCTTTCCCTGGCTTGTATCCATTCGGCGCCATTCAGCCAACTGTTTTAAGACGTTTACCCCCATCCAGGTGTCGAGTTCTTCAGGGCGAGCGATAGCGAGCCAGCGTTGTATGGAGAAATCCGGCTTTGCCGGAGAAATTTTTCTATCGAAAAATGTACAAATTTAGCTAACTGTCAAAACTAAAATATATGTATGCTGGCTCGCTACCGCTCGCCAGGAAAATATTGACACCTGGATGGGGGTAACCGTCTTAAACAGTAGGCTGAATGGGGCCGAATGGATACAAGCCAGAGAGAGGGAGAGCAAGAAAAAAAAGCGAGGTGGGGTCCCTTAAAGGGGCAATCAACCTTTCCTTCATCCTATCACTTAAACTACTGTACAGTACTTTAAACGTTGTGCGTCCAGGCATTTTGATCCCAACTTTCCTTGAATTTGGCTCTGTCACTCTTTTGGCTTTGGGGGAGACACTCGTTAAGAACAACCTGCCTTTTGTCTCCTTCATACGCATAGAAAAGAAAATGTATAAGTGACTTTCCTAACACCTTGTACAGTTGGCCAAATAAGTGATGTCTCGGCATCAAGTATATATTATTAATAATTGGTATCAGCAATATCTAAAACTTGATTTATTCGTTTCAAGGGAGATATACAAACATGTTCCTACACTTACAACCCTATTCAACATCTGACAGACATTAATACAGCACAGAGTGAGCCAAACGTAATGACATCTGATACATTACTTATTAGCGCCACCGTACTTTTGGGTAAGAGTCCGGTGGCTACACTCAGATTAGTAAAATTCCCCACGACCATAATCAAACGGTTCGAATCCTTGGAGTACTACACGATTCCTTGGAGTACTACACGAATCATTAGTTTCATTTATATTATTAATGAGGTTTATTTGTAAGTTAATTGGTGCGTTGGTGACATGCATTATTTGTAAGTTAATTGGTGCGTTGGTGACATGCATTTATGTTGAATTATTATTTTTATTATTTTGTTATTCCCATATTCATAATTAGTTGACTGTTTATTACATTATTCATAGCATCCACATATTCAATAGTTTTTATTAACCCTTTCTGTACCGTCGACGTCTTTTTAACTTTATTCTAGCAACAATTAGATGATTTTACTTAGCTTATAAAGGGCCTCCAGCAATTAACAGGTTTCGAACTATCTCACTTAACTATTTTCACTACCACAGATACTTCTTAACTCTTTCATTGCGGGGGTTTTGGTCTTGATTGAGCTTCATTCTCTGCAAATTTTCATGCATACACAAGAGCCAGAACGTAATACACTAGTATATCCGTGGAAGTTCAGTAATTGAGCTTCCCAGTAACACCTGAATCATCTCTATACGACGTCTGGTTGTCTTGCAACGTTTGCAAATGTCGGCCAAAATCGCAAAAAATTTGTGATTTTAAGCTGTTTTCGCTATGTGTAACGCTGCAGGTTGACAGTAACGTCAGTGCGGGCCCAGCCTTGGTGGGCAACGGATAAAGCAGTCCTGCGCTGCTTGCAACCGCTTGACTCGCTCCCAGGATACATAATAAGCAGATTTCGGTGCCCATCTGGAGACGGGACCCGTCAGGAAGGGTCTGCATAAAATTGTCTAAATATAGCTAGAATAAGATTGAAAAGACGTCGCTGTTACAGAAGGGGTTCTTCCTGTTGAAAAGCTGAATATCCTGCAAATATCATCAAGTAGGCCTACAGTCCACCCAAGGATTGTGCGTAATATATAAAAATCTGAATGTTTACTTTGGAAAATATAATCTGGAATTCATATAACGGAAACGATATGATGATGAAACTGATTATATAAATGTGATACTAAAACAGACTTATTTACACTGTACAGTACATATGTCCTATACATTGTTATTAAACACTATTATTTGGAAGTTCTCAGTGCATTACACCCTGACATAATTATGTTAACGCAATGACTGCGGCACTTGTCATATGACAATTGCTTGGTCACCACTGTGCCATACTGGTTTTTTGGACTAAAAGTAACCTTCATTCCCTGCAAATCTTCATGTATAAACAAGAGCTAGAACGTATTTCAATTATTTATCCCTGTAAGCAGAGGGATAGACCTTTCCCATGACATCTGAATCATGTCAGTACGGCCACTAGTTGCCGTGCAACAATATTGAACAGGTGATGCTAAATCGGTAAAAATTAGCGGCTTTCAGCTGTTTTCGCTATCGCCCAAGTCTGTAAGGGAGTTTGAGATGTCTTCCACTGTTACTAGTCACCGCCCAGACACGGGGGGCTATGGATGAGACCATTCCGTGCTGCTTATACTCGCTCGCCTACCTCCCAGGCCTTGTTCTAGGCAGAATTTCAGCAATTGTCATATGACAAGTGATGACAGCATTTTTTATATAACAGCCCGCAGTCATTGAGTTAATATACAAAAATGCTATCATACTATACCGTTCTCAATATGTAGGCCAAAACTCTTGAACATTAACCTCTATAGCTCACAAACGACTTGAGGAATCAAGCTAACACTGCAATAATTTCGGAAGGGTCAGCCGGGGAATAGGCGCACAAATGTACAACCCATTTCCTCCAACCCATTTTTGAGTTATAAAGGTTAGGGTTCACGATTTCTGGCCTACGTGTGGAAATTTACTGCCCATTTCCTCCAGCCCTATTTCTGTTATAGAGGTTAGGGTTCACGATATCTGACCTACATGTGGACATTTACAGCCCATTTCCTCCAGCCCTATTTCAGTTATAGAGGTTAGGGTTCACGATATCTGACCTACATGTGGAAACTTACAGCCCATTTCCTCCAGCCCGTTATGAGTTATAGAGGTTAGGGTTCACGATATCTGACCTACATGTGGAAATTTACAGTCCATTTCCTCCAGCCCTTTTTGAGTTATCGAAGTTGAGGTTTACGATTTCTGGTCTACCTATTTGGAACATGGTATAGCAAGGAAGTGCACAGGATTTCATTTATAAGTGTGGCTTACAGGGTGTGTCAACCGGTTCTGCTATTTGTAAATATACAATGTTTTCCCAAAAGGGGACACCACTGATATGGTTTGGTGAGCTTGTCCAGTTAACAATCAATGTACACTCTAATGCCATAGTCTCTAGCCCTCTCATATACTGTATATTCGTGGACTTCACCTATTTCTAATTATGGAAGTATATCGCTGGAAATATATTTATAAATGTAATTAAACGTTATTTCCACATAGCGATTTTGATCAGTTCTTTTGCATTTATCTTGTGTCGTCCCAGTTTTGGTTTGTTTATCTTGCAAGTTTTACATCATAATTTCTATACATCAACTACAAAACTAAACACACTACTTATTGATAAGCAAGTTCTATCCGAAAATTAATCAAGATAGTTTTAATTGCATAAAGAAACCCCAAGGGGGTCCACGATATTTTATCACTGGGCTAGAAACCATGATATCCGAGTCTATACTATAAGTAGCGCCAACGAACTTGACAATTATCTTGACCCCTTAACTTCTTATAACTTGAAATGAATGACAGCAATCAGGCTGACGTTTCTATCATTTGGGAAGAGTCCACCAGGAAATAGGTGTGGATATTTACAGCCAGTTTGCTCCAGGCCCTTTTGAGCTACAAAGAGGTCAAGGATCAAGATTATTGTCAGGTTCGTTGGCGCTACCTATAGGATACCATATAGTCTCTACCCCACTCGTAATGACTCGTGGAGTTCCTATGTATTTCTTTATGCAACTTTAACTATCTGGACAGAACTTTCTATATAATTTGCTTCTCAATTAATAGTGTATATACTTTTGTAGTTGGTGTATAGAAAATTATGTTCATTAATATGTTTCCAGAGATATGCTTCCACAATTCGAAATAAGTGAAGTCCACGAATATTTACGAGTGGGCTTGAGACTATGGTATCCGAGTGTACATTTGTTTTCGGTGGTAACTATGTGTGGCTGATAGCTACTAAAATGTAACTTTAAAATAATAACTATTAATATATATATATATATATATATATATATATATATATATATATATATATATATATATATATATAATAAATACATAAATATATATATATAAATAAAATTCATATTACCCCTCACAACTGATAATGTGATTCAACGAAACTTACATTATAGACGAATTACAACCAGCATATTATTGAGAGAGAGAGAGAGAGAGAGAGAGAGAGAGAGAGAGAGAGAGAGAGAGTACAAAGTACAAAGGAGTACAAAGGAAATCAAGCAACAACAGATCTAGTGACCCTTCTAGGTTGCTTGTCCTCCAAAACACTGAGGATCAAGTGTCCAAACAGTGGTTTAGAGTGGGTAAGGGAACATTGGAAAGCGAATTACTGCCCTGGAACTAATGTCCGTGGCAGGATTAGGAAGTTAGTAGGGGACAGATGGGTTAGTAACTGAGGGGGGGATAAAATAAAGTTATTCATTTACAAACGCAGTCAGTCGCGGGTTTGATGCGAGATATTTGTCTAGGCAGAGTTTAAATGAATCAACGGTGATGCAGTCTATAACGTTTCGGGGAAGCCCATTCCACAAGTTGACAACTCGATTGAAGAAGAAATTCTTAGATTCGTGTGAGTTAAAAGATTTACCAATAATTTTGCAACCGTTTCCCCGCGTGTAATTAGCTTGGTCGATAGTGAAGTACTTACTACAGTTCATATTGTCGATGCCTTTGATGATTTTGAACACTTGAATTAAGTCACCTCTTAATCTGCGCTGGGTTAAAGGAAATAGATTTAATTCTCTAAGACGCTCTTCGTATGGTTTGTTCTTTAGGCTAGGTATCATTTTGGTAACTCTACGTTGAACTCGTTCTAGCTTGTTTATATCTTTTTGGTAATAAGGGCACCAGGATTGAACGCAGTATTCCAGAAGAGGGCGGACTAAGGAATTGTAAAGGGTTAGGATAACTTCTTTGGATTTATGCTCAAATGACCTGCCTATAAAGCCAATTATTTTGTTTGCCTTCTTAACAACTTCTGAACATTGTTGACTCGGTTTTAGGTTACTCGATATGGTTACTCCCAGATCGGTTTCTCTGTTTACATTCTTAAGCTGAGTGCCATTCATCGAATAGTTTGCTTTCTCATTTAGGTATCCGATATGTAGTACTTTACATTTATCCGCATTGAAACTCATTTGCCAAATTTGGGCCCAACATGACAATTTATCTAGATTGTGTTGTATATCGTCAACTTGTTCTTTTGAGAGTACGCTATTTGCAATTTTTGTATCGTCAGCAAATTTTGAGATTGTACAGGTGAGACCCTCATCTATGTCGTTGATGTAAATTAGAAAGAGAATTGGTCCTAGTACCGATCCCTCGGGTACCCCGCTACTTACATTGGTCCATTTAGATGCTTTACCGTTTATGACTACTCTTTGCTTTCTGTCGCTGAGCCAATTTTCTATCCATTTCAACACACCGTCTTGTATTCCATGCACTTTTAGTTTTAGCAGTAAACGTTTGTGGGGAACTTTGTCAAAGGCCTTTTGAAAATCAAGGTATATAATATCTACAGCTTTACTCTCATCGTAGAGGTTGAGGATATCGTGGAAGAAGTCTAAGAGGTTTGTTAAACAGGAACGTTTTTTACGAAAGCCGTGTTGAGTATCTTTAAGTATGTTATTTTCCTCTAAGTGATTTACGAGTTTGTCTCGTATGACCGTTTCTAGCATTTTACATACAACTGAGGTTAAGCTAATTGGACGATAGTTACTGGGTAGGGATTTGCTGCCTTTTTTGAATATCGGTGTTACGTTGGCTAGCTTCCACTGATCGGGCATAGTTCCAGACTGCAAGGATTTATTGAATAGTAATGTCAGTGGTTTGGAGAGCTCATCCTTAGCTTCCTTTAGAACTCTAGGCGAGATTTTATCAGGTCCAGGCGTTTTATTTACCTTGAGTTTATCTAAACAATTCAATACTTCTCTCTCTGTAACGGTGATATTGCTTAGAACATCTGAATTATCAATCTGAATCGGCGATGGTGTAGGGATATCACTGAGGTCTTCTGTTGTAAAAACTGATGCAAAGAAGGTATTGAGGGCATTACTCATTTGTACTCGTCTTTGGTGTATTCTCCATTTTCATCGACTAACGGTCCAACAGTTGAAGTAACTACTTTTTTCTTTCTGATATAACTATAGAATTCTTTCGGGTTTGTTTTACTTTGATTCGCAATATGTAACTCTAGGGTCTTTTTACTTTGCTTAATTAACTTTTTGGCTTTGCGTCGTAGCTCTACAAATTTCAGCCGTTCTTCGTCATTTTGTGAGGATTTTAATCTATCATTAGCAAATTTTTTAGCAAGCAGGCAGTTTGAAATATCTTTATTCCACCATTTGGGCTTATTATTATGGCCTGGACGCCGTATTTTCGATGGTATGCAGTCTTGCACTGCTTTTAGGTAAGTGGCTTCGAATAACTTCCAAGATGTATTTATGTCATTATTGTGAATTAAAAAGCTCCAGTCAGTTTCTTTAAACATAGCTCTAAGTTTATGGAAATTTGCTTTCTTGAAATTAGGGACTTTTTCGATGCTACTATTTGGTTCGTTACTAGTAAACTTTAAAGTGAAAGTTATCGTACGATGGTCGCTGTTACTGAATTCATCACCAACATTCAAATTCTCTATTAATTCTTCTTTTGTTGCAAGTACAATGTCAAGAACGTTATTACCACGGGTTGGCGTTCGAACAAATTGATAAAGCGAACTCTCTTGCAAGTTCGTATACAAGTCATGTCCGGAGTGTGAAGTAAGAGTATCGCCCCACTTGGTCACAGGTAAATTAAAGTCGCCAAGAATTACGGTATCTTGTGAGTTACTTACATCTGCAATTTGTTCGTAAATTTCTCGGTCAGTTTGCACTGATTGAGCTGGAGGTCTGTATATTAATGCAAGTATTATTTTTGTACCTTTATTATTCTTTATTAGCACAAAAGATGCGTCGACGTTCACAATTTGAGGTTTTGACAAGAGGGTAGGGTTAAGACTTTCTTTGATATAAAGTAAAACGCCACCTCCATTTCGATTTATTCGGCTTTTCTCAAACATTACATAACCGGGAAGTGAATACTCTGCTAAAAAGTCTCTATCTTCTGTATTGAGCCAAGATTCTGTTATGCCAATCACATCATAATTTTCTGTAAATACTAGCTCCTCTAAATCTGAAAATTTATTGCGTATGCTACGAGCGTTTGCATAGAAAACCTTTAAATTTGTTATTTTAGAACTCACGGAACGCTCTTTAATAATATTTTTGGTTCTTGTCGGATCTACATTTATGTTCATGGCTGTCCTCGGTCCTCGCTGTCTTCGGTCCTTATCGCTGGTGGTCCTCGGTTGCCTCTGTTTTTTCTTGGCGTTGGATGATTTATGTCACTGCTGCTTCTTCTCAGATGGCGTTTTTTGATCCATGGCTGCGGACTGCTTCGTGTAGGAGACGACCCATGCGTGCTGAACCCACAGGGTTTAGATGAGTGCCATCCTTGCGGAACAGAGTAGGCTGGTTGTAGAAGTTGTCCCAGAGGTTGATGAATTCAACTTCTTCCCTCAGACACAAATATTTTAGTCGGCTATTTGTGTTGAAGGCCTTGTCATAGAATTTGTCAGGTGCGTCGATCTTGGGGAGAATGCCTGAGATGATGATATTCCTTGACTTGTTTTTGTAGTGCTGGATCATCTTGCGATATTTCTCCATCAACTCTTCGGATCTGGTGCGCATGACGTCATTTGAACCAGCATGGATGACAAAAAGGGTATTTTCATTTGCATCCTTTGTGGTATCTTCGAAGGCTTCCACAATGTCGTCCAGTCCAGCTCCTGGGATGCAAAATCTTTTTCGTTGATTTGGGACTCTGTCACAGAACTCTTCGACCTGTCCTCGTAGGATGGAATCCCCAACGAGCCTGGTCTCCTCTGGTTCGTCTTCTATCTCTACCAATATCTCAAATCTGTTTGACATTGTGACTGGTAGATGAGACCTTTTCTGCGTTGGCCGTGCACCGTTCCTCACTGGTGTAAATCCGGAAACCTGTGGTGGCGGGACTCTACGTACAGGTCGGGGAGAGGAGTGGTTAGAACGGGGGCGAGGGGTTGGTACTGTTCGTGCTAGCAGGCTTCTTGCATGAGGAGTGGGGGAGAGACCAAGGTGAACAGGGCGGCTGTCCTGGTTTGATGTCGGCTCAGGTTCGTCAGAAGCATCTGCTGCAGTGTCTACTGCAGGTGTTGGATTGTTGGCAGATGACGTTGGGGCGGTGGTGGATGCTGGAGTTGAAACAATTGGAGTTAGTGATACTCCAACGTTGAGTGTTACAAACTCTTGGAGTGATTCCAGCTTCCTGGTGAGGGCGTTGATCTTGTTGTGGGCTTCATCCAATTTTGCTGTCAAATCCTCTCGTTGCTGGCAGAGTCGGCAGACTTGTGGATCGACAGGAGCAAACATGGAAGCACCAAACCTACCGGCGCAGTTCGTACAGGCACGAGGCATGGTGACGATCACTTTCTTCAGATCACTTCACTCACTTAAAAAACACTTAACTCACTTTAAAAACACTAAACTCACTTTAAAAACACTTCACTCCCTTCAGGTCGCTTCACTTACTTAAATAGGCCTAACCGAAAACAAAAATGTTGAAATACACACAAATAGGTTATCAGCGGTGATAGCCTAACCGAAAACTAAAACAAAACTAAATTAAATTTGAATACGCAGTGATAGCCGAACCGAAAACAATTTTATGTTTATTTAAACAGAAATAGGCCACCAGGGGTTATAGCCTATCCTAACCGAAAACAAAAATTATGAAATACCAGTAAGCAGAAATAGGCCACCAGCGGTGATAGCCTAACTGAAAATTTAAAAATTGAAGTACGCAGAAATAGGCCACCAGGGATGATAGCCTAGACTAACCGAAAACAAAAATAACTGAAAACAAAAATTATGAAATACCGGTACGCAGAAATAGGCCACCAGCGGTGATAGTCTAGACTAACCGAAAACAAAAATAACCGAAAACAAAAAGAGAGAGAGAGAGAGAGAGAGAGCATACATCAAATTAAATAGAGATTGTACGGTGCCTGCTAAGTACCATCTTCTTGTAAGATAGTATATTATAATTTTGTATTAATTGGAAATTATTAACAAATGCATGTTTCCTTTAATTGATGATTAACTAATTCATCATATAAATTTGCATAAATGACATATTATAACACAGTGGAAAACCTTCACCAATGTGCAATAATGTATGTTGACATTGGCAATCATGGTGTCAACCCATTCTGTATCGACCAAGTATTTTAAATTATATTCTCCCTATATTTAGACGATTTTGAGAAGCTTAAGAATGATCTGTAGTAGTTAGAAGGGTTGTTGTTGTCGTTGCCTAAGCTGCCTGGCAGAACAACCCCGAGCTCCTCAGGAGGGCCATGGCTATGGTCGGGCTTTCCCACAGGGCTCTCAAGGAGTGTAGATTATGTTATTGGCGTAAGTGATTGTGTGAAATGCAGTCTTCTACGATGTGTTTAATGGTATGGGGTGCTGTGTTACATCCTGGGCAGGTGTCGATGCCGGAGTCATCCAGTCTCTTCTGATAGCTCAGAAGAGCTGGATGGTGTCCACATCTCAAGCTGGCCAGGTGGACTCTGTCCTCGCGAGGAAGGGAGGATTCAGGAGGATGGATTTCGGGAGGTCGTGCCTGCAGCTGCGTGTTGTCTATGAGTGATTGGATGGAACGGCAAGAGATATGAGTATGGATGTGCTTCTGGAAGCTGGTTTGGGGTAGGCAGGGAGGGAGAGATGACAGTATTTGTGTGTGATACCATGTGCTTGTTTTTTTTGTTTTTTTTCTTGGTGCCTGTGGGTGTGTTGCCATGTAGTGTAGTGGCTGGTGTTGGTTTGTGGAGGCTGCAGCCAGGAATTGAGTGCCTCTCATGTCCAGATGGTCTTTGACTTTGAGGACTTTGGTTTCTTGATGTAGGTAATCTGTAGGTGAAGTAGCTGTGCAGCCTGTGATGATTTTTAGGGCTTTAATTTGAATAGTCTGCAAGGTCTTGTGATGTGTTTCAGCTAGGTAAGAAGCCCAGGCAGGGCTTGCATATTCCATCACTGATCCAATGTATTGTTTGTAAACTGTGGTGGATCTTTCTTTGTTGTGTCCAAGTTTTGTGAGGGCAAGTGGCCTGAGGGCATTAAGTCTGGGTGTCAGTTTATTTTTCATGTTGGTGGCATGTTGTTTGAATGTCATTAGAGTATCATATGTTACACCTAGGATTTTGGGTAAGTGTGTGTGTGTTAGGGGGGTGTTGTTTATGGTGAGGTGTGGGGTGTATTTGTTTTTGGCTATCCAGCTTGTGAGGAGGGTTGCAGTGGATTGGCTGGGGCCAACTTGAGTCTGTTTGAGGTGTCATGTAGTGTGTGGAGATAGTGTTGAAGGAGAAGTGTTGCTCTGTCTGGGTTTTGGTGTGTGCATGTGAGTGTTATGTTGTCTGCATAGGAAGCTATGTTTATTTGATGTATATAGGGTGTAGGTATATCATGCATGTACAGATTGAAGAGTGCGGGCGACAGGATGGATCCTTGCGGGACTCCGTTTGTGAAGTTTCTGATGCTAGATGACTGACCGGCAAATGATACATGTGTAAGAAGGGTTAAGCGAGATAGTTCGAAGCCTGCTGATTATTGAAGACCCCTTTAACCCATTGACTGTGGCGACCGTTCTGGAACGCAATGGTAATTGATAGCAACTTACAGGCTTTTAACCTAAGACGTGCGCATGGGGGGTATGAGACACCACACTCCTGTGCGCACGTATTTGAGCTGTTCCCATCACTAACATCGTTATTTTACCATAAATAGCATTAATATTTATCCATATGCACCTATTATAGGTTGATTATAAAGGTATTAACCTGTTACAACAATAAAACAAGTGGAAACAGTGTTTGGATGGTCAAAATCGGCGATACAGGCCGGGAGTTACATAATGTATGGCTGAGGCAACCTCCCTCCCCTCCTCCCCTCCCCTTGTCTGGAGAGACACTGTTATGCAATAGTCTCTCTCTCGCTCTTTCCCACGCTGGGTAACAGTGATGACAACGCCCTGCTACCAACTCGCTAATGTTAGCACAAAAATAGACCACAGAATAAGGGAATAACAGGGAAAATAGGTGATAACTGAAGGAGGGGAGGAAAGTGGGGAAGGAGAGGAGGTGGAGGAGTGATATTTGGCATGGCCCAGGGGCAAAACAAAAATACAAAAATATAAAAAACAATTTTTTTTCTTTTTTCGGTGTTTTAACCCGTCCAGCCCCAGCGACGCATCTGGCGCGTCGGCGATGTATGTAACGCACAGCCCCAGCGACGCGTCTGACGAGTCATCCTAATTGCTCCGACCGTAACCTCAGGTGTAGCCATTCGAGAGGGCTCAGATTTGTATGGGAACTGTGTACGTATCCCACACAACCGTGCCGATGGTTGAAAACTCTCAAAGTCCACGTGCGTGCGTGTGAGCGCGCAATAACCTAATTTTTTGGGGTAATTGCCTTCAATTTTTTACTCTTGTAAAATACGTTTTCGGGAGCTCTGTAGGACCATTCTTTAAGCTTTTTGAGCAGTTTTTCGTGGTTTTTCCTTCATTCCTAACCCATTCGCTATTGTTTCTGGAATAAAACCATTTTTTGAAAACCGGCCGGGTTCTGGTGAACAAACAATACAAAACTAGCCGGGGCTCCACGGGTTAAATGGATTTTTTTTTTCCCAGCCTCTTAAGAGTCTTCCCGCAGTCGCCCGGGGAAACTCTTAAGTCTTCCAGCAGTTGCCGGGTTAAAGCCTGTGGAGACGAGTCCAAGTGAACGGGAGCGCGGCAGGCCCCCGTCCGCTCTCCAGCCAGGCGGCCGCGGTACTGAGGGATATCAGCCATGTCTCGCTAGAGGTATGCAGCGCTGCCATAGACAAATGTAGCGCAACATTAGCAACATTCGGTCAGTATTAGCGAATATTTGCTAATGTCTATGGTAGTGCTGCGGATGATCCCTGTGTGCTATGAACCTCGTACTTGTGTCATTTTGAAGTTATTACTTTCTAGTTTTCGGCTGAATACATTTAATTTAATTCAGACACTTGTTCAACCATTCAGGAGTGCCTAATATACCTAATATTGCGGAAATATGCTTGCACCGTAAGTGTTAAAGCTGAATAAATTTGTCTAATAGTAGCCAGAATAAAGTTAAAAACGACGGCACCGATACAGAATAAGTTAAGATCTGTTCAGCCTCCTACAAGGTCTAACGCAACATTAGTGCAACTATATCTTGGGTGCAATGTACATAATAATACATACATCAATAGTTGCTCATAATTACCTCACATCAAAGGCTTCATACCCGAGTACTCAAGTTTGCTATCGAGTACAAGTGACTAGAAAGAAATTACAACCGAAATTATACTAAATACATGTCGAAGATAATTGATTGCATTCTATATTTTCCGAGTCGGCCAACCCCAGATTAGAAATAAGAAAAAAGAAAGAACAAAAAAGGTATGGGCCTGAGTATGTAGATAGATAGATGTGCTTGAGTATACAGTATAGAATCTATAGATAGATATAGATATTTTTCGAATACTAAATTTTAAAATATGCATTATATATGATTCCCTACTGTAGAACCTGCAATGGAATGAAAACAATTTGAGCGGCATCTCTCATTTATTGCAGTGAAGATGAGTGGGGGTAGCAAGTAGAAGTAATTGACCACTTGCGAGTTTTGGGCTATAAGGAAGTTAGAGCAATACACATCGATATAAAGTAGAAATGCAATAATAATGTAGGTTTCTGATGGATGCAAAGTATGTTGAATTGGGTTTGATGTATTTATTAATGCACTGCAACCGTATTTTAGCTGGTAATTCTGCTAAATATCGATGTCTACAGCTCCAACTTCCTTATAGAACGAAACTCGCAAGTGATCAATTAAGCTAACTTACTGAGATGACAGCACAAAGTCAAACCCATTCTTTGGTTAACCAACATTAAACTAAATCCAGTAAATTATACTGTGAACACAGAGGCAAACTTTAATTCGTGGACAATGCAACCAACTATACCCTTTTCCAACACTCTTTAACTTAAATCTCTATAACTCCCAAACAACTAGAGTATTCAAGCAACAATTTCCACCATTTGGGAAGGGTCAGCCAGGGAATAGGTCTGGAAATTTGCAGCCCATTTACTCTAGCCGTTTCTGAGTTACCGAGGTTAGAGGTCACGATTTTTGGCCTACCTATATGGAACAGGATATTAACCCATAATGTACCAGAGGATATTACCATAAATGTATCCTCCAGTACCAGTCAGTGTGGCCAAAATGGCTTCAGAGGCAAGAGAGAACATCCTCCCACCTCAAAAGTTGGTGAAGCACTGGTCCAGCCAGCATGTGGAAGCTTGCAACCAAGCTGAGAAGTGGTGCCAACTAATCAGAGCAGTGACTACAAGTCATGTTAGTAGCTATCGCTCGATACTGGCAGTTACAAGGACCGCATATTACTAACGGACGTCGTTCGTCTCTGGTACTGGCGAGTTACATTTTTACTGACGGCCGTTGGGAGTGTTCGGGTTAATGGAAGAATATACAGTAAACTATGGGGATTAGTGTGGGTGTCAGACAGCACTCTCCTGGTGATTTGTGGCTAAGAAGGTTGTGACCGCTCTTGGATGAGGGGGGTGAGGGGGTTCTCTGCCTCTGTCTGGGTAAGGGGGACAATGTAGTTCTCTGCCTCTGTCTGGGTGAGGGGGACAAGGGAGTTCTCTGCCTCTGTCTGGGTGAGGGGGACAAGGGGGTTCTCTGCCTCTGTCTGGGTGAGGGGGACAAGGGGGTTCTCTGCCTCTGTCTCCCCCTCGCCTCATAGTACTATAAACACTTGCCCCATCATTGTGTTGTACCGACCCGGCCCCATCTGAGGACCCATGACTGCGGCCAGAAGGCACTACTTCTGCCAAGTCATGTAGGGAGGTGGTCGACTTGATGCTGTACTGAGGTGGTATTGGTCCCAGCTCACCGGGGTCCAGTACGCCTTGGTGGATGTGGGAGGCGTACGGAGGGTGGGAACTTGATTGGCTCCCGTGCGATGGATGAATTGAATGTGATGGATACGTAGGGAGATGACCCGAATGAGTTGGATGATGGGTCGGATGAATTGAATAGTGAGGATGAGTGGGGTGGCTAGGGTGAGACGATGGATGGGTGGCTTGTGTGGGGTGATTGATGTGTGAGGAGTGAGGGACATGAGACGGGTGAGTGAGGTAGGGAGGAGGGATGTGACCAGAGTACAACGAGGGCTCCTCATTCTCCCTGGATCTGATGTGAGGGTCTGCACATACCGCACCCTCCTGAGGTTCATCCTGTAATGAAGCCACTCATGAATTAGATCCTGTAATGTAGCAACTCGTGAATTAGATACCTCTTATGTATTTGAAAGGTATATTATGCATTAAACATGATACATTGACTAACCATATGAGTACCAGCGATGTGTGTTATATTTTATTCTAGCTATATTGAGACGATTATTATGCAGCTAAGGAAGGATCTGTGGTAGTTCAATGGGTTGGTTGAAATCGTTTTAAAGCAGTAATATTGCCAGAGGTCCTTCTTAAGCTGAATAACATCGTCTAACATTTACCAGAATATGATACAAATGGCGTCCCTGGTACTGTATGGGTTAAATTAATGTTTTATACAATTTTTTAACTTTCGTGTTAGATAATTCTTCTCTCATATACAGGTCTCCCTCACTATATGACGCCACAATTTACGTTATTATTAACCCCTTCTGTACGGGTGATGTACTTTTCATTATATTCTGGCAACTATTAGACGATTTTGTTCAGCTTAGGAAGGACATCTACCCATTAAAAGGACACAGACTATCTTAATTAATCCTTTTACCTAACACACATTCTGGGTCTTTGTGTTTGTGTTTAGGCTGGTCCCAGAACGCATCCCCATTTATTCCACTAATTTTAGGGTTTGCTATACAATTATTCTAATTAAGGGGGGATGGTTCACATTGTGGCCAATTTTTTCATGTAGTCATTTGTTTACTAGTTTCCTTCCTAGACCTCCATCAAATTAAAAAACAAAAATCCATTAGATCTCCCTTCTAGATTAATTTGTACATTTTTCGGTAGAAAAATGTCTCGGCCAAAGGCCACTTCTTCCAACATTACAGGCTCACTATCGTTCGCCAGGGAAAAAATCGACACCTAAATAGCACGAAAGGTCTAAATATTGACGACGAAATGGGACGAAAGGTCTTAAAATCGAATAATTAATGGGGAAAACATCTTAACATCTGAAAACTAATGGGGCTAGATATGAGGGAGAAAGTGGTCCAGAAAACCAGCCCATGTCCCCTTAAGATCGAGTTTTCAAGAACGTAACCCAATCGTAAATCGAGGGAGACCTTTATAGTGGGTCGTCCCAGTATTAGTTTGTATATTTTGCAAGTTTCATATTATAATTATTTCACAACGCATACATATATATAAACAGTAATTTATCTCTCTTTCACAACACGTACATATTTATAAACAGTAATTTCTCTCTCTTTCACAACACGTACATATTTATAAACAGTAATTTATCTCTCTTTCACAACACGTACATATTTATAAACAGTCATTTATCTCTCTTTCACAACACGTACATATTTATAAACAGTAATTTATCTCTCTTTCACAACACGTACATATTTATAAACAGTAATTTATCTCTTTCACAACACGTACATATTTATAAACAGTCATTTATCTCTCTTTCACAACACGTACATATTTATAAACAGTAATTTATCTCTCTTTCACAACACGTACATATTTATAAACAGTCATCTCTCTCTCTTTCACAACACATAGGTATTTATAAAGAGTTCAATACCTTAGTGATAGCACTGGCGTCAGTGATCCTCGGTACAGTATCTCCCTGCAGCAGTACCCCGCCCGCCTCCATACACCTCCCTCCTCCACCCCCACTGCCGACACAGTCACCCTCCTCACCTGGGGAACCAGAGATCAACCTGCTGCATAAAGGGGACTGAAGCCGGTCACACGAGGGCTTTTTCCGTAAATTTTTGTCATGAGCAAGTTTTTTCTCGTATTATTTCGGGACATTTCCGCACTGGTATCGGTAACAAGACTGAAGGTAGATTATATTAGGCGGCTGAATTCTGATAAAGTGGGATTTTTAAAGCTTGCAGACCATATTTGCCCGTAACAATTGCTCGAAAAAGGGCTCGTGTGACTCGGGCTTAAGGGGAGGTATTTAGTGTGTTCACTAGACCTCAATCAACCTTAAAATTACACCCCCTTGAGTCCCTTTTAAGATAAATTTGTAAATTTTTCGGTAGAAAATGCTCTTAAATTACAGGCTCGCTATCGCTCGCCAGGATAAAATCGACACCTAAATGGCACGAAAGGTCTTAATATGGGGTGAAAGTTCTTAAAATCGCTAAACTAATGGGGCAAACATTTTATAATATCAAAAGCAATAGGGATGAACATGAGGGAGAAAGGGGTCAAGAAAAAAATCCCTCAAGTGGATATCTCCCCTTAAGGGGATGAAAAAGGACCACGAGGACCATTACACATTTTAGCGGTATATTCTGACTATTATCTGACGGTATATTTCAGATTAGGGAAGGTAAATTGAAGTCAGAGGGTTAATTAAGATAGTCTTTACCCTTGTAATTCCCACAGATCCTCCCTAAGCTGTATATAATTGTCTAATGATACCCATTTAAACTTTCAAAATGCGTCATAATCCTCAAGGGGTTGATTACAGAAAGATAATACTTGGCTAGATCAAAAAGTTTAATTAGTAGACATAATATGGGAAAATTAATTGTTGCAACCCGTGGCATAGTCAGTAGAGCATCGACTGCTGATGAAAAGGTCGGCGGATCGAGCCCTCACTGTCAAAATGTTATTGGTAGATGTCAAGCCAGGGCAACTTGACTTAGCGATTCGTGACAAACGCCTAATGTTCATGGCCACCCCTTCTCGGGAATTACGCCGTCTGGGAAAAAATAAAAAATAAAATATATATACCGGTATATATATATATACACACAGTATATATAAAAGAAAAACAAATTGTGCTTATCATCCTGGTGTGTATGCTCGTACAACAATTGCCAATTCCCTAGATTTATGATTTTACCCCTTTCGGTGCGGGAACCGTTCCGGAACGTCCTGGCAATTTAATGCAATTTATATGCTCCTAAATCCTCTTAAAGCCTGTGGAGAAGAGTGCGAGTGAGTGGGAGCGCGGCAGGCCCCTGTCAGCGCTCCAGCCTCGCAACTGGTGCGCTGAGGTATGTCAGCCATGTCTCGCGAGACGTATGCAGTGCTGCTAAAGGCAAATGTAGCGCGACATTGCTCATTATTAGCGAATATTTGCTGATGTCTATGGTACCGCTGCGGGTGAACCCCGCACGCTACTAAGCTCTTTCTGGTGTTATTTTGAAGCTATTTTCTTCTAGTCTTTGGGTGAATTGTTGAATAAATTTCATTTCATTCAGACACTTGCTTAACAATTTAGGAGTGCCTGAATGAGCCCTAATATAGCGAAAACATGGGGAAATATGCCCGCAGCGTAGGTGTTAAATAACTTACGAGTCGTTTCTCATACGTTACAACAAACTACAGGTTGAAAAGATAGGTTGAGTATTTTTTTGTATTTATTTATTTATTTATTTTTATTTTTTGCCAGATGCCGTAACTCCTGAGAAAGGGAGGCCATGAATATTAAGCGTTGCCATGAATCACTAGGTCAAGTGGCTCGAGCTTGACATCTACCAATAACATTTTAACAGCGAGGGCTCGATCCGCCGCCCTTTAATCAGCAGCCGACGCTCTAATGACTATGCCACGGCTCGCAACTTAAATACTTCCTATAAAATTGACCTACGAGTTTGCATTACCATTTGATTCATCATCCTCATCATCATCACTAATAGCCATATTAGTCTCTGAACTATCAAGTATATTGGGAAAAGGCATATGGTTGTCTATAATGTTAATTCAATTACAACTGATAATATAGTTTTGTGTTGGAATGTTATCCTCTTTTCATCAATAAATTTTGAAAGGATGAAAAAGTGAGAAAAATTATCTATATTTAACCCAAGTACTGCGAGGATCATTTTGAAATGTATTACAGGGCAAATCCAACGCTCCTTTCGGAATCTGACACTTAAAAAAGAAAACAAAATAATTGCCGGGGAAATTAATACAATACAGTATATTCCCCTTACCTGTCTCCCACCATATGCACTGGAGGACCTGTCAGAAACAGGTCTATTGCAGCTGCAAAGTTTAGAGAATGTAGGAGTACACTTGGTTAAAGAATTATTAGCACGACGACGCAGATCATCTGGTATGTACAGCTCAGTAGAGTTGGCACCTCTGCCTACAGCTATATCCATCTGAGACTAGGATCGTCTCTGACATATAATATACAACGTATCTCCTCAAAACTTAGAACACATGCCTGTACACATCAGATGATCAGCATAGGGGTGCAGATATTTCTTTGACCAAGTTTACATTCAAAATATATAATTTGATATATTTTGATATAGGGACAATTCACTATAAAAATATAATATTTGTTCCCATTAGATTTACAAATCCCATGACAATATTTACGCAAATGGGCAGGTCAATTAAAGGGAAGATTAGCTATTGTATAATATGGTGGCAGCTGAAAGGATATTTGTGTTTATCTTATCTTAATGTTGATCATCAAGGGTGCCATATTGCAAAGTACTGCCTCCCTGCCGATGAATAGTTTAGACTGGTTATCTTACCCATGCCTTTAATGATGTCAGGGTTGCTGGAGTGTGAGCTACCGTCCTCACTTTGGGTGCCACTGACATACACATTGGTGAGTGAGGGCAGCGACCTGTCCATGGTGGCCAGGTTGGTAGGCTGGGTGTGTCGGGCGTGGTGAGCGAACACCAACCCAGCCACCACCAGCACCAGGATCCCCGCCACCCCGCCCGCTACACCGCCGATCACAGGGGGCACCAACATACCTTCCTCGGGGGGTCCTACAAGAGGGTAAAGGGGTAGGGGTTATTTGTTGGGAGTGGTGAGCAAACACTAACCCAGCCACCACCAGCCCAAAGATCACCGCCACACTGCCGATCACAGGGGACACCAAATTGCCTTTCTCCTGGGGTTCTACAAGGGGGTAAAGGGGTAGGCGTTATTTAGTTGTCAGGCGTGGTGAGTGAGTGTGTCGGGCATGGTGAGCGAACACTAACCCAGCCACCGCTCGTTACACCGCCGATCACAGGGGGCACCAACATACTTTCCTCGGAGGGGAGGGGGGGGGGGGGGGGGGGCTACAAGGGGGTAAATACAAGGAGATATATTTTTTATTAGGAATCATCAGTCATAGAAATAAAAACCCATTACTGATTCATTAATGTAGCAGTAGGAACCTTAACAATTATGTGCAGTTGCCAAAATATGAGCATGGTACAAAATCTTTACAAGATTGGTTGTACTGTACAGTACAGTACTGTATATGTCTGTACTGTATATGACCACAAAATACAATTGTATAATTTAATGTATATTAATGGTTTTACTACCTTCCAACATCAGTACAAAAAGAAATATTTGTATATTCATCTTCATAATATAAATTAATCTGTGTGAACAGTTTTCTGTGAGGACAGTCATTCCCGTCACCCCATAAATGATCCTGATCATTTCATGGCAACAGTGTATAATGAGTAAATTAGTTTATTTTAATTTCACATACAACCTAATGAGCGTCCTGTAGTGAATATATTGGTGCTAAATGATGGGGGCAAATATGTAGAGAATAACAAAGCAAACTGTCAGTATTATATGGACAATATTAACGGGAGTGTGACATTTAATTGACACTACAGTACTTCGTACATCAGATGAAATTGAAATAATTGAAACAGATTTTAGCAACATATTTTAAACCAGCCTTGGAATGTAGAAATTTAATAAGTGTCGCTAATACGAGTAACATAGAATTATGAAACGTGATAGTTACCCATGCGTTTCTCCGCCACTTTCATGACGTCCGCATCAAGGGATACAGACTCGCTGGTCCCTCGGCTGTTGATGGCCCGAACTTTTAGCTTGACCCCCATACCCGGCTCCAACCCTCGCACTACGAACTCCGGCGCCAGACTAGTAACATAGAGAGAACTGTTAGCCTCACCCCCACAGACATCTAGGTCGTCCAGGAGAAATACTTTAACTTAGCAAATACAATAATAAAGATTAAAAAATAGGGGTTTTGGCTTTTGTTTGACATCCTGCATGAGGAAGACAGTGCATATTGGTTGCCATAATTTAATTTTCACCTTTATGGCATTCCGGGTGGATGCGACTCGTCAGCCTTGGTCGGCAAACTGTCTAGGGGAGTAAACCTTATACAAATCAGTACTGCTATCTTAGGGTGAAGCAGGTTAGTGAATGGATTAGCCACACACCACTGTAGAAAAATAGTGCTGAAAAAGACATAAAAGGCCTCGGAGTCAAACGGACCCTAAATTGAGTGGTCAATCCTGTAAGTCTTTCAGTAAGCTGGCATGGGTTGTCCCTCTTACAGGGGATAGGTTTGCTTGGGGGCATTTTTCGTATGGCCACCCCCATTAAGGGGAGTAGGGTGTCTGGCAATAGATAGATAGATAGATGGCTTTTTAGGCAAATCGTCGCTAATTCAGTTGCCACACATCAGCTACTCATGTGCACTGTATTCCAAAATCCGGGATCTACAGTTGCCCACATAAGTTCTGTTCCCCATCGTGATCTTATGTATGAAAATAAAAGAGTATGAATGAATAGCGAGAGGCATTTGCTTTATCAGTTGATTAATCAGACGAGTTAACCACTGGATATGAAACTACACTCGTAATTCAATCATGCGCATCATAATTCAATGTATAAGATCATAGCGAGGAACAGAACTTTTATGGGCAACTGTACATTGTAGCAAAATTTTACATTATAAATTGATCAATGGTAAACTTGATCCCTTTTGCTTGCCAAAGGGCTAGGTCCCCCTCCTCCCTGTTTTAGGTTAGGTGCCGCTTGCTGATTTATCAGTATTAAGGTGTTTATCATCATAACTGTGCTGGTTTTTCGAAACAACTAATAAGATGTGTAATAAGCCTGTGATAAAGCCAATCCTTAGCATATTCCATACCGGTAGGTCTTCTTCTCATCTTCATCTTCTTCTTATTATTATTATTATTATTAAATGAGATGCCGAAGCCACCAACCAGGGTGCAGAAACACCAGCAGGATGAATCCACACAAAACACCCGGAGGCACTGGAGAGAGACTACGGCAGGAGGGCGGAGGAACTTTTTAGTCAACGGCCATCTAGCAACTTCATGGTAATTATTTGCCTTACGGTAATTTTTTGCCATGGTGGATTAATTGGATAATGCCATAGCCTTTGTACCAAGGTCTTCCTTTGTCTGTTTTCATCCATCCCTGCTGTTATGGTGCTATTACAGCGCTCTTTCTATCACAACAATCTCCTGTTTTTTTCCTTAAGGTGGTACAGCAGGCTGATAAGGAAGACTTAAAGTTTGGTGGATTTCCAGGAGTATTGTCCTTCTTTTCTGCTATCTCTCTGCATTTCTTTAAAATCCACCATTACTGTTCCCTCTTGGATATGGTGTCCTTGGGGGTTGATTCGCCTTGCCCAGATGTGATGGTTCCTTCTGGGTCGACTCCTATATATCCATCCATTTTTCATATTGTATGGTTTGCTTCTTTCAATTATATATGTTTTTGTTTGCTCTTTTATCCGGTGATATAGAATTAAATCCCGGTCCTCATAGACCTAATCATCCTGCGAGAAGAAGTTGCTGTATTCTGTATTCTAACATCCGTGGACTTCATAAGAACATTAAAGATCTTACTATGGCATCAGTGGATTATGACATTGTCTTTTGTTCCGAAACTCTTGTTTCTGACCATAGACACATTTCAGAAGTGCTCATACCTGGCTTTAATAAACCACTTCTTATTCGCCGTGACTCTCTTCCTCGTGTTCGTGAAATGAGTTTATACATCCGATCTGGCTATTATGCCCAGCCTTTGACGAAATTTCTTTGTGGTTGCCACGAGATCCAGTTGGTTAAAGTTTCCAGTAAATATCATAACCACTACATTTTTAGCCTATATAGAAATCCTGATGCCAATAACAATCTATATGACTGTCTTTTAAATGCCTTGGCAATAATTCAGTCTGTTGATGTCAAGTCATCTTTCGTTTTTGTTGGAGATGTTAATGCACATCATCAAGAGTGGCTGAACTCGGTCTCTCCATCAAATAGAAATGGGCACGCTGCCATGGATTTTACTAATTTGTCTGGGTGTGAGCAGTTGATTGCTGGACCTACACATATTTCTGGAAACTGTCTTGATCTCGTCTTAACAGATGCTCCTGGTGTTGTGGAGACTGCAGTTCTTGCTCCTGTAGGTACTTCTGACCATAATGCTGTAACCTGTAAAATCAATCTTGAATTTACTGTGCCAGATGTGATCGGTGCACTTCTGTTTCTGTGCCTGTTGTTTCGGGTGTTCCACAGGGCAGTGTGCTTGGGCCTCTGTTTTTCATTATTTTTATTGTTTGCTTGTGCTCTGAGCTTGAAAATAAACTAGTTTCTTATGCCGATGACAAAACTTTATACTCATCAATTCCATCTCCAGAGAGTAGAATCGAAGTTGCAGCATCTCTAAACAGGGACTTGGCTAAGATTACCTCTTGGTGTGAACTTTGGGGTATGAAGCTTAATGCTAAGAAAACTCACTCCATGATAATCAGTAGATCACATACTTTGGCTCCTCCTCATCCTTGTTTGCATGTTTCTGGTGAACAAATTGAGGATGTGTCAGGTTTGCGTTTGCTTGGAGTGACTCTCGATCCTATGTTGACATTTGAGAAGCATATTCGTTCCTTGTCTTCTACTATTGCTCAAAAGATTGGTTTACTTCGCAAGTGTTACAAAACATTCGCTTGTGAAACCACAGTCATAAAATCTTTTTATGCTTTTATTTTGCCTCATTTTGAGTATTGCTCTCCTGTTTGGAACTCGGCTGCTGACTGCCATTTGAAATTGCTTGATAAAGCTCTTAATTCTATTAAATGTATTCTCCCTGCTCTATCTCTTGATCTTCATCATTGGCGTCGGGTTGGTGCCCTTAGTCTTTTATTTAAAATTATTAACAATACTCAGCATCCATTGCATAGTGTTTTACCAGAACCTTTTATTCCAATTCGCGCAACAAGATTTACGAGGAGTCTTGATGACCTTGCCATGACTCCAATTAATGTTTCTACATCTCAGTTTTCTCGGTGTTTTATTCCTTCAATGATTCCCTTTTGGAATCATTTGCCAAACGAGGTTGTACAGTCAACCCCTATCTCAGCTTTTAAGTCCAGAGTTAATGTTTTATTACAGCAGTAAATTTTTGTTTTAATCATGATTCGCTTTTATTCTTTTTAGAATGGTGTTTTAATTGACAAACTGATCTTTTCTTCTGGGCTCTCTAACTACTGTAGCCCTTTTCCTTTTTCTTAGTTGTCTTAGTCTCTCTCCAGTACTTACGGGTATTTTGTGGGGATTCATCTTGTATAGGTGTATCTGCACCCTGTTGGGAGGCTTAGACAGCTTCTATAATAATAATAATAATAATAATATTAATAAAAACTAAGAAGAGGGGGAAAACAAATATGGATCACATATAAAATAAATAAAAAAATATTACGCAATAAAGGATGACCAGTATAAATATAATAGAATAAAATAGAATAAAATAAGTTTAAACAAAAGAATTAATGCTGCATCTGTGCAACCAACGCATGCGCAAAAACGATTATTTTCGCCCCACTCAGCCCTGGCGGGCAATATCATGGTTCTCGGACTGTGCCAGGGCAGTCTGAGGCATGCCTCGATGGTGAGTAGACCTATGCCGCTCCAGCTCCAGCTCAGCAAGTTTTCCGGTTGCATTGGTGCAACCGTGATAGGAAGTAAGTACCTTTTGTATTTATGCAATACTTGCATATTTAGGCAGATTGTGAGCCATATATAGTAACTAGGTCTATGATATTTCGACCGTATATGCATGTAAGCCTAATCTAACAGGATCGGCCATATTGGTTTGGGTAGGGTAGGCCTATGCTGGACTAGAGGCTCTGAAACCTGATAGGAAATATTTCCAATTTTGCAAACTTTCTGAAAATGTTGTAAATTTTGTTAATTAAATATGATAGAATAACTTACTTTTGCCTTAAACCTGAGAGTATACTAAGGAATGATAGATTAATGTTGTGTAGGAAGGATTATGAAAAATACCAAATGGTTATGGAGATATGGATTTTTAAAGTGGCAGTTGCAAATTTGCAATAGCGATACATGAATATCTCACTTTTGGAGCGATAGTGTTCCAGGGTTAACTCCAGACTTAAAAATGGAGATATGAGCTGAATTGACTAGCTCATTTGGCAACCGATTCCACAAGTCAACCATGGCTGGCACAAAACACCGTGAAAACTGTGTAGTAGAAAAATTCACACGGCTCATGGCAAGATTATTAACCCTCCAGACCCGGGGCCTCTAGCTGGCGACTGTACTGTGGTACCGGGTGTTTTGACGATTATTGGGGTATGTTCACTCACCTGTAACTCAATAAATACGGCCATGTAATGTTATGAATAAAAAACTAAAATGTTGCACAAACCTTCCTCTGTAGGATGCCGTTGAGTAGAGGTCGCTAGCACCAGTGGTTGCATAATGGCAAGCGCGGGAAGTAGAGTGATTTTCGGCGGAAAATTCTTCCCGCGTTCGGATGCGTTGCCCCGGCCACGGCTACCACGCACCAAGCCACTCGTCATGCCAGTGTTTACCTCCCTTAGACGATTTTAGTGTTTGATATTGAGGATTTGATATTTATTTGATGTTTTTATAGTTATTTTGAGGCCAATTATATAAAGTATGTGTATTAGGGTATCACTGTCACTAATATTGCTCTTTTTCACTCGATACCGTACGCTTTGTTAGTAATTGAGGTAGGTTATAGTTATATTAGGCACTGATTATTCGTTATCACAGGTGTTTATTATACTTTGGCCATCAAATATTAGGTCTTGTGTCACTTTCACTTTGGTAAATATGCTTTAGAGAGTGTCACTGTCACTGATAATGCTCATTTTCACTCGATACCGTACGTTTTATTAGTAATTGAGGTAGGTTATTGTTATATTAGGCACTGATTATTCGTTATCACAGGTGTTTATTATACTTTGGCCATCAAATATTAGGTCTTGTGTCACTTTCACTTAGTTATATGCTTTGTAAACGTTTTATATACAATTTATTGTGTCTTTTTTTCACTGATTCATATATTTCTATAGGTTCTAATCATATGAATGTCACTTATTATATACATATGTTTCACTTTCACATATTATTATGGTGTAATTGTATTTGTATCAATTTTCTCATAATACATGACTTTGTATCACAATAAATTGTTTTACTTCCACCTTTTGCCTATATATATACATATTGTCGCTGTCTTTGGTACTTTCACTATGATTATTAGAACTCCTGCTTGGAGTGGTAATCAATGAAGCACCCTTCAGCACAGAGTGCCACCTTGCACTCCACACACTCCAGGGTGGACTTTTTATCTGACCTCGACTCAGCCTGGTGTTGTAGCAGACATGGCACCGCTTCTGCTGCTTTCTTCCTGCTGCTGTCTGAGGCAGGGAAACGAGCCTGTGCATATTCATGTAATATGCACAGTGCAAGCGGTCAGTAGCGGCGGGCCCAGCATGCGCCACTGCCCTCTGTGGCGTAGCATACTTCTCCAGGAGCTCCTTCAACACCTGCTTTTGGAACCTCCGCAGGCTATTGAACTTCCTGGGTGTGTTCTCATTCCGAAGCTTGTAGATGTTGTAAGCGTTCAGAATGGACATGTCCACCATGTGCAGAAAGAACTTTTTGTACCATCTGCACGAGGTACGCAGGCAGTCAATGAAGCCTATCTGCATGTCGGACTTGTCCACCAGCCTCATGTTGACGTTGTCGTCCATGACAGCATCGGGCTTGGACACCCTGGCCTGGGTGCGGCGATCCACCTTGCCAGTCTCCACCATTTCCCCCTTGTGGACGGTGGTCAGGAGGTTGACCTTCCGCTGGTCGTGCCAGTGGATAGCCAGAATGGGCCCCGACTTCTTCCTGAACACATCTCCTTTTTTGGTCTTTGGAGGGAAAGATGGCATGCCCTTCCTTCTCCCTCGTACTGTGCTTACAGTCCCCGTCTTGCGCTCATAGAGGTACTTTGAGAGAGTGGGGGACGTGTAGTAATTGTCCGTGTAGAGGACGTGATTCTTGTGGAAATAGCGGTCCATCATGGCTTGCACCACTGCTCCGCCAAAGCCAATGAGGGGGTCCACAAGCACGTCCCCTTCCTTCCCGCTGTAGACCAGGAAGTCCAGGATATAGCCAGTTCGGCAGTCGCACAGCGCCAATGAGGGGGTCCACAAGCACGTCCCCTTCCTTCCCGCTGTAGACCAGGAAGTCCAGGACATAGCCAGTTCGGCAGTCACACAGCACAAAGAATTTGATGCCAAAGCGATGTCTCTTTGAGGGGATGTACTGCCGGAAGCTGAGCTTTCCCCGGAACAGCACAAGAGACTCGTCAATGACGACCTTGCAGAAGGGCTTGAAGTAGGAGGAGAAACGGTGTCGCATCATCTCGTACAACGTCCTAATCTTCCACAGCTTGTCTGGCTTGTGGACGTCGGTGTTGGTGACAAGATGGAGCGCTGCGAGGATGTCAAGGTACCGGTCGCGAGACATATATTTCCCGAAGGCAGGGGTAGATATGAGATCATTGGTGATCCATTAGTCAGGTAACCTATGCTTCTTGACATGAGGCATTAGCATGGTGAGTGCCAGGAACACCATGAACTCGTGATGAGTCACGTCGGTCCACTGCCTCATGTGGCCCTTGGTCACCTTGTCAAAAAAGTGGACCTGGAATTGGTGCTGCTTGTTTGTCACCTTGATGACATATCCGGTAACCTCCTCATCAAAAAAGGCCTAAAAAAGCTCATGTGTTGGAGCATTGGGGCCTGCGGGAAAATTGAGGGTAATTCCTGAACCCTCCTGTACCTCATCAACAGCTGGTACATCTGGGTTGTAATCTTCCCCGCCAGCCACGTCTTTCCACTGAAAAACGTAGAATGGGTCTTGGCGACGCTGACGAGGAGCTCCAGCTGGTGGCCCAGCACGCCCACGGCCAACTCGGGAGGCGCGCGCCCTAGGGCGGCCAGGGCGGGCCACAGCACGACGCCCCCGGGCGGAGCGGATGGGTTGAGGGCCGTCCATGTCCATATATTCGTCGTCGTCATCTTGCCCTGACGGTGGACCTATATAGTCATGGCCAGAGTCTTCTGAGAGGTGCCCTGCATCGTCAGTGTCCCCCACATAGTCTGGCGGGGAACGAGTGATGCGTGGGCGGCGTGCGGGGGGGGGCGAGGTGGGGAAGGAGTGGCAGGTGAGGCTATGTCCCCCCCGAGGTCCTGGGCTCCTTGGCCTGCGACGAGTGGCAGAAAGCAATGTTTCACTGTCACTAGGCCCAGGTATTGGTGATGCGAGCTCAAAGACTTTGTCAGGAACATATGTTGACGGCTGGAGAGGTGGGGAGGACCGTGGTGAAAGTTGCGGGGGCGTATGGCTGGGGCCGGAAGGGGTGGACGCCACGGGAGCCTCAAACAAAGCCCGCCTAGTTTTCTGTCCCTTTTTCACATATTTCCTGCCTTTCCTCTTTTCGGCAGCAGTATGTCTCCTGTCGGGGGACCTAGGAGGCAAATAG
Organism: Paralithodes platypus; assembly: GCA_032716605.1. Classification (NCBI taxonomy): domain Eukaryota; kingdom Metazoa; phylum Arthropoda; class Malacostraca; order Decapoda; family Lithodidae; genus Paralithodes; species Paralithodes platypus. The sequence goes on from CM064561.1 coordinate 5,863,567, forward strand.
GCCGAAAGAGGGGGGTCCTCAACCCATGGCAGTGGTGGGGGTGGTGGGGAAGAATGCAGGGTGCCCGGGTCATCTTGGGTGGCTTGGGTAGATAAGGGAGACAATGGCGGGCAAGATGAGTCACCCTCACTCACAGCCTCATCCTCACCAAGTCTTTTGGCTTCTTCTCTGGCTGCCGCGGCCGCCTTTTCAAGTACCTGCTTCAGATAAAAGAGTAGCTTGAAAGGCGATTTAGCTGGCGAAGGGCTGGGAGTCGTGTCACTCAACTGAAACTTGGAGAGTGACCTGAACTCTCCCACTCACTCACTTTCCCCACTTCACTGTCTTCAGCTAAAACAGCTTCCGCGAAAGCTGCTACATCACCTTCATCACTCTCATGTTCACACGCAAATCCCATGAATTGAGCGTCTTTGTCACTGTCATCGCCATAATCACTCGACTGATAATTAGCCGATTTATCACTGCCTTCATCATCAACATTATACTGTGCATCAGCACACTCATAAATTCTCAATGTCTCCTCAATACCTCCGGGTTATAACACATTTAGGCGGTGGCGTCTGCGTAAGACGCAACGAGCTTGGGCGGGCGTCGTAGGGAGCACGGTATCGGACACAGCGGAATCACTTTTTGGCGTACTATCCATGATGGCGTCGGGGTAGACACTGATGTTGTGGCGTAGTTCACGTGTGGTGGCGCCATCTACCACCCATGACACCAAAAATTTACGCGCCATTCGAAAGCACGTATGCAAGCACTCTGAGCCTCAGAGCCCGTCCGGGTTGCGCGGGCCGTGTTTGTTATGGATGCCTCAGAGCCCAACCGGGCCTGAGGGGTTAATATTGCTTGTGAATCTAGTTGCACGAGCCGGGACATGGGGTCCAGGCAGAACCCCATGTAAGGGATGCTGATGGTTGTTAAAAACTTTAAATAAAAGACTAAGGGGACCAACTTTACGTTGATGATGCAGATCAAGAGACAAATAAGGTTATGATATTTATAATGCTTGAAGATTACACTGAAACACACAACTCTTTATATATTTATTCATTATTATATCACTATCATTTTGTATTTATTTATTTATATTATTACTATTTCTTTGTAAATATTTGGAAACCACATTACCTCCAGTGGCCCAAACTTCATTTTAGCCTAAATCAGGGATTCTTACCAAGTACAGTACAGTATATTATATTACAGTATGTTGCCTTTATGGACTTGGAGAAGGCCTATGATAGAATGGATAGAGAAGGTATGTGGAAAGTATTTATAATATACGGAGTAGATGGCAAGTTGCTGAAAGAAGTGAAGAGCATGTATGAGAGTGAAAGGCGGCAGTATGTGTGGCGAATGAGCAGAGCGAGTTCTTCGATCTGAATGTTGGGTTGAAACAGGGGTGTGTGATGTCCCCGTGGTTGCTTACTGTATATATGGCTGGAGTCAAGAAAGAAATACAAGGAAGAGCAGTGGATGTGGGTGTATCGCTGATAAGGGTGGGAAGTGAGTGGAAGCTACCTGTACTGCTGTTTGCTGATGATATAGTTCTGATAAGTGATAATGAATGGGAATTGCAGGGTATTGTAAATATGTTTGGAACAGTGTGGTGCAAAAACCGGAATCTGAAGGTAAATGCGGGGAAGAGCAAGGTTATGGTCTTCGAAACGGGTGAAGCCACAGAGTGTGAGGTGAAGTTGAACGGTTAGGATTTTGAGATTGTCAGCTCATATAAGTATCTGGGCAGTGTGCTGAGTACAATTGGGATTATGGATGAAGAAGTGCAGGAGAGGGTGCAACAGGGGAAGAGGGTTGTAGGAACGCTGAAAGCAGTAACAAGAAATAGGGTGGTCAGCATGGAAGTGAAGAAGTCCTTGCATGACAGTGTGGTAATCCCGACACTGACTTACGGAAGCGAAGCATGGACATTGGTGGAGAAACTCAGGCCAAGAGAGGGGTGGAAATGAGTTACCGGTACTTGAGAAGTGTGTGCGGAGTTACATGGAGGGACAGACAGACGAATGAGGAAGTAAGAGGGAGGTGTGGTGTGGAGGTAGATGTGCTGGAAAGTGTGAAAAGGAACACCTTGAGATGGTTTGGCCATATGGAACGTATGGGAAGTGAGAGAATGAAGAAGAGGGTGTACGAGAGCGAGGTGGAAGGACAGAGAGGGAGAGGTAAACTGAAAGAGAGGTGGAAGGATGGAGTGAAGAAGTATATGGATGAAGGCGGTGCTGGTTGGGAGGAGGGGTATCGACTGACTGGGGACAGAGGTGCAAGGGTTGGTTCGTTCGTGGCCACCTCTTCGGGGATCACGGCGTCAGGCAATAGATAGATAGCTATTATATTAGTTGCTGCGGTGGCTAACCAGCATTAGAGTGTTTTACCTTTGTTCAATTGTGCATACCTGGAAGTATTAGAGAGTAGTACCCCCTCGTGTAATGCCTCCATAACAAAGTGCTGTGGTAGTCCCCCGTCCGACCCCGGCCAACACACCACCACCAGCGCCTCGCTCGTCTGGTTCGTGATAGAACAATTCCGGGGAACTGATGGTGGACCTGCAGAGAGGGAACACACGTTTTTTTTTTTTAAGAGAATAGAAAAACGATGAAAACATATATAAATATATAATCAAAATTCATGCACAGTTGCCCATATCATTTCTGTTCCTCGTCGTGATCTTATGTATGAAAGTAAAATAGTATGAATAAATTGCGAGTGTGGTTTCTTTTAATTATCTGTTGAGTAATCGGATGAGTTAACCACTGTATAAGAAACTATTCAAAATTCAATCATGCGCATTATATTTCCATGTATAAGATCACGGAGAAGAACAGAACTTATGTGGCCAACTGTACCTAAGAGTGTCCTACTTTCAGAAAGAACAAATACAAAAGTAAGCTTTTTAACAGTTATTGGTTTAAGTCTGGAGGAAACCTACCCTGCATAATTTAATTCTAGAGAGTAGTGATTTGGGGTATAAATGAATTTTAAATATTACAATTATATTTTCATGGAGGAATGTTTGTAATGGTCAAGGCTATGATCAGACATAATGTGTACCAATAAAGAAGTACCGGTATTGGAGAGTTAGCATAGTAGAAACTAAAAACACCAACATTTATCATGAAAACAAAAACAGTGCAAGAGATCCAACACTCCTTCAAAAAAGTAAGGGGGATATTATTTTTTTAATAATGAATTCTAGAAAATGGCAATCTCTCGACTATAAATAAAAGTACTGTACAGTACTGTATATATATATATATATATATATATATATATATATATATCTATATATATATATATATATATTTATATATATAAAATATATATATATATATATATATATATATATATATATATATATATATATATATATATCTATATATATATATATATATATATAGGCCTATATATATATATATATATATATATATATATATATATATATATATATATACTGTATATATACTGTATAGTGTATATATCATTATGCAAACACATTTCATAAAGAATGCCAAGTATGATGTTGTTCTTTAATAAATAATATGGGAAAACTTCAACACACGTCTTTAATATGTCCATGTAAATAAGTACTGTACTTAGTGTTGTCAATTTAGCTACTTTCCCGCTAGATTTAGAGGTATTTACTTCGATGTGGAGAACATTTTTACATCTAGCACCATGAAATCTAGCGATATTCTGGAGATTTGAGCCATTTTAGAATGATAGTTCATAGATAGCAGCATTATTCTAGCGATTTTCAGCTTCTATACACTGTATAGCGGACTTGATTTGGTAATGCTGCGGCTGTACCGACCCGCTGGTATGAGGTGGACGATACAGGGCGTCTTCTGTGATCCGATGACATTATGTGCCCAGCAGAGCAGCGTGCCATAGTCCTGCTCCCGGGCCGCGGTGTAGTTGAGCAGGGAGGTGGTGCCTTGGCTCTTGATGGCATGGAGGGGCAGTGATTCACCTTCAGTGGACCCGTTAAACCGCCAGGTAAAGTTCACCTGTATATTTGTGGGAGAGAAATGAAAATGCATAGATTAGTATTTATATAATTATTGATTGTATTTGTATGTATGTATTGACTCAGGCCCATTCCCAACTTTTCTTATTTTTTTATTTATTTTTTTCTGGGGGTGGCCGATTCAAGACAGAGCCCGAATAGGGATAACACAACAGAAAACAATGAACACACAAAAACAAAATACAAATTCACATATATTGATGGTATGACTTATTTCAATATATATATGGATGGAGTCATGAAAGATATACATGGAAGAGCAGTGAATGTTGGTGTACCACTGATAAGGGAGGGAAACGAGTGGAAGTTGCCTGTACTGCTGCTTGCCGACGATACAGTTCTGATGTGAAAAGGAACACCTTGAGATGGTTCCACATATGTGGAACGTATGAGAAGCGAGAGAATGACTAAGAGAGTGCACGAGAGTGAGGTGGAAGGACGGAGAGGGAGAGGTAAACCGAGAGAGGTGGAAGGATGGAGTTAAGAAGTATATGTGTGAAGGCAGTGCTGGATGGGAGGGGCGTCGACTGACGGGGACAGAGGTGCATGTGGGCGTTTCATTCGTGGCCACTGCGTCAGGGATCATAGCGTCCGGCAATAGATTAATAGATAGCTGACTTATTTGGATTGTGTTGGTGGTGGAATGGTTCAGATGCTTATGTTCTGGGTGTGGTTTCCCGAATTAGAATCCCAAGAGGATCAAATGCTTTCCTTAATATATTCAAGTGCATTGGGGTTTGTAATGGAGAATTAACGTTAAGAACGGTGTGTTCCTTAACTACGATGAACTTGTACCATAGGTGTGATAAGATAAATAAAACTGAAAAATGTTCGTAACAAAGGGACCAATGTAAATAAACCCAGCCTCTTCATACTGACCTGTGGAGGGAAGGCGTTGACCTGACACAGCACCTGTACACTCTCGGTCCGGGCCACCCCCTGAGTCTTCTTACCCGGGCTGCTACACACGGGCGCAACTGGGGGAACAGACAACCATTTATTCATTAAGAAGATAGTTCGAAGTCTGGTAAATGCTGTCTTAAGCTGAATTAAATCGTCTAGTAGTAGCCAACATTGAAAAGGACGGAACTATTACATAGCGTATTCTTAACCCCTTTAGTACCTGTGACGTCCTTTTAACTTTATATTGGGTATTATTAGATTATTTTATTCATTTGATAACTGGCACCCGACCCCCGCTCCCAAACAACCGCGTTTACACTCATCTATTCAATAGCATTCTCCATGCATTCCTATTTATTACCACTTATCTTGCCTGATCTATAGTCATTCCTCTATCTTCCAACGCTTGTCCTACACAGTTTCTCCATGGCAATGGAGGTCTTTCTACCCCTCTACCTCCCCTTGTATTGACTCATAATTATATTCTCTTTGTAAGCCTTTTATCTTCCATTTGTTCAACATGACCATACCAGCACAGCACCCACTCTGGCCGACAAATGTTCCTTCTGCCCAACTCTTCTACGTATCTCTTCATTCCTCAATCTGTCTCTACGAGTAACTCCACACATACTCCTCAAGCAGCTCATCTCCATCACATCCAGCTTTCTTTTCTCCCTTTTCTTCAGAGTCCATGTCTCAGCCCCATACATCACTGTGGTACAACTATCCCTTGATGCATTGCACTTTTAACTTTCATTCCGAGATTTCTCACCTTCCACATACTTCCCATTGCTCCGACAACTTCCTTCCTTCACATACTCTCTGTTTTACCTCCATTTCCATACCTCCACTCCTGCTTATCATTCCTCCTAGATATATAAAACACTCCACTTGTTTCAGTATTTCCCCATCCAGCCTTACATCTAGATTCACCCTACGATCACCTCTATTACACACCATCACTTTACTTATATTGACGTTCACCCTCTGCTTCCTCCTCCCACAAACAACACCAAACTCTTTGACTACTCGCTGCAGTTTCTCCACAGAATCTGCCACCAAAGCTGTGTCATAAGCGAACAGCAACTGATTCAACTCCCAATCTCTACCAATGTTTCCTACTTAACCCAATCCTCTACCCATAGTTCTCATCTTCACCTCCCTTACCACAACATCCATATATACATTAAACACCCATGGTATTACACAACCCTGTCGCAGACCTACATTCACCTCAAACCATTCACTCAACTCATTATTTCCAACTCTAACACACGCTCTGCTCTCTTCATAAAAGCTCTTAACAAATTTCCACCAATTTCATAAAGCCTTAGCACCTTCCACATTGCTTGTCGATCCACACGATCATACGCTTTTTCTAAATCCATTAAAGCCTAAAATATCTCTTTATGCTTCTCTAAATACATCTTGCATAGCTGTTTTACTGCAAAAATCTGATCCACACACCCTCTTCCCCTACTTCAACCGCACTGCTCTTCTCCTATTGCAACTTCTGTACCCTTTATTATCCTCTCTATCAACTCCCTGCCATACAACTTTCCAACAACTGATAATAAACTAATACCTCTATAACTTGAACACTCCTGCCGGACGGCCCTTCCCCTTGTATAACGGCACACTACATGCACTCCTCCAGTTTAGTGGTACCATTGACACAACAAAGCACACATTGAATAGTCTCACCAGCCACTATCACATCACCACCCTTCTTAATACATTCCACAGCAATACCATCCATACCTTCTGCTTTTCCCGCTCTCATAATTTTGTTTCACTGCTTCTTTCACCTCATTTTTCCCAATCCTTTCATTCATTCCCTGCCACCTGGGTAACCTATCTCCATCAACCACGGCCTCCCTTCCATCTATTATATCTAGCAAAGATTCAAAATAATCAATATATCTTTTCCTCACTTGCACTCTTTCCACTAGTAACTCTGCATTTGTATCTTTCACCGACTCTTCCCTCTTTTGTCATCCTTTCCTTACTCTATTTACCTCCTTCCAGAACATATTCTTTCGTTCCTCAAAATTCTCGCTCAACCTTTGACCCCACCTTTAATTCGCATTTTTCTTTGCTTCTCTAATCCATCCTGTAAAACCCTCTCTAACCACTGTCTCTTCTCCTCAACTTCCTTTCTCACCGTATCATTCCACCACTCGCTTCCCTTCCTGATACCTCTGCCTCCTACTTTCCTTTTGCCACATACTTTCTCTGCACTTGCTTTCACTCCTTCCTTAAACTTTTTCCATTCATCCTCTACTTCTCGCTCTTCCATCTCTCTCACTTCCATCCACTTTTCATTTAGTCTTTCCTTGTACTCCCTCTCTTTTGTACTTTTATTACCTCTCTTACTTCACTCTTGTCTCACATTCTCCTGTAACTCCTAACTCTCCACTTTCTCTGCACCAGGTAATGATCCGACATACCTCTCAGCACATTCACATCCAGCAGTCTACATAATCTTACCCTTGTCACCAACACATAAGGTGGTGTCACACGAGTTTTTTTTTTCGAGCAATTTTTACGGGCAATTATGGTCTGGAAGCTTTAAAAATTACACTTTATCAGAATTCAGCCACCTAACATAATCTACCTTCAGTCTAGTTACCGATACCAGTGCGAAAATGTCCCGAAATAATACGAGAAAAAACTTGCGCATGAAAATTTGACGGAAAAAGTGCTCACGTGACAACGGCTATAATCCATCAATGCGCTCTCTACAATCACTCCCCTCACAAATCTATGCCATGTGTACTTGTGTATACGTCTTTTTTTGAAGAACGTATTACTTACACTCATTCTACACTCTCCACATACACCAATCAGTCTTTTTCCACTCTCGTTTACACCATCCACACCAAAACTACCAATGACTCCCTCAACAGGCTCATTTCAAACCCGAGCATTTAGGTCCCCTAAAACTATAACATTTTCATTTTCCTCAAACCCTTGTAGACAATCCCTCAAATCCTTCCAAAATCCCTCCACCTCTTCTAACTTCCTTTCACTTCCTGGTTCATAAACACTTACAAAAACCCACCTTTCACCCTTAAACTGCATTCGCACCCACATTAGCCTTTATGACACCTCTTTCCACTCTTTTATAAACTCTCAACTCCTCCTTCACATTAACCTCTTAACTACGCAGCTATGGTATTTAAATGTGCCCGCGGTGCGAAGGTATTCCGATTCATTCCTCACCAAAACCGTTAATTTACCATATATATAATTAATACTTATCCATATGCGCCTATTTTACTTTTAATATGAACATATGAACATGGGAAAGCAATGAACCAATTGGTAACAGCAATTGCCGACTTGCGAGTTTCATTCTATAAGGAAGTTAGAGCTGTAGACAACGATATTTAACAGAATCTGCAGCGAAAATACGGTCATAAAACATATATAAATACATAAAACCCAATTTAACATACCATTTATCCATCAGAAACGTTGATTATTATTGATTATCTGTTTAATATCGATGTTTAAGGTGCCAACTTCCTTATAGCCAGAAACTCACAAGTGGTCAATTGGCTGGTGAAAATTGTATATTTTAGCCCTGCGGTTGTAATTTGGCCTTGAGCAGTGAGAGACTTATACCCTCACTCTCTCGTGTGTCGCGTGGGACTGAGAGACCAGGGGAGCTTTCAGACTGGCTTGGAGTGTCGGAGTTATACTCCTCCCTCTCTCCCATAAAAATACTCTATAATTATTGGGAATAATAGAGAAAATACCTGATAATTGAAGATGGGGGAAAAAGGGGGGGGGGGAGGGGGGGTTGTAACACATGTGTAGGAGTGGTAGCAAGTAATGGAGGGAAATTATCTCACCTAAACACAAATTAAAAAAAATTGAGTGCCACTGGGGTGTTTTAAATGTTTTTTTTAAGGCCTAGGATCTTAAGAGTCTTCCCGCAGCTGCCCAGTAGGACCTATTAAGAGTCTTCCAGCATCTGCCGGGTTAATAGCCACTCCCTGACTTCCTAATCTGCTCCAGACTTTCTACCCCTCATATTTCCAAAATCCACTTCTCAAATAAGGAAATCATACTCACACATAACATTGAGAGTGACAGCGTTGCTCACACCTCGGCCCTCCAGGTTATGGGCAGCACAGGTGTAGAGACCGGCTCGTTCCCGCCTAACCTTCTGAAGCACCAAACTCGTAGCAGATATGATGAGTCCCGCGCTGTGGTTGTTCTGTAGCATCTCTCTCTGGCGGCAGAAAGGTTAAGGGCAGGTTTTTAGTTTGTTCCCTAGACCTCCATCAAGCCTAAAATTACACCCCCTAGACCCCCTTTCAAGATAAATTTGTACATTTTTCGGTAGAAAAATTTCCCTGCCAAAGACCAGTTCCTCTTAAATTACAGGCTCGCTATTGCTCGCCAGGAAAAAAACGACACCTAAATGGCACAAAAGGTCTTAAAATTAACAAAAACAAAGTCTTAATATTAACAAAATCATGGGGCAAAAGGTCACAAAAACGCCCAACTAATGGAACGTCCGTCGTAAAACCCCGCCCCTCTAGGTTACGAGCACCAACAGGTGCAGAAGGGTTAAGGGCATGTTTTGAATTAGTTCCCTAGACCTCCATCAAGTTTAAAATTACACACCCTAGACCCCTTTCAAGATAAATTTGTAAATTTTTCGGTAGAAGCAGGATGTATGATTGGACTCCTTTCCCCCAGGCACATACAAAGACAGAGCCTAAACAGGGATAACACAACACAGCATAAAAACAAATAATAAAACTAACAAATACACACACATCAAGTTCCCCCAGGAGAAGAGCCAGAGACCAAGGATCACTAAGGGCCTCCAGAACTTCTCCGGTTCACGTCTCAGCAGGCAGGAACTACACTACAATGCCCGCGTACCTCACATCCAGTCATGACCCTTCATATATACAGTACCAGCTCCCCGGGCCAGGCGCCTGACGGACTATAGGTAGAACCAACGAACTTGACAATAATCTGGACCCCTTAACTCTCCCAGACATATATGACGCGATCGCGTCATATGGCAGAGTGAACCAAAAACACATATCACGCGATCGCGTCATATGGACTTATTATATTGCTAGAAAATAAGTTTATGACGCAATTGAGCCGTTTTTTTGGCTGGTAAGTCCGATAAGTTAGATGTACATGTGGAAACATCTAGCAACCCCCAGCGTCCCTGTGAGGGCCCCGCGGTGGTAGAGAGAGTCAGTTTCTTCCCATCAGCCAGCCTAGTAGGTGGGTGTGTGCGGCCCTTTAAACCAAGGGGCCTCCATTTTGCCCAGCCTGGTTGGTATTACTGCCCTAGTATAACCCAAACGAAGTGCTATATCGTTGGGTTATCGATGGATTATTGTGTTATTCTTATTTAGGGTATAAAAACCATGTTAGTGAAGTGTTTTGCTAGTCTGGTGTACGTGACCAAGGTGGGCTCCACGGGGGGCCATGGTTTCGCTTGTTTGTGGATCACTTTCATACCATATTGAGTCAATTATATTGCTATTTATCACTTGAAGTAGTGTATTTTATTTGTATAAGTGTTTCTTAGTGAAAACACTTTTATTACTGGTCGAGCATTCTCTGGTGTAGGCTACGTGACCAAGGTGGTGGAGCCCACGAGGGGCCATGCTTTTTGCCAAACGTTTTGCTTGTTTGTGGAACACTTTCATATAAATATCAGTCAATTATATTGCTATTTATCCGTTCAAGTAGTGTATCTTACCTTGTATTAGTGTTTCTTAGTGAAAAAACTTTCATTACTGGTCGAGCATATGTCGCCATGCTCCCTCAGCCCTGTGCATTTTTGCTCGATAATTTAGTGGTGGAAAGTGCTTGCATTTTTGCTCGATAATTTATTGGTGGAAAGTGCTTGGGAGGTAAGTTTTTTATGGGCAAAAGCACTCTACATATACGGCTTGGTGGCCACGAGGGAATCTCAGTAGTGTGAGTAAGTACAGTCAACATTTTT